>CM035233.1:17895933-18495933 GCA_020226215.1 Sindora glabra
ATGACCCATATCTTTTAATTCACAAATTATATTTGACATTTCACATAAATATTTTTTTATTGAATGTTCAAGTTTCTTTTTGCAAGTATTAAATTTGATTGTAAGGGATCTTAGTTTGGTCATAGATGTTTCACCAAACTTATTTTTCAAAGCAGACCACATATCCTTAGCTAAGTTATAATTCCTAAATTCTCGCATGACGTCATTTTCCAAGCTACTCAACAATGTAATGCAAACGAGAGAATTCTTTCTTTTCCAGGCTTCATAAATCTTTAGGTCCAGCCTATGTTAGGCAGTATTTCCTGCCTTAAACTCATCTAGAACAATATTGAGTGCTTCTCGAGCCTCTTGCTTTTTTAGCACATATTGGATTTTCGTGCTCCAAATTTCATAATTGTCACCATTCAGTTTCTCACCCTTATTGAGTTCAGCGACAATGTTTAGAAAAGCAATAGCCATTGTGTTTGTAGAAATACGAAGTTCTATATGTGGACAGAATTGCACATAATTAATGTCTAGCCATACAAATATATCTACTTTGAATCTAATTAATTATGTTAAAACTAGTTCACATATAGAGTTTAAAGTCAACAAGTCACTACGTTTCCAATCATCATTTAAATTCCTAATGTGAGGCTTATGCTAAAATAATTAATTAAACAAAGTGCATTAAATAAAAGAACTTATAGATATGCAATTTCAATAATAAAAAAAAAATTACATAAATTGAAACATATTTCAACAATAAAATACATAAAAGAAATTACATAAAATATCAGATATCAAACATCTACCTAAATCTTACAATGTTTTCAAATGTTTGATTCTTTGTGGAAAAGAACTAATGAACCTATCATATAGCTCTTAGGGAAACTCAATTTCGGTACTGGATTTCCTATATACCCGACAAGCCTCGTAAAAGTTCAGGTTACATTTATGATTTTTACACTTTAAATAGTCTAATACAAATTTATGAACAATATTGTTATATTGTTTGTATCCCCTTATTCTTTCTAATAGGAAATCTAATATATTCTTTCAGTAATCGATAGGCAAGGCTTTTTGTAAAGCCTTTAATTTTTTTGAATTCCAATTCATCTTTAAAGCACTAACTCATATCAAGTTTTGAACTTTTTCATGAAACTTGATAATATAATTTACAAGATGTACAAAACTATCTTTATAAACGTTTGGATTAACTTGGAGATTTTTTAGTTCGATAGTTAATCTATTGATTTCTTATTTTTGTGTTGGAGTCCGTATAACTCTTAGTGTACGTATGAATCTCACCATTTTTCTGTAATATATATAGAAAATAAAAAACTTAATTAGATATCCCAAGTAATAATTTGCATAAAAAATATGCTTTAAAAATGCCCATCATAAAAAAAATTAAAATAATTTTGTACATCATGTAATAGTGTATAAGAAATTCTCACAATAATTATAAAAAAATTAAATTCTACCATGGGCCAATATGGTATATCAATAATTATTAAAAAAAAAAAGCCATTTTTTTTGTTTGCCAATATACTATATCATAATTGTTAAGCATTTAAAACATGATTGGCAAGTTGCCAGAGTTAGTTTAAGTCGCTAGTTCATCTATAGGGCATAGGTTCAAATCCATGCATGACAATCTTTTTTTAACTGTTCATGATTTTTTTAAGATAGTTTCTTTAATTTTTTTTGTTTATGATAGTTTTTTTAAATTGTACAAATTTTTTTAATTGACTTTTTTAACAGTTTTTCTTTTTATAACTGCCTTATAGTTTATTTTTGACCAATTTCTATATTTTTTTATATTTTTTAATTATTTCATGATAGTTTTTTTAAAACTATTTTTTTATGCTTTTAAAAAAAATATTGGTAAAATGATCAAAACTACGTTAATAGCAAAGTATGCTACCCAAATGTCAAATCACCACAAGTTAAAGAAGAATTACTAAGCCTTCTTGCTTTGCTCAATAATTTTGACTGAACAAAAAAAAAACATAGCAGAAAATCTACTTTCAAGCCATATATAAAGACAAAGACAGATTTAAGATGTTACCAAATTGCAATTATGTTGTTAAATACTTTGTTTTGTTTAGCTTAATAGAACATCATTAAAGTTGGAAAAGGAATCCTTGATTCAAATCACCACTATAAGAGAAAGCAATTCCATTATGAGTGATTTAGAACAAGTACATGTAACAGAAGCTTTCATGATTCCAAACAAATACTGTCACATACATATCCATGGCAAATACAATCGACTATTTTCTTTTACATGCACATGAAACTTCTTTAATAACTAACAACATTTCATTTTCAACGGAATTTTTGAAGAAAGTCCAATCCAAAATTTTTTAGAATTCAATTTCTCATCATTTAAGTAAAAAAAATGTCCAAAATAAGATTATTTACAAAGAAAATACTTTTATTTTTAAAAAAAAATGAATTGGAATGTGGTCTGGTGTGAGTATCGTACTCATTCATATTGGTATTTGACACAACTTACAATCCACCTATGTCATGTCAAATGAATTGCCATAAAAATAAAACTAAACATTGCCACTAAATATGAAAAATGAATTACCATAAAAAAAATGGACAATGACAATAAAACAAATCTCCCAAAAAATCATCATTTTCATAAATGCTAAGAACATGCATATATATTTAGGAGAGACTAAAAAAATAAACATTCACGCTCTAATATCAATGTTGGAAAATTTTTTGAAAATATGAAATGAATTCATGCATACTGAATACCAAAAGTTTACAGTGGAATATTCATGATCCGATATTTGCTTTCACTAGTCATATTGGCAATCATTTTGGAAAGATAATCTTGTTCACAATATAAATTCCTTTTTGTGTGCAGAGAGAAATGAGAGAGAATTCTAAGAGATTCTAATGAATAATGATATTGACCAACCTAAAACTTCTTTTCTTTTACCTATTCATAGGCATTTCTTGGGTCAGGGCATGGATCGGATTATGAACTCATTTTAGATGACCCGAACCTATGATCCAACATCAAGAAAGAGATAGAGAGACTATACAATAAGATTCAAGTAATAAATCTAATCTACTTCAATTCTTATTTAAAATATATCCATAAACACTTTTATTGTACCCTCATTGTTAATCAATTGATTTAAAATTTTATTTCTATTTATGTTAAATATAATTTGTATCAATTTTATTTTAATAGGATAATTTCATCAATTTAATCATG
This sequence comes from Sindora glabra, assembly GCA_020226215.1. Classification (NCBI taxonomy): domain Eukaryota; kingdom Viridiplantae; phylum Streptophyta; class Magnoliopsida; order Fabales; family Fabaceae; genus Sindora; species Sindora glabra. The sequence continues at coordinate 17,899,160 of CM035233.1, forward strand.
TTAATTTTTCCCGATTGCACCTAAATTCATAACCCTCTTCTTCCCATTCACTCAACGTAACTTTTCTCGCACCAAGCTTCATCCATCTTTCATTCGGCCATCAGGTATTGTAGAAATTGGAATATAGAATCAGAGAGATTCAACACCAACATTTCTCGTTGATGTTAACTTGAGAAATTTTCACAAGAAACTCCATTTTCATTTTAGTTACTTTATGTTATTTATTTTCCTTCGTTTAATTGATTTTCCATTTTCTCTCCTTGTTATTATTGTTTCACATTTTATTTATGGATGGTCTCCAGCTGAACAATTATATTATATGGTTTTGTTCATAAGGAACTGAGTGGCTTTTAGCTTTGGTTCAGGTGTAGAAGCTAAAACAGTTGGTATTTTAGAAATAAACGAGGGAGAAAAATGCAAATTACTCTACCAACTATCAAATGATTGAATTTTACTCCATGAACTATAGAAACAGAGGAATTATCCTTTAAAATAATACAAAACTAGAATTATACTCCACAATTACTAAATTAATAAAAACTATTAAGTAAAATTATAAATTATTCCAGCAACTAATGGATGGTTGCATTTTACTCTTATTACTTTTGAAAACTTGCAAATCATACTTTTTAATTATAGAAAACTTGCAATTAATACTCATTATATAATTGATTAACTATTTTATTAAATTACATATTTTTTTAAAAAAACTTTTAAGCATGAATCATGATATTATTATATTTTGAATTATCACATCATTTTTATGCACATAATTTTTATATTATATAATTAATAAAAATTAAGTTAAATATATAAAATTTTAATTAAATGCTTGAAAATGAGTTAAAATTATGTGCAAAAAATAACTTAATAAATTAACATACAATAATATTATAATAAATGTTTAAAAAGTTAATGAAAATTTTATATAATTTTATAAAACAATTGGTTAAGTTCATGGTGAGTTAATTATAATTAAAATTATAAAGAAGATGATAAGCCAAAGAAAGTTTTTTAAACCCTAAACTCGAAAATGAACTTAAAATCTAAATATAGGAAAATTTCAATGCAAAATAAAATTATTTTATAAATTAATTATTTTTTAAATGACATAAGTAAACTAAAATTTTGTGTGAGATAAAAGACTATATAGAAAAAGTTTAAATTGTAATAAATTTATAAAAACAATATGCATAACAAATAAAGTAAATTTACTAACCAATATAATCTTTTTTTAAAAATAAATATATTGATTAAAATATAAGTATTACAAAAACATATAAATTTAAAAGAATAAAATAAAGATAACTCATAAAATTTTTAATTATCAAATTATAAATAATTTAATTTGTAAAAATAAAAAAAATCAATGGCTAAGTAGAAATTATTGTTTCTCACCACTATAATCATTGTGGTATTAAAATTAAATTAAGTATGATCATATGAAATGGAAATAATAAGTTTTTTTTATTTTTTTTCATGTAGCATAACATTTATATTTACTTCACTTTACTTAATATTTTTGGTCCATATTTCATGAAATAAATGACTAATTCAAAAAAAAATATTGGATAGTGATGGTCAATATTGAATAGTATTAGTAAATATGAATTATAATATTATTATGTATTAATTTATTATATCATTTTTTCACATAATTTTTCAATTCATTTTCAAGTATTTAATTAAAATTTCATATATTTAATTTAATACCTATTAATTATATAATATAAAAATTATGCATAAAAAATGATATGATAATCTAACATAAAATAATATTAGATTAAAAATATATTTTTGATAGATGAATTTTTTTATTAATTTTATCCCTAAAAAAGGTTAGTATTAAAATGGCCCTTGAAGATTAGCTCTATCCAAAATCTCAGGCTCTTCATCCGAAGGAAAAGAGAAAACATGAGAAATTAGCTAAACTAGTACCATTAAATGCTAACTAGGTTATTAATTGCTGAGTAAATTTGCAACATCCTTTATTATCATTCATATGATGTTATTTTACTTCAGTATAACAATTCAAAAGGTTTTCATCTTCCTTATTTGTGCAACCATAATCTGTTACTAAGGTTTTATAGAGAAGCAACTGCATATATATTTGTCAAAGTTGAAGCACAAGGATGGTGAAGACTCCTTTACTAAGGGTGAAACATACATGGATTTCTCTTCTTCTTCTTCTTCTTCTTTTAATCTTGGTTACACTATTTTGTGTAATTGTGGCTTAAGGCCAATGTTATTGTCATTAAGGACAAGTAAAAATCTTGAAAGGAAGTTCATGAGATGCCCAAAGAATAGATTTAGAATGGAAAAATGCGATTACTTTGAGTGCGTGGTTTGTAGGAACTGTGATAAGATGGAGTTTTAGGTAAAATCATTATCCTATCTTTTAGTTACTTCTTAGGTTCTATTTAGGGTTGTTATTGCTATAATTTAGGTTTAATTTGCATGGTATAAATTTGAAGGGCACAATGTTGGAGAGTTTTGTAATAGGGAATTATATGTAATAGAAAAACTATTAAGAAATGGAAAAAATTTCTTTTGAAGGCACTAGCTGCATCTAAAATAATGTTGTTTTTAATATGACAATTTCTTTAATTTAAGCAAACCTATAAACATGGTAAAAAAAATTTTGTCCTAATTTTTGCAAATAACAATCTTGGTTTTAAAACATTAGGTCTAGATTTTTAATGTGTGATGAAAGCAAAAGTATTTTAACAAATTTAATTTCCATTTTAACAAACCTATAAGTAATTTAACAAAATTAGTTTCTATTTTTTAGAATTAGCTTAAGATAGAAACAAGGTTAACAAATAAATAAATAATTTATAATTAATAAATAAGAATTACATTAAATAAGTTAGTTAATGTGTGTAAAACACATAAAAATTAAAAAATAAATTTAATTTTCCCTTAATCAATTGTTATTGGAATCTATAATAGAAATTGAATTTAGAAAATGCTCAACATAAAATTAGTGTAATATATAAATGACAACAACTTATAAGATATTTTTGCCGCACCATGCTTCTATCAAAATTTATACATATTTTTTCTTTTAAGAAACAAACAAGACTTTCCAATTAAGTAGACTAACAAAATTCTTTCACTTGATGTTTTTGCTCCATTTTTTGAAACTAAAATAAGTAGCACCTTGTAATTAAATTAGCCATTAATTTAAGAAAGTAAATGTTATTACAAAATAAAGGCATCCCTAAATAGTGCATATATACAAAATAAATGCCTTGCTAATTGGAGCAACCAAAAAAAGTTAAACTTGACCTATTAAATTATGCTTTGACAATTGATTATAGCTTTTAATTTTTATACAAACTAAAATAAAACTTAGAAAGTTCCTTAAAAGCTTCCAGTTACTTTGTAAGTGAAGTAGTTGTTATGACATTGCCCATTGTAGATTTTTGGGAAGTTATAACTTGTGGTCCATGTGCTACTGTTAAATGCCTTGAATTCTTTACTTATCTTGGCAGATTGAAGTGGTTGACTTTTTCCTAATGGAAGTCACCATATGGGGTCCATCTGGTGGTAGTGCCGTATCAAGAAAATAGCAAATGCATTATAAAATATGCAGTAGGGGACATATGCATAGAAAGAATCTTAAAAAGCACCAAACCTATGCCTTTTCGCCCTTATTGTTCAAGCAAGAAGTTATTAGACTAGATTATAGCATTAATTTCTTAGCAAGAGGTTCTCGTGATATAGCAACTTGTTGCTTTCTCTACACAAAACCAAGGCTATCATTTGTGAATAAAAGTAAAGCAACCTAAATTTTTTACATAAAAGAAAAATTAATTTTACAATAGGATAAATTACCTTTTCTTTAGTAGTTTCACCTTTACAAGATCACATATTATGCCTCTACTTCTTGCATTTGCTACATGTCACAAGAAGTCTTCTTTTCATTTTTATAAGATCTTGGCATTTCAATTCTTTCTCCATAAAGTATTTTTTCCTTTAGGTTTTTAGCCTTCCTGGTGACTTCTTGATAATAAAAGGTAAAATTTGTTCTTTTATATTGGTTGGCCAAATTTTTAGTCCATTCAATGTTTAGATTAATGGTGTTTATGCTTTCACAATTGCATCTTTCCTCAAATAAGGATGAATAAAATCTTTTAGTAAACAATTTTTCTAACATATTGTAAAGATAGAATGCTAGTAGAGGACACCAGTGAGATCTTAAACTCAACATGAGAATATTTTCTTTTTGAGATTCACTACATACTTATCAGGCACTTTACTTTAAATTTTGATTCCTCTAGATCACCCATCCATATTAATGCCCACTTACCATTATCTTTCTTTGTATTATCTAGCTTATCTTGAACCTTAGGATAAATTGACCCAATATACTTTTGATATAACGTCCTCTGCTTGGTGAATTTATCAATAATGTATAACTAAATCTCCTTCAACATAGTGATTATAGCTAAGTTTCCCTTTCAATTTCAATAATTTTCTATTAAATTGCTCATACATGTTATTAATAATTGTTCAGTTCCTAGTATGTGTGCTAAACCATACCCTTGACCACATAAATGGGTTAATATTTAATAGCTGTGTCTAAGCTCCATCATTGATAACTTTAACATTTTCCATCGAAGCATTGAAATTTACCATTGATTTAGCTTTAGCACAACTCCAAAATAAGTCCCTTAGTTCATGACTTTTATATTTCTTAGCAAAGTTTATGTAAATATGTTTGCAATTAGAATCTATGCTTTATTTTTTGTAGTAATTCATCTAACGCTAGTATGAGACCTTGCATAATGTTTAAAGGGGAAGTTATTAGACAATATAATGTTTCATCCAAACTATGAGAAACTAATTGTTAGTCTCGAAATGGATAACTACTGCCATTTGAAAATTGATTGATGCTTCTAAACCTTTAATTGTTTTTTAAAGGTATAACTCAATTCTATTCATGAGGACATTCATTTATTTTTATTCTAAGGAGTTTTTTTCTTTGTTTAGCAAGATGAACCCATGTTACTTTTAGGTATAGGTGATACACTATAACATATACATTTTTGTACCAATTTTACAAACTAGTAGTAACAAGCATGTAAACAAATAACCAATATTGATTAAGAAATAAATAACTCTAAATTTCTTTCTTAAACATTCAATCACCATCAATAGACCATATAAACCAATGAAATCAACACAGAATTAAGCTCTTGGAACTAACAAGTATTATTAGGATTCCTAACACTATAAACTTCATAGATTGGATAAAAATAACAAAAACTTGCAAGAATAACATCATACAATATAAATTAATCACAAATAAAAAGAGTAGCAAACAATTTTCATATTATGAAACATGTAAACAATCATACTCTATAATTATATGAAATGAAAATAGAATTAAACTAGTGTAACTAACATCAAACAACAACTTACAATCAATTCATATGAAATATGTATAAAAGTAAACTAATAAATAAAGGTACCTTCTATTGGTCACTTATAAAGCTCAATCTCTTATCAGTGAATTCATATACATCTTTTAAAAGCCTAATTAGAAACCACCTCCAATTTTCTTTAGTCTCAAGGTTAACCATAGCCATTGTAGTAGGATAAAACACATTATTTCCATCTTGACCAACTGTAGATAGTAAAATTCCCCTTATAATATCCTTTTAGGTGACATCCATCTAGACTAACCAAAGGTCTGTAACCAATAGTAAAACCTTCCCTCTAAGCTATCAAACCTATATACACCTTATTGAACTCAAAAAGGTCTTCTAGTAACATCTTGTCTCCACCAATCTAAATAGTGCTTCTCATGTTTTGCATTCTCAACTCCTTCAAGTAGTTGCACAAGAGAGCATATTACTTTCTTTTATTCCCTTTCATTATTACCTTTTACCTTTTACTATGCCCTATATTTCTTTACATGACTAACATTCAAATTATATATTTGTTTGAAGTGGTTGTCAATATCAGTTATGCATGGATTTGTCACTTACCTAAGGAAATTCATTAGTTCCACTGCAAGCCATTTTGAAAAGTTTATAGGTTCTTAAAAACCCTACAATAAGTATATACATCATTAAAAGTCATGATCTAATAACTTTTTATATCCTTTAACCATGAACAAGACACTTTCCATCGACAAATATCCTTGCATTTTGCCCTACATTATACTTTATCATTCTTTGCCAACTTCCCTACTATACTATAACATTCCTGCTATTAATAGGTAATATAGGATCGTTATAGCATAATATATGACTAGATAGTTTTGATATAAACTTAGGATTATCTTAAATAAGCTTAAAACATTTCTTTTCCAACTTTTTGAAAGAATTTAATTTGATTTATATTATTATTTAACTTAGTTCTGCAAATAAAATTGAATCTATTAGAATTCAAAAAAAAATTCTAAGTCTAGGGCACTTCCCGTAGAAAGTTACGTGAAATATATATTATTTAAAAAAATAAAAATCATGGTATTAGTTCTTCTTGTAATTTTACATCAAATAGTGATTTTTAATGAATTTTTAGGAATTTAAAATGATTATTTTTAAATTTTTTTTAAAATTCGACACTTTGAACTAGAATCCAAAATTTAGATTTTTATTCTTTAAAGTTTAATTTTTTTTAATCCAAATAGGGGTATTTCCTTACTTATATTTATGTTTTAAGTAAATATCCTCATTTACTATTTACTAGACAACAGAAATGTAAAAAACGTACTAAATAGTGACCCAGATTCAATTACCCAAGCCTAAACCCAAAAAATCTTGTTATTAGCCCAATTGATCCCTCCACTTGAAATAGATCTAGAAAACCTTATTATACTCAGTCCCCCTATCCAAAACACCAACAGCATACCCTGAGATATTGTGATTCAAATCTTCTCTTCTTCTTCTTCTTCTTCTTACACTTCTGCCTACTCGAGATAAGTCCTTTTATTCATATTCCTAAGCATTTTCTTCCATTTGCTCACTGTTTCTCGCTACTATTTCTGGTTAGTTCGAAATTTTCTTGTTAGTTTGGGATTTTAGGGTATCAAGCTTTGAAAGATCCTTTCTTTTACCCAATAAGGTAATCTCAAGCTTCATTCTCTTATTTAGAAGTTAGATTGCCTTGTATTAGCTAGTGGTTAGCAAAGATTAGCTTGTTCTTAGGTTATACCTAGAATATGAAATTTGGGGTTTTGTAATAAGGAACTCAATATTATAAAATTAGTGTTAATTTATATTTAAATTGTTGTTTGATTATTTGTATAAGGTTAAAGAATACTTCTTAGTAGCACTGATGGTTTATAAAGTAAGAAAGATTCGAACCCAAATATATTAGTTATTTTGTGAGTAGATAATATGTATCTTCATATTTTTATATAAATTTTCAATCTCCACTATACTTTTAAATTATTAATTTTACTAATTTATTAATTATTTTTATTTTCATGTATTTTAATTTCATATATTTTAATTTCATATATATGTTAGAGCATTAGGTACTCTTGGGATAAATATCTTAAAAATTTTCTTTGAGTTATAGTGATTCAAAATGGTATTAGAATGAGATTATGATGATGAAATTAATTTACGAGATTTATTTTGTAATAGTGTGTTGCTAGAACTTTATTATATAATATTCTTTGAATAATTATTGTGAATGGAGTGATGATATAGTAATAGTGTGTTTAGAGCATTTTTAAATAGCAAGAAAACAAAGTAAGTGAATGAAAATCTGAGTATTGCACCAACAACTACAAAGAAAAGGTTTATCATGGTAAAAAAAATTACCTTCTAATTTATCATGGATATCATTATATCTAAGTATATCTAATTCAATATTAATGTACATCTTTCAAATAAGACTTATATCATCCAAATATTTTAATATATTATATAAACTAAGAATCAAGTAATTGTGCATGTAAGATAACTTTAAAAAAAGAGACTAAGTTATAAGAACAAAATAGAAAAATTAAGAAAAGTTCTTATATTTATATTCTGAATTTTTTCAACGAATGCATAACCCTATAAATTTAATAATGGACTAACAAATCTTAAATACTATAAAATAATTAGCACGCATAAATAAAAAAAATTGAAGAGAATCATCTTTATATTGGAATATGAGCATATCTTATTAGAGAGATAATTATTTTAAGGTTAGAAGAGCTTTAAAATGAGATTTGCAAATAATGTCTTGGCTTCACCCTTTTTATTTTCATTTTGCAACTTGTAATTTGAACTATTTAATATTAAACATTGATTTTTAATAAAAAAGTTAACATATATAGAAAAATAATCATTTAATTATGAAGGTTTAAATGTCAATTTTTAATAACAATTGATATCATAAATCAAAATATTTTGTTTGAAAATATATTTCAAGTAAAAATTCATATTTTATAGGTTAATAACATTAAAAATATTTTTTATCATTAAATAATTACTTTTTAATGCAATTATATAGATACAAATAACAATAGCAATAAATACCAAAAAAATTTTAAGTGAACAATCTAACAAATAATAATAAATATAATAGCAACAAATACAAAAAAATTCATAAGCTAAAATATTTTTCTTATACAACTATACTGATACAAATAGCAACAGATTGAATAATCTAACAAATTATAAGAAACTATAATTTACAATGAATGACAAACTTTAAATGAAAAGAAAAGATGGGATACCTTTTTCATAATTCCTTAATTTTGCTTAAGGTAAGCTTCTAAGTTATGTTCTGGGTAGCAAAATTGGAATTTTTCTTCAATTTTATCATCTTTATATTTTCTCAAAGTGGGATACCATTTGAGAGCTTCTGAGTTAAATGATGTAGATAATTGCAGATTGATGATAAATTATAGTAAAAAAAACATAGCATCAAGTATATTGTAGTATACTCAAGCCTACTAATGCAAGACTAGAAATGCTACTTTTTTTTACAATAATTTATCATAACTTTGCAACCTATTAAAGTTTGACACCATAATTTTATATCTATTAACCTTGAGGCCTGATTGATTGTTTCTTTTAAGCATCTAAAAGTTCTTGTATCTTTATGGGAGAGTCATAGTACTTGCTCTATATGTATTAAGGTCTAATGCACCATGTTGAAACATATGAATAGTTAAATGTTTATAGTAAATAAAGAAATTAAGCACCACAAAGAGAATTATCTTGATAAGTGTTTTAAATTGATAAGGAGAGCTTTATTTATATGCTATTAGCAAATCGATGATGAACTATTACAATGTGTAAATTATTGATAAACTATCACAATGTGAAAATGAACTATCATAACAATTGAAATGGATTGATAAACTTTAAACACCTATTTTTTTATAAAAATATGACGTCATATACACCATCTATACATTAGTCATTAAGAAACTGACATTTTATACCATTATCTCGTAAGATGCTAACCTTAGTAAATGCTTACTACTACCTTTTATAATCTTAGTAAATGCTTACTACCATTATTGATTAGAGTTAAGTGGCAATGTTGTACCTTTATACACTGGTTTGGTCAAATAAATAATATGTTCTAATCAACTAAATTGGTTCTATAATAAATGACTAGCATTGTTTGATTTTTTTTCAACTTTTATTTCCTTAAATTTGTCTAAAAATAGATATAATGGCAAATTATTATTCTAATAACATTATCAACATCAACTAATAAACATTGTATAGTGACATTGTATCATAATATTATAATTAATCATTTAATCTCAAAATTTTATAAAAAAGTAGTGGTGAATGTCTGCATTGTATCCATGAAATAATCATTTCCCCTGACTTTCATATCCATGGAAATTTTCAAAAAAATATGCCCTCATATGAATGATACAAGACTTATAAATAAAATTTCTTATTAGCAAACACCTTTATAACTACTCTTTCTTAATACAAATACCCTTATATAAATGATACAAGGTTTACAAATAATTACATCGGGGTGTTATGACTTACTCCATTAATCTTGTATTGTCTTCTTAAGCTATATAAATAAAATAGAATGAAAGGAAAATTATAGAGAGAAACCCAAAATGAAAAAAAGGAGTAGAAGAGGAAATAATATCTAAACTCAATTAATAGGAAATACATGACATTCTATGTCAATTTGTAATTAAAAAAATTAATATTTTAAATAAATAGCATCATTCAACTATAGAATTTTAAATATCATTTACTATATTGGTAGATATTTATTAGAGGTTTGTTACATTTTAGATGTCAATTATAATAAAAAAATACCATCATATAGGAATCTAATTTCAATAAATAATATCAATTGTATTATATAATTAATATCTTTTCTTTTCTATATTTTTAATTAACCTATATATCATATTAAGTTTTAGAATATTATTTTGATTATTGGAAAATAAAGTAACCATTCTAAACACTACCCAAGAAATGGATCAAGTATAAGAAAGCTTGAAAGTTACATAAATAAGAGGAAAGGTTTATTCTATTTTAAAAGATATTAATTTTCATAAGTTAAAAAAAAGAAGCTTTGAATTATTAATTAGTTTTATTAAATATCATAAATTTAAAATAATTTATATGTTCTTTTTGTATATTTTTTCTTACAATGATAAAAATATCAACACATTAAACATGAATATGCCAGAATATGAGAAAAAAGATATCAATATAGGAAAATTTATTTTACAATTTTATTCATTCTATATATTATTATATCAATAAATACAAATTTACAATAATATTGCACGAGGAAAAAAAAAGATTTTGGTTATCCACTATCATTGCCAAACTTGGTGCCCATTCTCTTAACTATCTATCAAATTCTGATAGAGGTAAATAACAGATCTAACTAATACATTTAACTTTATTACCAATGCCAACCTATGTTTAAAGAGAAGAAACATAGCTCCACTACCTTCGCATTTGACACTTTTAGAGATGATAATGGATAAAATAGAAATAATCAGATTTTATAATGTTTTTAAAGGTGGTAGATGGGATGGAGAGATAGTTATGTTTCTTTTCCTTAACATAGGTTAGAGTTAGATAATGGAGGTTAAGACATCACCAATATGTTTCTAAATAGAAAGTGAACATGAAATATATAATTAATTAACTAAACTATAGATGTCAATTATTAAATCAAAATTAACATCTTAAACTTGCTCCATTATAATTAAGTGTCAATTCATTGCCCAAAAAAAATTTTTAAATGCCTTTACATATTAGTTAATAACTAAACCAATGTGTAATAGTATCTTCTTCCCATGTGATCTTTTAAGTGCCTTTCAAATACAATTTCCTAAATTAACTCTCATCTTAAGTTTCTATTTAAATTTCAAAAATATCACTAATTAACTATAAACATCAATTTGTTTTAAACCATCATCTTATTTATCCCAACAATTTCAAAAATTTTATCATATTTATATAGATTTGGGTATGTCCTATGACTAATATCTATCGACTAACATAGAATTGTAATTCTTTAGTAGTGTTGTCGGCATTCAAGATGGACTTAACTAAACTACTTTTTCAATGCAAATTGCATGTAAAAGTAAAAGTTCGAACTACCTCAATTAACAACTATAAAATGAAAGAAGCCTTATCTTGAGATTTAATGGAGTAAACAATGCCATTAAATGGCTCCTCTTCTTCATTAGAAAGCATAATCATAGAGCTTTCATCGTTAGAGAAGAGCCTTAAAGAGAATAGAGTCAAAAAGTTTCTCCAATTTTTTGGGTTCAAAAAATCATATAAAAGTAAGGATATTTTTTACTTTAGCTAAATTAAATTTTCAAAAAAAAAATTAATAATTTTTTATGAGTTAAAAAATGATTTTTCTAACATTTACACATTAACTAGGGTAATATGCATAATATCAAAGTTAAAGGAAGGCCACATAATCACAACAGTGTTCAAAGGAGAGCAAAGTATTTTACTAATAGAAAAGGTTAATACATTTCTAATAAAATATTATTACCTTTTATCTTCATCATATTAAGTAAAATCTTAATGTATTTTTAATATTTTAAATAATTAAAATATTAAAATGGCTAAAAAATTATACATATATATATGTATGTATATTTATATTAGTATATAAGGTAAAAATATAATAATTTTATAATAATGAACAAAGTTTTGAAAACAAGATGAAATCGATGAACCAGTCAGTGAACTAGTATAATCAAAATCTTTAGATCGAAAATATATGTGAACTAACCAAAATCAATGGATTGCATTGATTTTTTATTTTAAAAAAATAAATTTTTTATAATTTTATAATGATTGAAATGTAACACTTTTGCAATTTCATATCAATTAAATTTTTTATTTTTTAATTATTTTTAATATAAATTATTGTTGTATCATTTATATTTTTTCACTTTAAATATTACTAGTATATATATAATTTATAATTTTAAAGTTAAAACTAATTCAATCAGTAAATTAATGGTTGAACTAATAAACTAACTAATGAACTAGTGTTTTATTTGGTTCAATGACCAATCTAATTTTAATAAAACTCTATAAGGCAAGGTAAAATATTATTGCCTCATCTCCACCATTTTATTCAAGGTAAAAACTTGCCTCATGTCTTACATTATGAGGCAAAAAATTATACCATTCCTAAGCTCTGTCAAGGCAATCCTTATAAGACATTGTAAATTTTAAGCATTTTGTCATCCCTATATGAAACTCATGAGGGTACAGCAACATTTAGAATGAAAAACTGTAATTTAACCTTGTTGAAGTCATCAAATCCTTAGCTCTACCTACGCTAAACCTATCGTACATTTAGGAGTTAGTAGAAGAATAGAAAGTAAAGAATGGAAAGATAATAGAAAAGAATAGAGGAATGGAAAGGAAGGAGAATAAATGGTCAAGTAATAAGTTTTCTTCTCTTTGTTTGGATATCTAAAATTATATAAGGAAGGATAATAGAAGGTTAAACTAAAATATATAACTAATAGCATGTAATTTTACAATTCCATTATTTTTTAAAAAGTTAGTTTATAAATAAATTTTTTATAATTAAAAAAATTCTTCAAAAAATATGTGTATCAAAATTTTCTCTATAAAATATTTTCTCTTTCTTAAAAAATTTCTTTTTGAAAAATGATATGGTAAGCTAATATACAATGTTATAATTATTACCTATAAAAATTTTATGAAAAACTTATCATAGATTAACCTAATATGACTTTTATTTGATAAGGTCAATGATGATCCAACTCAAATTCAACATAAAGGTAAAATGGATAAGTCAAAATAAGAATAAATGTGTATAGGTAAATAAATATGAGTCACAATTATTAGATTTAAGCTCCATTTTATGCAATAAATAAGTTAACTTATAATTTATTGACCTAATCAATAAGTTATAAGTTAGTCTCTAACCTCTAGAGGTATTTCTTATACTAGTTTATTGAAAAAAAGAAGCTATGATCTATTAAACTATCTAAAATAGTTAATAACTTATAAGTTACTGCCTCTTCAAAACCTTTCTAAATCTATCATTATTATTTTTATTAATTTACCTTTTATAACATAAATCTAATTTTTTTTTCATAAAGTATAATTAACTTAATTTTAACATAATTATATCCTAATTTTAAATTATAAATATATAAAAATATGTATGTAAATAAATAAAAAAATATCATGAAATATAATTAATTTTATTTTAAGTAATCATAATTTTGTTATAAATAATAAAAGAAGTATGTAAGTAAAAAAATTTATTAGTTCATAAAATATATTTAATTAAATATTAAATATTATATTTTTATTTTGAACTTCTTAGTTACGTTAATATAATTTAATTTAGATAAATAAAAATTATTTTAATTATATATCTATTTATATTAATATATTATTTTATAATTTTAACTAGTTTAACGGCTAATTTTATGAAATAGTTCTTAAATAATTAACTAGTTTATCAACTATAAGTTACCAACTATTAGTTAACTTATTAGTTACTAGTTAACGTATTAACTATCAATTATTTACACGAAACGGAGCCTTAGTTATTATCAATAAAAAAAAGATAATTTTATATTTTTATTAAAAGATTTTCACAATTATAATATCTATTTTTTACACATTAGATACTTTTCAAAAAATATGTAAATAATGTATTTATTTAAAAATAAATAATAATGAAATATTGATAATGTAAATATAATTATATATTAAACAATGAAATAGGGTTTAAATTATAAATTAAGTAGATAACTATCCAAAACTCTTTAATTTGAAAAAATACAAATATTGAAGAGAAAAAAATTTAGAAAAGTTAATTATAAACTCTTATTTTCTTCCTCTTCTTATACAAAATTCCCGATAAAAAATAGGCATCTCATTTTTTTCTCTCCCTTCCCTCCATTCAAACAAATCATAAGGTTCAAGAATTGATACAAAGGAATAGAATAATAAAAATTAAAAGTGTAATAAAATGGGCTAAAAGGTCTTAGGCTTACATCCCTATTAGAGCCACCTAGGGAAAAGCATATCAATTCAACTTTTACAAATGGATAAAGCTATAAACAAGCCACCTTTCTCATATGGGATCTCATAAGAGTTGAGATTTCTTATAAATTAATCTTGAAAAACTTGAAGAAGGGGAACGATGACTATAAAAGTGAAAATCAAAATGTTATCTATTATAATATATGGATATCTAAATTTTCTAAAAGGAATCTAACACTAATATGCTAAATGCTGAGTTGTATTAGGCTATATTGGGGCTTATGAATTAAACCACTTGATTGTTACTTTCCTTTGGCATGAAGTAATATGCCTATAAAAAGCATGTTCGCCCACTTGTTAATAATATAGATACACTACAAAGCAAATTGCATTTTGCTTCTACTTTCTCTTAGTTTTAGTTGTTCATTCTTATTTATTTTAAGTTATTTTATAACACTTTATTAATATGAAACTCTACCCAATTGAAGTTAACTTTTAGAGTCACCACTTCTATTCAAATAACAGCTTATTCTTCGATTTTAGAGTTTTAAGTCTCTCTTTTTAAATTCATTTCTTTTAAAATATATTCTATTTGCTACATTATATTGTTTATCATCAATATATTATCTGTTGTTTTGATTTTCATTTTAAAGTTTATCTCATATACAAATAATAATGTCTATTATAATTTCTTATAAATTGTATTGTTGCATATTATTTGTATTTTAATTAGCATATCATTTTTCTAATTCAATTATTATTTATATTTTAGTTTTATCGTGGCAAATCTCATATGGCTTGAATTTTTTACTCTTAATATTACTAGAAAGAATTATCTATTATAAATATTGTATGCTAAAATATAGTTAGAATCAATGGATCTTAAAGATACAATCAAAGAAGGAAATCAAGAATTATTACAAAAATATGCAAAAGTAATGATTTTCCTTCGTCGCTATCTTCACAAAGGATTGAAAAATGAATATCTTACGATAAAAGATCCCACTATCCTTTGAAAAAGCTTAATAGATAGGTATAACTACTAGAAAATTGTAATTCTTCCAAAAGCTCATTATGATTGAATACATTTACATTTTCAAGATTTTAAATCAATAAATGAATATAATTATACACTATTTAATATTAGTTTTCAATTGAAATTATGTGGAGATAAAGGTTTTGAAGAAGACATGCTTGAAAAAATATTCCCTATTTTTCTTGCATTTAGTGTGCTCTTATAGTAATAATATATAGAAAAAGTTTCAAAAAATATTCTAGATTAATTTCATATCTTCTTGTGGCTAAACAAAATAACAAGTTTTTAATAAAAAAAATAAAGTTTCCCTAACTTTTTTTGCTTTATTCCCTAAACTAAATAGATTAACAAATTAAAAGGTTTTATGCAAGGATGAAGTTGTAGTAATAATCATAGTTATAAAAGAAATTAAATTAATTATCACAATCATGGTGGTTACAAAAATAGTATGAATAATCATAAAATTGTTTCTCACCACCAAAAGTAAGAGAATAATGAAGAAAAAAGATAATATAATAAGAACTAAAAAAGTTTAGAAAGTGTATATTATCAATGTGGCATCAAAGGGCATTAGTCATATACTAGTTGTATGTCCAAGTATCTTGTTAAACTCTACCAAGCTTCACTTAAAGAAAAAGAGAAAAATTGTAGAAGTTAAATTTGTTTATAGGAATGATACCTTCACCCATGATCCAATATATTTAGATATGGATGATTTCTTTAAACACCCTAAAGGAAGAATTACCCATTTGATTGGTAATAGAAATGTCCAAAATTAGGATAATTTATTTCTCAATTTTTTTAGTTATATTTCACTTTTATCCACTTATTTTTAGTTTAGAATTTCATATGTAATGTTTCTTTTTGTTATGTTGTGAAATTTTATATGTAAGGCTTTCCTTTTATTATATGTAATTTTTTTTACAATTTTCTTCATTTTGCAATTTTTTTTACAATTTTCTTCATTTTGCTTTAATGAAGAAAATATAGACACTTTTTAATTTTTTGGATCAAAAGCTAATATTGAAGATTTGTACCTTATGGATAATGCGACAACACACACTATTGTTAGAGGTAGAAAATATTTTTTCCAATTAAAGATTAGTGAAAATTATGTTAATACAATATCTAGTAGTATCAAATTGATTAAAGACTCTAGAAAAGTTAATATAATTTTACCAAGAAGAGTACAAATAATTATAAATGACATATTGTTGTATACCAAGTCTTAAAGAAACTTATTAAGTTTTAGAAATATACAACAAAATAGATATTGCATTAAGGTGGCTAATGAAAAAGATGCTAAATATCTTTATATTACAAAAGTTATCTCAAATGAGATAAATATATTGGAAAAATTACCATATTTTTCTTCTGGTTTATATGAAATATATATATTAATCCAATTGAAATAAATGTTATAGTGAACCAAAAGTTTACTAACCAAAATATTTTCATTATTTGGCATGATAGTTTAAGGCATCCTAGATCAATAATGATAAGAAAAATTATTAAAAATTCATATGGTCATGCATTAAAGAACTAGAAGATTCTTCAATCTAATAAACTTTTATATGCTGCTTTTTCTCAAGGCAAATTAATTATAAGGTCATCATTAGCTAAAATTAGGTTTAAGTCTTTACATTTTTTGAAAGAATAAAAGTTGACATGTGGATCTATTCATCCATAAAGTAAACCATTTAGGTCTTTTTATGATTTTAATTGATGTTTTCACAAGATGGTCGCATGTGTGTTTATTATCAACTCACAACCTAACATTTGCTAGATTACTTGCTCAAATAATTTATCTTTAAGTACAATTCCCTAATTGTCTAATTAAGAAATACATCTTGATAATGCTAATGAATTTACATCTAAAGCCTTTTGTGATTATTCTATGTTAATTGGAATAACTGTTGAACATCCTATAGCACATATTCATACACAAAATGATTTAATAAAATCATTCATTAAACATCTTCAACTTATAGCTACGTCATTGCTAATGAAAAGAAAACTTCCTATTTCCACTTAAGGACATGATATTTCACATGCAACAAGACTTGTATGCATCAAGCCAATAAATTATCATAAACATTCTCTATTATAATTGGATTTTGGTCAAGAATCTAATATTTTCCATCTAAAAATTTTTAAATATGCATTATATGTTTCAATTGCTCCATCATAATGCATAAAGATAAGTCCTTAAAGGAGGACAAGCATATATATACTGGACATGAATCTCCTTCAATTATTAAATATCTTGAACCAATGATAGGAGATATTTTTATTGCTCATTTTCTTAATTTTCATTTTGATGAAACAAATTTTTCGACATTATAAAGAGAAAATAAGTAGCTGGAAAAGGATATTACATGAAACACATGATCTCTGAATCACCTTGATCCTTATAATGTAAACTTGAAGTTCAGAAAATTATTCATTTGCAAAAAAAATAGCAAACTGGCTACCAGATGCATTTATTGATCCAAAAAAGTAACAAAATTATGTATACTAACTGCAGATGCTTTGGTTCAAATTAATGTCCCTAGAAGATAATCTACATCTGCTATAGCAAATGAATCTAAAGCATACTTGAAGCATAGTAGATTAATCAGTTCTAGAGATAAGAACTTCATAAGAGAAAGGAAATAAAGAAAAAAGATAATAAGGAGACAAATGCTCCTAAATAGAACTGAAACATAATTGATGATAAAATTTCCAAAAAAGCTAAGTTTTCTAAGGTTATTAAATCTATGTCTTCACATTAGAAAAATGGAACTAAAAAAAAATAGTTGCCAATAACATTTTCTTATATAATGTAGCACTTAATGTCATATAAAATAGTAAGGATCTTAAACTAAAGACAAGAAGAATGTCAATACAGAGGTGATTAGCCGAAATGGAAAGATGCAATTCAGATAAATTTGAACTCACTTTCAAAACATGATATTTTCGGACCAATAATCCAAATGTCTAAAGTTTAAAGCCAATAAAGTATAAATGGGTTTTTGTGTGAAGAAAAAAATGAGAAAATTGAAGTTGCAAGATAAAATATGACTTGTAGCACAAGATTTTTTCTTAAATGCTTGGTATCAATTATGAAGAAATATATTCTCCTGTGGTAGATGCAATTACATTTTGATATCTTAGTAGCTTGACAATGCAAGAAAAATTGAATATGCGTTAGTTAATGGTTATTCATATGCCAAGCTTAACAATGATATGTGTGTGTGTGGATGGAAATCCCTAAAAGATTTAAAATGCCTGAAGCATTCAAAATTAAATTATTGAGAAATGTATGCGATTAAATTACAAATATTTTTGTTTGAATTAAAGCAGTTAGGACGAATGTAGTATAATTGTTTTAGTAAATATATATTGAAAGGATGATATAGAAATGATCCTATTTGCCCTTGTATTTTTATAAAGAAATCTAGATCTAAATTTTCTATAATTGCTATTTATGTTGATAAGTATAATATTATTAGAACTCATAAAAAACTTCCAAAGGCAATAGATTGCTTGAAAAAAGAATTTGAAATGAAAAATCTTGAAAAAATAGAATTTTATCTTGGCTAAGCATTTAATTGATGGAGTCTTTGTCCACCAAGCAAATTATATTAAAAAGGTCTTATCATGCTTTTATATGGATAAATCATAACCACTGAGTAGCCTAATGGTTGTTCATTCACTTGATATGAATAAGTATCCATTTCGACCTCGAGAAAAATGAAGAATTTCTTGGTTTAAAAGTATCATATCTTAGTATAATTAGTGCACTAATGTATCTTGCTAATAACACGCATCCTAATTTTTTTTTTCAATAAGTTTATTAATAAGATATCAACTTGAAGACATTGAAATGGAATTAAACATATATTTTGTTAATTTTGAGAAATAATTAATGGAATAAAACTAAAGAGCTATACAGAAGCAGGATATTTGTCAAATCCACATAAGACTTGATCTTAAATTGGTTATTAATTTACAATTAGGGGGTACAATTATATCATGGTATTTGACAAAACAAACTATAGTTGCTACTTCTTTAAATTATGTAAAGATATTAGCAATTGATAAAGAAAAATTAACAATGTGTTTGGCTAAGATCAATGACTTGATATATCCAAGGACCATGTAGTTTGGATCCTAATAAAGAAATTCTAACAAGATTGTATGAAAATAATATCACTTGTATAGCTTAATTAAAAGGAGGATACATTAAAAAAGATAGAACAAAACTCATTTCTCAAAAACTATTTTTCACTCACCATCTTTAAAAGAACAATGTTCAACAAACCCATATAAGTGATAATTTGATAAATCTGTTCACAAAAGCACTACCTTTATCAACATTTCAAAAATTGATTTACAAGATCGGATTATACCATCTTAGAGATTTCAAACAATATTCTTAACAAGGGGAGTCAAACATATATTGTACTCTTTTTTTCTTATAATTTTTCCCACTAAATATTTATTGATAAGATTTTTAATGAAGTAGTTGTTATAAAATTATGTACTCTTTTTTTTAACTAAATTTTTTTCATCAAGTTTTTCTTTAATAAAAATTTTAATGAAGTATATGCTTTATCAAATAGATATTCAAAAGGAGTATTATAATATATGAATGTCCAAATTTTCTAAAATATGTTATATCGGGAACTATATTAGACTATACGGTGGGCTATGAATTGAGCCAATTGATTGTTACTTTCCTTTGGCCTAAAGTAATATGCTTATAAAAAGTATATATACAAATACAAAATGAATTGGATTCTGCTTCTACTTGCTCTGCATTTTGGATGTTCATTGTTATTTATTTCAAGTTATTTTATAACATCTTCATTATTTTTCTTGCTGATGAGCATACTTATGTTCAAAGTGTTTTGCACCTATAGGGGGTATTTGGTTCACGAAATCTTATATTCCCAAGAAAATGTACATTCTCAGGAATGTGATTCTCAAGTATGTGATTCTTAAGAATATAAGATTCTTATATTTAGTTCAATATATTCTCATATTTGGTTCATACTTATATTCTTAGGAATCTTATTACTTTTTTCAAAAATACCCTTATTAATTTTTTGTTACAAATTGAAATAAATTATAGATTTAATTAAAAATATATGAATAAATACTTTTGAAGACTTAATAAATTAATAATTTAAATTATATTTGATTAAAATATAATAAATAATTTAATATATAAAATACTAAAATTTTTAAGAATTTGAATTTGAATTTTCATATAATTAATTGTATAAAATAAACAAGTAATTTCTCCATTATTGATAAAATTTTTTTGTTTTCTTTGAAAATAAAATAAGAGAGAAAGAAGAGAAATAATCTCTTTTAAATTTAAATTGAAAATAAAATAAAAATTTTTAAATTTTTAAATAATTAAAATATAATAATCACATATTTTATCTTTAAATATTCTTTTTTATCCATTTTCTTCATGCAAATAAGAAAAAAATTAAGTGTTCATTTATTTTATTAATAAATATTTTTTATAAAAAAATTATTTATATATATTTATAAAGGAATAATATATTATTTATATTAATGATTAAAAATATTATTTATATATATTTATAAATAAGGGTATAGAAGAATATGGGTAAAATTATTTTTTTCTTTAGTATCAATATTCCCATGGAATGGGAATATAGGATACCCACCTCCCTCCATGGGAATATTTCATGAAAAAATTGGCCTTTAAAATATTCTTAGGAATGTTACATTCTCAAGAATGTTATATTCTTAGGTAAATTTTTTTAAAAATTGAATCAAATATGGGAATGTAACATTCTTATAAAATATTCATAAGAATGTGAAAAACATTCCCTAAACTAAGCACCCTTGTAAGGAGACCTTGGCTATTCAATGGGTTAGGGGCATGTGATTGCGAGCTCAAAATTGAGACATCGATATTCGTTGCAATGAAATCTTCACTAAAAATTAACTATTTTCAAGACTTTTCAAACAATTGTAAATTTACAAAAATGGGATTATAAGGACAATGCTTTTCGATTAGTCCAACTTAAAATAATTAATCCAAATCTTTAATAACCTCGAAATCACCTTTGAGGGCAACATTAAAGATTTGTTTGGCATGTAATTTTTTTAATTAATTTTATTTTAATATAAATAATTTTAATCTATTTATAGTAAATTCTATTGTTTGAAAAATAATAATTTTAATTAATTTAAAAATAAATTATTTTATTTAGAATGTATTAAAAATGCATGAAATTTAATTAAAAAGTAAATTTTAATAGTATTATAGCAAATACAATAATAAAAAGATAGTAAATCTTTTATACAATATATTTTTTAGGACAAACAAAATAAATTTTAGTGGGACACTCACTAAATTGGATGAATTTTATAATAATATAAATATAATTAAAATATAAATTATAAATGAAATAAAATTCTCTTTTATTTAAATTTAAATATTATTTAAAAATAAAATAAGATATTATTTTTAACTATACCAAGGTTGAACTCCTTTGACAAGTCCTGGAAATTATTACATCTTAGTTTTAAAATCATTTCTTTGCGCAAATTTCAAATTTTCCACTTCACGTACGGTCACCGAAATTCAAATAGTTATCTTAAAATTAATTAAATTAATTTGAATTAAATTGTGGGTGTCACAAAATAAAAATGCATTAACTTAAAAAAAATTATATTCTAACGCAAATAAATGTTCATAAACATTGCCTTTATTTACTAGTTAATAAATGCCTTTTCAAGTTTTAAGTTTTAAGATAATTTTGCAACCTATATAAATCACAAAAATATTTCTAATTTTATTGTAGTATTAAGAATTTTAATATTACTTTCATCTATATTTTCACAAATAAATAAATTGTTTTTAAAACTTTAAGAACCACTCAATTATAATGTCAAAATAATTTATTTTTCAAAACATAAGTAAAAATAGTATTAAGATTTCGTAGCAATGAAAATATTTCCTATAAACCAGATGCTATCGTCTTGCAGCCACTCAATTGTTTGTTTTAACTATCTATTATTAGTTGTAACAAAATGATTCATTTTAGTAGATCAAACAATTTTGATCCATCCATTTGTACATTCTTGTTTTTATTTTCATCGATATTGGCTTTTGAATAAATGGGGGTTAGGACAATCATATGGATAAGTCAACTCATAAAATAATAATTTATCTATTTATATTTACATTTATCATTTTGATAAGATGAAAAACGATAATAAGTTTAGCGTCTTCTGCGGGATAAAATATATGATATTTTTAGCATCTCTTGATTATTGTATAGATATTTGTTGTTAAATATTTTCCCGAAGTTAATTAGTATTGGCTTATCTAATATATTTAACTTTGTTTTTTAATTTAAATATTAATCACAAGTTATTTATCGACTCTTCTTTTTTTTTAACAAAATCAGCATGTAAATAAAGTATAACTAATTAGGATAAAAGTAAATAAATAACAAGTTAGATAATAATTTACCTTGACGACTCCGACCTTTCTTCCTTGTACTTTTTTTTGGTAAAAAATTTTAAAAAAATACTAGTTAATTCCCAAAAGAACTTTAACAATCTCAAATGTTATTCGTGAAAATTTATACAATTTACTATTTTAAATATTTTTTATTTTATTATAACATCAAATTTGCATATTAAATGAGTTTTACTTAATACATATTAGATGAATTACTAAATGAATTTTATTTATTTGGTCAACTATATTAAAATAATTTTAAGAAATGTAATATTAATAAAATGTTTATATAAGCTACAGGGACAAGAAAAAAAATTAGGTTTTTGTTTTCTCCTTGCTATTTTTAAAAATAGTTTTATATTCTTAAAACAAGAGTTTTCATTTAGTAATTATTTTTGTAATTTATTTTTATAAAATATAATTTTAAACGTGTAATTTAAAAATAAAAAATAAAAAAATATTTTATTAATTTTTTAATTCTTAATGACATTTTTGTAATTAAATAAAATTTTTCTATATTTGTTTCATCAATCACCCTTTATATTTTATTTTTCTTGAATTTAAAAATATTTTTTTAAAATTAAAAAATAAAAATATTTTTAAACACATCCTAAAATTTTAAAAAATGATTGAAAATATAATTTAAAATTTCTAATAATATAAATTTATTTTATAATAATTACTGCAAATATGGTCAAAAATACAATGATAGCGATGAAAAATATTAACAAAATAATAAGATATAAAATAATAATTTAATAAATGAATGATTATCAAATTAACAATATATCGATAAGCCATATGCTCATGATACATCATACATTTAAACTTTTACATTGATTGGCAAGCAGATAAGTGGGTTAATCCATCCCCGCTAATGACCCATTAATCCAAGCCCATCAGTTTGAGTAGGAACGGTGAGTCAAAAGATGTTCTTAACAGTTATAACTAAACAACATGTTGACCAGGAATGGATTATCATTTATCAAGATGTTCTTAACCGTTACAATTAAAATTGGTTTGACATCACTAAATAATTAAAGATGCATCAAAGTAATACGGGGTGTATTTAGATATATTTTTCTTTTTATGTTTTTAAAATTATTTTCAAAATTTTTTTTTAAAGATTATTTTTTTATTTTCAAAAATTTTTTTTGAATTAAAGGATAATCAAGAGTAGAAGATAACTAATATTATAAATAAAGAAATATTTAATTTAATTATAAAATTAATATTTAGAACAAAAAATAAATTTAAAAATAACTAAAAATTATTATTTGTTTTTAAATTATACATTTAAAAAATAAATTTTGGTTGACAAACAAGTTATTCTATTTTTAAAAATAAAAAAACAAACGGATCCATAGAATCTACCAATAGTAGCGGGTAACTTACGACCCTCATCTTTCATTTTTTTTTTTTATTTTGATTACATTGTTCTCATATTTTATTTTTCTCTTTCACTTATATTTTTACATTCTCAAACAAAATTTAATTCCAATATAGACTCTCTGCTTCTATTAGAGTATCATATTTTTATATTTAACTTTAAAATGGAATTACGGTAAAGCAGTGTTCTTCACACGTATATAACATTATACCAGAGACACAACCTCTTACAATACGTGGGTTCACATTATAAAAGCCGCAAATTCTTTTCCAAAAGACAAGAGGGGTGCGAAGCAAACGGGTGTTACAATGTGTATCTTTGACCTCCTTTTTCCTCATTATGATTTACCATTTTCGTCTTGTTTTTCAACGCATTAACTATCCACTAGTATAATCTTAACTATCATGCAAGCACCACAGAGCAGCATTCCCTCTGATCTAAAACTGTAAGAGCCACAGGGCGAGGAGGAAGAAGAAATGGTGCATTCCACATCGATCTTCCCTTGCTCTCTTCTCGTTATTTTTCTGTTCGTCTTGCCTTCATCCTCTACCAACATTGTTGATGATCTTCCTTCGATGAGATCCAATCTTCCATCCGTTCTGGCGAAGAAGATGATTCGGGAACTAAATTTGTTCCCCAACGAGGATGTTAACATTAGGCATTGTGCTGCTAATTCTTCGATCGATCCCAAGCGTAAGCTCGTTGAGAAGCCTCTGAGGTTTCCCAATTTTGTAGCTGGTAATGATTCTGGAGCATCGATTCGGGATTTGGGTCACCACGCTGGTTATTACAAGATTCAGCATTCTAACGCTGGAAGGTGCGTTTTTTCGAATTCAAATCTTAATATTCTCCTTTTTACTTGTTCGTTGAATCATTCTAGTGTCCGCCTTCGAGAGCAGGCAATAAGAAATTAATTATTTGTAAAATATAATTATAAAATATTAAAATAAAAAAATATTTATTGCTTTAATATTAAATATAAAAATTTAATAAAGTAATTTTTATTTTAAAAAAATATTTTTTTATTATTATGCTTTTAAGTATATTTTCTTAATTATTAATATAAATAGTATATCACTTTTTTATTAATATATATAAATAATATTTCCTAAAAAAAATACTTTCTAACAAATGAATGTAACTTTAATTTCTCTTTTTAAGGTTAACGTTAGAAATTGTATCTTAGTAAGGTCTGTATTATTAATGCTTGCATTATGTATTTTTATTTACGGATATTTATGTGAATCGATTAAAAAGGGGAAAGTCAGCAGACGTGTTTACCTTCTCATTGACAATGAATAAGGGAAGCGGAGTATAATTTATTCACATGTGCTAAGAATTTAGTTGAATAAAATCTAAGGAGAGTTTTTTGGGATGGATTGCATTTTTTTTTATTTTACACGTGTTACTCTATTAGAGCAAATTTTCCGGCCCAAATTTTTTTATTTTCTTTTCTATAATTTTTCTTTTTTCTCATATTTTTTCCTTTTTATGCATTAATAACTTTTTTATTCACTTATATTATTTACAACTTAAGCACCATTAAGTGATAATATAATATAATATAATTTCTTTTTACGATGATAACTTAAAAATTTGTAATTAAAGTAATTTATTTTATTACATAGTCTATTTAAAATTTTTAAATCTTATTACTTTACAAATTATACAATATTCCTCTTCTTTTATTTATTTTGTTTCATGTTTTTATGTTTTTCATATCTATCTTTTACTTATAACTTAAACATTAATATTACTAAATAATATAAATATAGTATTATAAATTTTATCTTCAATTTTTAAAAATATTTTAAATAATCTAAATTTTTAATATAAAAATTATTAATCAATTTAATTAATTGTATATTATATTTTTTTGTCAATTTTTTATCATTTTTAAGTGTTATTGTCAAATTAAATATATATCAATTAAAAATTTTGTTAAAATTTTATAATTCATGTACTACTTCTCTGTTTTTGTTAAACTTTAATTTAAAAATTATTAATTAAATTAATTAATTATATATTCTATTTTTCAAAATTAATATTAAAAAATAAAATTAAACTATTTACTAAAATTTTGCTATTATATTCTTATATCAATCATGTATTACATTTCAAATCAAAACTATTCCAATTGAGATTCTATTAAGGTTTTATAGCCTCCACATTTTTTTTTCTCTTCTCATTTACTCCATTATATGGTTTCTTTTTTTTTTTTTTTCTATTTCGTTGTTCAGTCTTGGTATTTAAAGTTTTGATGTAATATTATTGAGTTGTACAAATGGAACATAATATTTATTCAATAAAAAATATTTTAATAAGTCAAAATTTTTATTTCATTGAACTATATATATATATATATATATATATATATATATATATATATATATATATATATATATATATATATTCTATTTTCATTTTTTATTATTTTACAGTTCATGCATTATTTTTTTATTTGTTTCATTTGATGTTTTTCTTTTTTTTTATTCTTGTTATTTATAACTTAAATATTAAAATTATTAAATAGTATAGATATAATATAATATATTTTATTTTCATTATAAAAAATTTTAGATATGTTCAAGTTTATATATAGAAAGTATTCATTGATTTAATTATTTACACATTCTTTTTTTATAGAAATTTAGAAATAACAATTTTAATCAATTAAAGATTCGACATAGAAAGTAATGATTAAATGAATCTAATAGTTATTCTATTTTCAATAAAAATATGTAAAAACTAAAATTAAATTTATTTATTTAAATTTTCTCAACGTTTGCATGATATTAATTTTTAAGTACTATATTTCAAATTAAATATACGTTAATTGAAATTTTGTTAAAACTTTATAAATATAATACAATATGTTTGATTTATTATATAAATATTTTAAATAATTTAAAACTTTAAAACAAAAAGTATTATTGACTGAATTAATTACACGGTTTATTTTAATGTAAATATCTGAAAATTAAAATCAAATTTATTTTTTTAAAAGTTGTGAATATTTTTTGCATTAATTTTCAAGTGATATATTATAGATTAAATACACATTAATTGAAATTTTGTCAAAAATTTACTATGAATATACTATTTCTCTTTTTCTTATCTATTCCATTGTATAGTTATTTTTTTTCATATCAAATCTTATTATTTATAGTTTAGACGCTATCATCATTAAATATATAGATATAATAAGATATATTTTATTTTTATTAAAAATATTTTAATTAAATTAAAATTTTAGCGTTCAAATTAATTAATTATTTAATATCTATTTTTTGATAAAAATTTAAAAATTAAATTAACTTATTTGCTTAAATTTTGATGAGATTTTTGTTCTTATTTTTTAGTGTTATATTTCATATTAAATTTAATATAATCAGGATTTGTCAAATTTTAATATAGAACATTTTAATTAATTATTGATTAAAATATCTTATAAAATAAATTAAATTTTACTCTTCTAACAAAGGTATTCTAAAATTTAGATTAAGTTTCATTTTTTTATTTTGCTATATTTTTGTTTAAAACATAAAAGTTTAGATTTAATATTTTTTTAATATTTTTATGAAAAATTTGTAAGAGAAGTTTCAAAGCAAGAAGCTTCACTATTTTTTTTTGGCAGTTAGCATATATCATTTCTTTCTTTTATTAGTTTTGTTATCACTAATATTTTTGTCTTAATAAAAATGAGGGATTAAATTTACTTAAATTTTTTAATGTTCATATATTAAACTTATTTACTTAAATTTTGTTAATATTTTTACACTAATTTTTTAGTGTTATATTTCATAATAAATTTATTATAATCAGGATTTGTCAATTTTTAATATATAACTTTTTAATTAAATATTATTTAAAATATCCTATAAAATAAATCAAATTTCACTCTTCTAACAAAAGTATTCTAAAATTTTGATTAAGTTTCATTTTTTTCATTTTAGTAGATTTTTTTAAATATCAAAGTTTAAATTTAATATTTTTTTAATATTCATATGCGAAATTTCTAAGAGAAGTTTCAAAGTAAAACTTTTGAGAGAAGCTTCAGTATTTGTGTCTGGCAGTTAGTATATATTATTTCTTTCTTTTATTAATTTTATTATCACTAAGATTTTTGTCTTAATAAAGATGAGTGATTAAATTTACTTACATTTTTTAATGTTCATATACTAAACTTATTTACTTAAATTTTGTTAATATTTTTACAATAATTTTTTAGTGTTATATTTCATAATAAATTTATTAAAATTAAGATTTGTCAATTTCATAATAAATATTAGTTAAAATATCCTATAAAATAAATCAAATTTCACTCCTCTAACAAAAGTATTCTAAAATTTTGATTAAGTTTCATTTTTTTCATTTTAGTAGATTTTTTTAAATATCAAAGTTTAAATTTAATATTTTTTTTAATATTCATATGCGAAATTTCTAAGAGAAGTTTCAAAGTAAAACTTTTGAGAGAAGCTTCGGTATTTGTGTTTGGCAGTTAGTATATATTATTTCTTTCTTTTATTAATTTTATTATCACTAAGATTTTTGTCTTAATAAAGATGAGTGATTAAATTTACTTAAATTTTTTAATGTTCATATACTAAACTTATTTACTTAAATTTTGTTAATATTTTTACACTAATTTTTTAGTGTTATATTTCATAATAAATTTATGAAAATTAAGATTTGTCAATTTCATAATAAATATTAGTTAAAATATTCTATAAAATAAATCAAATTTCACTCCTCTAACAAAAGTATTCTAAAATTTTGATTAAGTTTCATTTTTTTTAATTTTGGTAATTTTTTTAAATATCAAAGTTTAAATTTAATATTTTTTTTAATGTTCATAAGCAAAATTTCCAAAAGAAGTTTCAAGCCATTCTGAGAGAAGCTTCACTATATTTGTTCGGCAGTTAGCATCTATTATTTCTTTCTTTTATTAGTTTTGTTATCACTAACATTTTTGTCTTAATAAAAATGAGCGATTAAATTCATTTAAAATATTTAATATTCATATATTAAACTTATTTATTTAAATTTATTTAATATTTTTATACTAATTTTTAGTGCTGTATTTTGTATTAAATTTACTATAATCAGAATTTGTCAAATTTTAATATATATAAATTTATAATTAATTATTAATTAAAATATCTTATAAAATAAATCAAATTTCTTTCTTCTAACAAAAGTATTCTAAAATTTGGATTCAGTTTCATTCTTTCTCACTTTGGTAGATATTTTTTTTCTAAATATCAAAGTTGAAATTTAATATTCTTTTAGTGTTCATAAACAAAATTTCTAAGTTTTGAAGCAAAACTTCTGAGAGAAGCTTCACTATTTATGTTTGGCAATTAGCATATATTATTTTTTTCCTTCATTAGTTTTATTATCACTAAGATTTTTGTCATAATAAAAATGAGTGATTAAGCACACCTGTGTTTATAATTGTAATTTCTTTTTCATGTTTTTATTTTGTAACTTATGTAACTATAATACTTTTATATTTGAATATAAATATAAATGATATTTTTTTATATTTTATAATTATTCAATAAGTTTTTAAACAATTTTAGATGCACAAAAAAATAGTTCAAAACATTGCTATATTGATTTTGAGTATAATTTTTCGTTCAGATCTTTATAACGACCTTTTGTTAAGAACAATTTTTTTTATTAGATAAGATTTAAGTGATTTAAAATTGAGATTATAAACTTTTTAAAATAGAAATATATTGAAAGTGCGCCTGTGTGTGTCAATATTATATATTGCCTTTCAACATATAGTCAAAGAAGTTTTTTTAAATTCAATTCTTCTTCAAATGTAATTTATAAATAAAAGTTTACAAATAAAATAAGTTGTGAAAATTCACATTTATTTATTTTTTATTATAATTCTTTCTATGTTGAAAATTTTTATCAAGTATGAATTCAAATTATAGAAAACCAATGTAAAGTGCAACACTTAGTGATAAAAATAGTTGGTACTCTTTATTTAATAAAAAGTAATATATATTAAAAAAATATTGTTGACAAAAATGAGTGTATGATTTTATAATAAATACAACGAATTCAATCTCAACATATTTATAACATTTTTTATAATATAAAATTTATTTATAAAAATAAATATTTAATTTAGATGAAAGTAAATTTCTAACCTTTGCATCGCACAGACATTCTACCTAATTTATTATGATTTTAGGTATGAAAGAAAAGAGCGATTTGTACTATCTATATAATTTTTCCATTCAAACAGATGGGAAGTGACACAACTTAGCTTTTGTAAATTATAATTACGCTTCAGATTTGAATTAAAAAAATCATATAAGTGAATAAAACGATAATGGCTCAAATCACACATTAACTTTTTTTTTTAACACTATAAATTAGGAGTGATAAATTGAACTCAACTTACAATAATAAGGGAATAAAGCATATTAAAAAAATTAACTTAGCATGTCATTTGTGTGCGTGCTTGCTCGAAGAAAAATATCAACATGTCGTGCGTGTGTGTGCGCGTGTGTGAGTGAGAGAGATCGATAACACCATTGTCAGTTATTTATTTTTTTAATCTCTTATTCACATAATTCAAAATTTTTGATGTATGAGTTAATATATATTTAAAAAAATTACATTTAAATAAAAATAAAATATTATTATTTTAACATATCATTTTATTTGTCTGTCAATTTTTATGATAATTGAGATTTTAAATAATTTTATATTTGTTTAAACTAATTTTTTTTTGTTTCAATTGATCTAATAAAAAATATATATGGGAGTAATCCTATATATATATATATATATATGTAAAAAAAAATTATTTGTGGAGGCAGCTGTTCCCACATATTGCAATATGAATGCGCCCTTGATTCATAACTCAATAAACAAATTAGATTTCATCTGACATCTTCTATTATAAGGTGTGAAAATCCACATTTTAGGGTTAAACATTCGATTTTTTTTTTTTTTTTCATTCTAGTTCACATGTATATATACATAAATGTTTCAAATCCATTCTTGAAATTTTGTTGCAGGATGTTCTATTTTTTCTTTGAATCCCGGGGCGCCAAGGGGGATCCTGTTGTCATTTGGCTCACCGGAGGACCAGGGTGTGGCAGTGAATTGGCTTTATTTTATGAAAATGGCCCTTTCAAAATTACCAACAACTTGTCTCTTACGTGGAATGAATATGGTTGGGACAAGGTATCGTTATTTTAGTAATTTTCTTAACAGTTATTATGATTGAAAATACGAAATGAATTTTTGTGTTTCTGTGTGTCTCTGTAGTCTTAAGTGAACATAGAATGATAATGATAATTAAATTCTAAACGATGAGAATCATCTGTCACAAAATTTTCTCTAAATCTTTAATAGCCATTTGATTCATTTATTGAATTTTTTTATTTCTTTAATAAAGAAAATAAAAAAGTTTTATAAGAGATAGTAATCGTTGTTGTAGTGGTGGCGAATTTGAATAATAGTCTATATTAAATCTTAAGTACAAACCTCTTTCTCTTCAACGTAAAAATGAAAAACAAAAAGGAACATATGGTAATTAATTATGGTAGAGATTTTATCTCATTATATCTCACATTTTTTGTTGTTACATTAACAATGAGGAGGTTAACTTGTTATATTTAATATACTAATCAAGTTTTTCACCACCTATTCACATATATATTTTTAAATAATATTTCTTTCATTTCTTTTTATTTATCATATTTTAAAAGAATTTTTTATTCTTTTTCATTTATTACTTTAAAATTCTAATAAAATAATGAATATTTTTTTCAAATTTACCTTTCTTTCTTATTAGTAAATATTTCATTATTATACATTTTTAATCCCCTTAGGAGAATTCTAAGATATCCTTGAGGTTTTAGAACCCGAGATGATATGGTAAAATACAAGTCATTGGATGAGATCACCAAAAATTTTTGTAATCTCGTCCAATGATTTATATTTTGTCACACTACTCCCGATTTCAATCCTTTAGGGGTATCATAGCAAAATAAATTTGTGCATAAAAGGTGGCATTAGAAAGTTCACAAAAAATAAATAAATTAAATTATTTTTAATATATGTATAGTTAATTAACTACAATAGATAATAAAAAAATGGAGGGAATATCTTATTTATTTCAAAACTTTCTCCACCACCCCTTATTGGCCATTTCATTCATTTATATATCTTTCAATTCCTTTAATAAAATATGAAATAGCAAGCTGTTTTATATAGTTAATAAATGAAAATGAATGAAATTAATAGGTAACAAAGAAGGGTTGGAAAAATTTTAATACGGATACTTTTAAAAGAGATGAGAGGTTCTTGATTAGCTAATGAACATACAACTTGAATGCCAACTATCGATTAGAGTTGAGTTATTCTCCTTATATGTCCCACATTTTAGATATATTAGTGTCTAGTAATATCATATTTTTCAGATCCTTCTCTTAACATCTAATTCATTTATTATTTTTTCAACATCTTTAATAAAGAAAATGAAAAAGTAAATTTCATTGATCATAGTCAATAAAGGAATGATATGATTAAAAAGCATAAACTTCCATATTCAAATGCCTTTTTTAAGATATAGATCTATATCAAATCAACTTAAAATAAAAGAAAAATGTAAATGAATCCCACTAATTATGGGGTGATTGAATTTTATCCTCACAAATTATAAAAATGGATAAATTATCTCTTGAAATTATACAAAAGTTAGATTTCACCCCATTGTTATCAAATTAATGAAAAGTATTAGAAAAAAATTATAAATTACCACCGGTGACTATGAAATGATTATATTTAATTCCTACTAACTTTAAAAAATTATTTAAGCCCTAAATTATATAAAACTTGCAAGTAACATCTATTACCTACTTAATTATCCCTTTTATTAAATTCCATGAATTTTTAAAAAAATTTAAGTATGAATTATAATATTATTATATGTTGAATTATCATATCACTTTTCATATAATTTTTCATTATATAATTGATAAAAATTAAATTAAATATATAAAATTACTCCCATAAATTATAGAAATAGATAAATTATTTTCTAAAACTATATAAAAATTGAATTTTACCCACAGTTATCAAATTAACATAAAAAGTTATGGAAAATTTCAAATTGCCTCTAGCAATTATGAAATGATTACATTTCTACTAACTTTAAAAAATTATAATTTAGACCTTAATGATATAAAAATTACAAGTAACACCCACTACCTACTTAATTATCCCTTTTATTAAATTACATGACCTTTTTAAAAAAATTTCAAATATGAATTATAATATTATTATATGTTGAATTATCACATCATATTATATTATATAATTAATAAAAATTAAATTAGATATATAAAATTTTAAGTATATAACACAATCCAATCATTAACACCACTAGCATCAATGGTAGCTTCTGCAACTTGACCGGCAATTCCAACAACTCAGCATTCATTTTTTATTAGCAAACTCACTTTCAAAACATCTCAAAGAATCATGAAAAAATCTTATTTTTTTAATACTTGTGTTTTGATATTTTAAAATTTCAAAATATGGAATGATGTAAAAATAGTAAAAGTTGTTATATTGAAAATATTCAATTGTTATTATTTATCTATAATAAAATCATTTTTAAAATTATGATGTCATCTCGAATTTTAAAACATGATACTATAAAATTCAGCCATTTCCTTTAGTTTGGTTTCGAGCAAACCTTAGCCGAAGGATTGAATTAGTGAGAAAGGGACAGTTTTTTTCTTCTCTTCTTCTGTTTGGCATCCAAGAAACCGGAAAAAAGAAATCTGGAATATGCATCTCTAGGTTGCTCCGAGTTTTGCAAAGAAAATCACAAAACCCATGATCTGGATATCGGTTCTGGTTCATCAGTGAAGCAAATGAGTGCTGCGGCACTTGTTAAAACATAATATAAATAAACTAAAATTTTTCTGAGAGAAAAGATAAAATATTAAAATTTTAATCTAATTATATTGTTAAATATTTTTTAAGACTATGAATGAAAACTTTTAAATTGTAACAAATTTATAAGAAATTGTGTTTAGCAAATAAAGTAAACTTACTAATTAATGTAATCCATTTCTAAAAATAGATATATTAGTCTAAATATGAATATTAGAACAAATTATAAATTTTAAAGGAATAAAATACAGACAATTTATAAACTACATAATTATTAAATTTTAAATAAAATAAATTATTAAAAAAATCTTGAGGGGTAAAATAACATGATTATTGTAGTATATATTAAAATTAAATTGAATATGATTATAGGAAATAAAAATAATAAGTTTTTGATTTTTTCATGTAATATATCGTTTGTATTTACTTCACTTTTTACTTAATATTTTAAGCCTATATTTTATGAAATGAGTGATTAATTCAAAAAAAATATTGGATAGTGATTATCAATATTGAGTAGCACTAATAAACATAAATTACAATATTATTGTGTGTTAATTTATTATATTATTTTACTCATAATTTTACAACTCATTTTCCAATTTTTTATTAAATTTTTATATATTTAATTTAATTTTTGTTAATTATATAACATAAAAATTATGTAAAAATGATGTGATAATCTAATATATAATAACATTATGATTTATGCTTAAAAACTTTTTAAAAAAATCATGTAATTTATTAAAAAGATTAATTAAGTAAATAATGAATATTACTTACAAGTTTCATATAATTAAGTGTTTAAATTATCATTTTTCAAAGTTAATGGGAATAAAATATAATCATTTCATAGTTATTAAGAGTAATTGATAATATTTCCTAATATTTTTCGTTAATTTGGTGATAGTAGGGATAAATTTTAATTTTTTTTATAATTTTAAAAGATAATTTGCCTATATTTCACGAAGTTAAAATTCAATTATTGTATAATTCGTGGGGTTATTTACATTTTTTCGTTAAAATAAATAAATTTTAGAAAAGCAACTTTGAGAAAATAATTTTCAGATGCTTCTTCCCAAACTATCATGCAAGTATACTAGCGTAACATAATAGATGCTTTTTGTTTTGGAAGTTTGACGCGTATAAGGTTTTATAGCATAGCGTTTTAACACATTGACTAGTATTTTTTTTTTTTTTATAAAAGGGAAATTATAAACGTTGATTAGTACTTTTATTTGCCGTTCATCAACTCCCTCCAACTGCCTCATGAATTTGGGCATCAAGTTTTGTATTACCGGGTTAGAGAAAATTCTTCCGGGCTTCAAAAGTTTAAATATAATTTATTCTTCACAACTTTACTCAATAGATAAACAATAATTGTCGATTTATGCATTTTATAAATGTATTAAGACATTTAAAAATTAAAATTTTAATATATATAAATTTGTAAACTGATAAATGAAAAAAAAATAATAACTATCTTTCATTTATTAAATTAAATTAGAAACATATTTTACGATCAGAGCATTTAAGAATTTCTCTATTAAAAAGTAGTTTTCCAAGAGAGAAATTGAATTTATTTTCCTAATTGTTTTATCCTTGCCAACTGCTTTATGTAGTTTTATAATCCTACAAGAATTATATTCATATTTTAATAAATCCCTTGATGGTCTTGCAGGCATCAAACATTTTATTTGTTGACCAGCCAATTGGAACTGGCTTTAGTTATGCTACTGATGCAAGGGATATTCCTCATACAGAAGATGGCGTTAGTAATGATCTGTACGACTTCCTGCAGGTAATCGTCTTAATTTGCTATACATATTATAAGGGGAAAATGCAAATAAAATTCATTTATTATGTTATAAGCAATTTGATGCATATTTGGAAAGTTTTGGGTCAATATGTATTTGCCTAAGTTTTGTGAAAAAATTTATATTTTTTTTAATTTAAACTTTGTAAGTTTTGAATACAAGAAAAATTTGTACAAATTTTTTATATAATTTTAAATAATATATTTGAAAATTTTTATATACTTGTATACAAAATTTCTACACAATTGTAACTTTTTGTGAAAAAGTTAATTACTAAATTCATATAAAAAACTATAATATTTATGGTTTTTACTTTGCAAAATTTATAGTACCAAAGCGTAACCCTTTGGGGAGAAATTGTATTTGTATAAGGATTTAAATTTGATCATTGTTAGTTTTGGTGTAAAATATATGCTTACATCAATTTAGACAAGGGGCAAATCTATTCGGTAATTTGTGGGGATAATTGTCCTACAAACTAAGTTTTTTAACATACAATATCAATAGAGAAAAACTAATTTAAATGGATATAAAATTATTTGAACTTATTATAATTTATAAACAATCACACATACAAACAGATATTAAAAATAATAATAATTTTCTGTTATTTAATTATTTAACTTGTGGGACGAATCCCTTGGCAAACTTGTGGAAATAATTTTCCGACAAACAATTTTTTTAACACATCATATCAATTTTAAGAGAATAATATTACTTTTAAAAAGTATAAAATTATTTGAAATTTCACTTGTTACACACCCCCACACACACGCATAAAGAGAAATATCAATTCTTTTTATTCTGTTAAAAAGATATTTTTCATGAAA
This sequence comes from Sindora glabra, assembly GCA_020226215.1. Classification (NCBI taxonomy): domain Eukaryota; kingdom Viridiplantae; phylum Streptophyta; class Magnoliopsida; order Fabales; family Fabaceae; genus Sindora; species Sindora glabra. The sequence continues at coordinate 17,936,150 of CM035233.1, forward strand.
GAGAAATAAAGAGGGATATCGATTCTTTTTATTTTGTTAAAAGATATTTTTCATAAAAAAAGTTTATTTATTTATGTATAAATAAAGAAATAATATATCATTTGCATACCATATGATTCAAATTAAGAATTATATACAGAGTGCCATGACAATAAAAAAATTAAATTTCTCTTTTAAATTAAAGATATTTTTTCTAACGGAACCCCATATTTAATATTAAATAAATAATATATTTTTATCTTAATATTTCACAATTATATTATTATAGATTTTTTTTAAACAAATTAACTCTAAAATAAATAAGATTATACTCTTTTTAAATATTTAAATTTTTGCAATAAATTAAGTATTTATCTTTTTACATATATACTGTCCCCAAAAGTCACAATTTCTTAATTAGCCACTGCATCTACCTATCCCTTAGAAATGTTATCTTAAATTTCTGTTTGGAAAATCCAGGCCTTTTTTGCTGCACATCCTCAATTTGCAAAGAATGATTTCTACATTACGGGTGAATCATATGCCGGACATTATATTCCTGCTTTGGCCACTCGAATCCAAACGGGGAACAAAGCTAAAGAAGGCGTTCATATAAACTTAAAGGTTCTTTTCGTTAATTTGTAGTCAGCCATTTTATTGATGTTAAATTCACAATAATAAATATGACAATTTACTCGTAATAAGTTCTTGCGTAAATGAAATATGTTATATTAAAATATTTAAAATAAATTTTTAAATATTAAGTTATTTATAAATTTTATATCATTATAATAATTGCAATTGCTTTTTTAATATTTGGACGTTCTAATGCATGGATTTTTGCATATTTACAGTCTTATATTGATTACAAATCACATGCAATAATTAAATACGGAATTCATAAAAATGCAGGAACTTACCTATTTGCACGACCTAATGTAGCAGTTACACTATATCAAAATTGGTAGAAAATTTTATATTTTAAAAATTATTTTAAATACCTTGATATAATATATGAATGTACATAGAAATTTGTCCTCACAACGATAAGGGGGTCGAAAATAATGCTCACATCGCCATAATTTTTTTTTTTGACAACTTATTCTTTCTTTAACTTTTGAGAATTAAAATGTTACAAAGCATTTTTTTCAATATTTTAAAGATCATGTATCGTTAACTATTTTTTTCTGGAACCACTAAATAATTTTTAATATCAGATTATACTACCCAGTAATTTTTTAATACATTTTAAGCATTTTCAATGTTATTTTCATTTTAAATTTTCATGCATAATGGTTGATCCCTATAATTTTTATTATGTTATTAAAAATTATTATTTACTAACATTTATAATAAATTTTATTTTACATTTGTTACCTCATTAACTTTGACCCCTGAATGTGGATCAATCGTTATTTACTCACTCTGTTTAAAATGGTTAAACAGGGATTCGCCATTGGTAATGGGCTTACCAACCCTGCAATCCAATACAAAGCCTATCCAGATTTTGCACTACAAGTGGGCTTAATACAACAGTCTGACTATGACCAAATAAACAGATTGTTGGTTCCAGCCTGTGAAATGGCAGCAAAGCTCTGCGGTAATTTTCATGTGAATTTTTTTGATCTAAAAATGAAGTATTTAGTAAATATTAGAAATTTTAAAATTTTATGTTAAAAATAAATAATTTTACTTAATTCTCAATGAGGAATGACAGTTTATATGGTATTTCGAAAATAAATGTAAAATTTATAAAATGAGATCTATTTTGATTAAATTTAAAATGTCATATTTAATAGTTTAAATTTTTTTAATTAAAATATTTAAGTAATTCATAAATTCTATATACTTATTATTAAATAAAATATTTTATCTTAAAAAACTTAAATTCCATGATAATCGAATTACTGACCTCATTTTTCAAATTCAAACACAGCATTCTCTCTTCTCAAAAGATTTTTTTTTTCATTTGCTCCAATTATTTATTTTTACTTCACTTAATGAATAAAGATAAAATTAAATTAAAAATAATATTTATTTAAGTTCCACAATTTATCAAATTGGCAATTTGCCCACGTTTTTTGAGATTATATGGAATTAAATATAGGACAAAACTTCAGTAAAAATTTTTACATGTTTATTGTAAGATTCCCTATTCAAATTAAGATAAGTGTATTAATTTCTCTACTAATTATTATTAACTTCATTTTGATAATTGTAATATTAGCAATGTTTTAATTTAATAAAGTAATTAATACATATATCATTATCTAAATAAAATACTTTATGATAAACAATTAATGAACTTTACTTGAATTTTGCCCTTAAAAATATATGTTATTGTTGGAAGAATTAAAATTCTAGGTAGAGTAATACAATATTTAATCCCTTATTCATAAAAGTAATAATTATTACATTCTTAAATTTTATAACCAGTATTATTTTTTTTTATTTCTATTTTTATTATAATTATTCATCCATCCATTCATTTACAATATTATAATAAATGAAAAATATTGAAATAGTTATTAAATCTCACTTTAAAAATGTTGAATACATGATTATTTTAATATAATATTTTTTATTATTTATTTTAATATTACAAGTAAAGAGAGAAGTGGATACTTATAACAAAAGTAAAAATAAGAGATTATTAATAGTAATTATGAAATTTAAAGAATGTAATATTTTATTACCATTATAAATGAGGGGATAAAGGTTGTATTTATTCTTTAAAAGTGTCTCCTTTGGAGAAGTATTATTTTTGAGAAATTGTATCATTTTATGAAAAAGTTGCAACTTTTCATACAATTTGCAATTTTTTTTATTAACTTTGCAACTTTATTATAAAATTTTGCAAGTATTTAGGATTGTAATTCTTTCATAAAATATTGTAAGATGAATAATCATACTTAATTTTTATAGAGATTCTATAACTATCTTATAAGAAAGTAAAATTTTATGAAATATTTGCATGAAAATCGAATCGTATTGACACTTTTTTTTCCTGTAATGCATGGAAGTAAATCCCATATTTGTTGGAAGTAAATCCCATATTTATTTTTAAGTTTAAACATAATTTTAATTTCCTGAAATTAAATCTAGAGACTAAAATAAATTATTTAAAATTAGAGGGACTAAAATCATACAATTTTAATTTTAGAAGGATCATAATTTCATGTAAACGTTATTTTTATTATGATCTTCTGATAATTTCTGGATATATTTCTTATTTTATCTAATCCTTTCAGGCACTAATGGCACAGTGAGTTGCACGGGGGCATTTGTTGTCTGCGAAAACATATTCAGTAAAATCTTGTTGCGTAACAGCGGTATAAATGTAAGCAACACAATTTTCTCTTCCCTTCTGCCCATTGTATGTTACTAACACTTCATACAAAAATGCTGGAAGCTGACACTTAAAATTGGGTTTTAAAATTTATTTTAATTTTTGTAAGGTTGAACTTTATTAAGTTTGTCTCTAATAAAAATTTTATATTAATTTGGTCCTTATAAAATTAGAAATTCTTAAATTTTAATTTTTTTTACTGTAATTTAATATTTTGTTTCATGTATAGAAAAACTAAAATTTAAGAGTTTTTAATCTTATAAAAATCAAATTTATATAAATCTTTAATTAGAAATAAAACTAACAAAAATTCAATCTCATAGGGATCAAAATAGGTTTTTAATCTTTTCATATTTATTGCATTGAATTTTACAAATTTATCTTACCATCTTATATTTAATAACATTTTTTTATTTGCATTCAAAATCTAATTTTAAATCCTATTTTCAAAATATATATCTCAAGGCCTAAAATTAGCTTGGAGATGTATCATATATAATATGTATTAGGTGCAGAGAGACAAAGATTTGAAAAATAAAAATACGACTAAGTATATGATATGTACAAAAATATATTTTTTATATAATAATATTAACATTTGACAACTAGAAATATATATTTATTGTTACTGTAAAAAAAATTATATTCTCATGCATTTCCTCAAATATTTCCGTGTGCTAACTTCTAATTACAGCATCCTTAAGCCAGAACATTAATGTTAGGCGACACAAAAATAATACGAAAGAAGTTTCTTTAGAAGATTTTGAATTCTTTTGCATGTGTCAAATTTGGTCTTAGTTCTATGTAAGATTGAAAATAAGTAAATTGAACCAGCATCATCTCCTGTTTGGCTCAATTAGAATTTGTTCAATTCATGATTGGACTTGAATTCGATTTTAGTCAATTTATTTTGTTCGAACTTGACTTAAATTAAGTCGACAATTAATTTAATTTGACTCGATAAACTTGAACAATTTATACCAAATGAGTTTTTTTGCATATATATATATATATATATATATATATATATATATATATATAAAAGACTAATTTCTTTGTTCAATACAATACAACTCATTAAAATACATAATTATGGTATATATTATAAAATAAATATTATAAATTATTTAAAATTATATATAAAAATTAAATGTAATTACTAAAATATAAATATATTTTAAATTATATGTATTATTTGAATTAACTCATGATATAATTGAACCAAGCACTTTTAATTCAAAATTATAAAAATGATGCCAAATATCATTAAAAAGGATAAAATCAACAACAACTATTATATTTATAATTAAATATTAATAATTCTGATCATTATTAGCATTAGTTCCCAAATATTATAGAAAAGGAATCTCTAACATTAGCAACTTACAAAAGCAAAGGCCTTTAATTCATATGATATTCCTTAGAAAACTTACTTTTTTTTGGGTCTTACGTTTGATACCAAGATTTTATATATGTATAGTTTACATAAAATCACTTGATGTTACCATTGAAATAGGATGAAGATAGAAAATGAAGTTAAATGGATGTACATCTTAAAATTTAAAATTTTTTGATAATTTAGATTAAAATAAAAGTTTCTTTAAATAATTGTTTTAAATTATGATTATTATCCATAATTGATTATTAAAAAATTGTAAAAGTGATACTAAATATCATAAAAAAGATATAATCAATAACAACTATTATATTTATAATTAATTATTAATAATTCTAATCATTATTTGCACTAGTTCCATAAAAATTATAGAAAAGGGATCTTTAACATTAACAATTTACAAAGATAGTACAATATTAAAGATAAATAAAATTATTAATTTCATTCCTAAAATTATATAGTACTGATAAAATAATCCTTAAATTATATTAAATGATTAATTTTATCTTTAAATAATAGTTCGTATAAATAATTTTATTTATTTATACAAATATCTATATGAATTTATACGAAAGGATTAAATTATAAATATGAATTATTATTAAAAAAAATTGAATATTTAGTATAATTTAAAGATTATTTTATTAGTGCCATACAATTTTTGGGATAAAATCAGTGATTTTCTCTTAAAGAAACATGAATAGCTTCCGAAATTTTGACCGGTTTTTGTATCCTTTATGCGTAGGTCTATGATATCAGGAAGAAATGCGTGGGGAGTCTCTGCTACGATTTTTCCAATTTGGAGAAATTCCTAAATCAACAACCTGTTCGAGATGCATTGGGAGTCGGTAATTCAGAATTTGTATCGTGTAGCACTACAGTTCATGAAGCCATGGTGGTGGATTGGATGAGAAATCTTGAAGCTGGGATTCCTGCCCTCCTTGAGGATGGAATCAATATGCTTGTTTATGCTGGAGAATACGATCTCATTTGCAATTGGCTTGGTATGTCTATACTCACGTTGACAAAATTACTAATTTTATTCTTGAATTATATTATACTAGTACAATAATCTTTGAATTATATTAATTAAATGATAATTCATATAGTCAATTTCATTTAAATTCATGTAGATAATTTTATTTTTAAATATTTGTACAAAAAGACGAAATTCTCTATAAAAACTATTATTTAAGAATGAATTTAATCATTTAATATAATTTATGAATCATTTTGTTAGTATGATACAATTTCACAAAAATGAAACCAGTAATTTTATCTTATAATTCTAGTTCTAATATGTCACGTTGAAGAACATTCACCGCATGAAATGTTGAACTTCTGGCTGCTAAAATTGTCTATAGGCAACTCAAGATGGGTTCAAGCCATGGAATGGTCTGGCCAGAAGGATTTTGTTGCATCCCCTGAAGTTCATTTTGTTGTTGATGGTGTGAAAGCCGGATTATTGAAGAGCCATGGACCTGTAATTTTTATTAAGGTGTGTGTTTCTCTTCACTCTGCTCCCCCAAAGAGGGACACAATTCAATTTCTACTGGAGTTAATTTCAATACTATTATCTTTTGTATTTTAATCCACTTTATCCCAAAAGTTTAAAACACTTGATTTTTTAAAACACACCAGGCAGTAATACTGAGAGTTCAGCAGTGGGATAAGAAATATTTCCCATATAGACATACTTGTGTTATGAAAAAATAAATAAAAATAACCAACAAATAAGCACATCCACCCCAATAAAGATAAAATTAATTCTATTCCTGACAGAGTTTTGAGAATTTTCATACTATTATAGTTTATAATTTGATAAATTAAAAATTAATTCCCTAATTTTAACATTCACTCAATCTTAATATTAAAATATTTGACCCGTGATAATTTATAAGGGATACTATTACTGGGTTATCAGTGTCACAATAGAATGAGATATACTTTCCACAAAAAACTTGCTTATGTTATGAAAACGAAATTGCTATGGCGGTATCATTGCTGCTATAATAGTGCTTTAGAGCTCTTGAAAGTTGTTTGTGTATTAAATGATTTTTTTTTTCAATCCTGTAAGAAGTTACACATAATACACATATACAAAACTGCCTATGTGTGGGCATGCACAAATATAAATATTCAGGTCGTGTTATATCTACTAGATTGTTTAGTAGCTTCCCCAGTGATTGTCATATATGCTAAGTAATATATTATGTATTTAACAGGTGCTTAACGCGGGTCATCTGGTTCCAATGGACCAGCCCAAGGCTGCATTAGAGATGCTGACGAAGTGGACTAAGGGCACCCTAGCCAAAGCTCAATAAGGAAGTATCGGTCGCTGAGCATTAATTCAAATATGCTAGCAAATTGATAAAAATGTTCAGATTTTATAGCAGAATGGAATTCTATGAATAGACACATAAAATAATAAGACAAAGTTTATCCTTTTGAGTATGGCATGATCAAATTTTAGGATCTTAAAACTGCAAAATACGAGAAAAGTATATAGAGTGTTAGTAAATGAGTATGGTGATTGACTGAGGAATGGATGTCTCGGTTTCTTTAGTATTCATCTGTTTTTTTAAAATATTCTGTCTGCGTATGATTCCTTTACCCGGTCACCTTAGTTTTCATCTTCCACCTTTTGCACAAAATAGGAAGACCGAAGACGTGAATCTTTTACCAGCACCTCTCTATATCAAAACATCACGCATCTCCTTTTATACAGAGAAATTTTCCATTTTTTATTCATTTTTTTTCTGACATGTCAGCATTACAGGGACTCATTATTTCAGTTTCCCGTCTAATGTATGTTATTGGTCTCGTGATTGTTCCGACAAAATGCCTGGTTCACCCGGGCCTCTAGTTGGGCTTGCATAATGGCTACTAGACCAACGGTGATTTTGGGCTTAAATATTGTCAGTGGCCACTGCTTGAGTTCCCGTTTTTAGTCTAAACAGGGGGCTTGGAAGGTTTTTCATGCATTTAGCCTTTTCCAACAAAACTTACCGTGCAACTTGCTTACTACATCATTTTTTTTTTCATTTTTATTCTATTTTACTTGCATTTTTGTGGTGCGATATTTACACTTCCTTTTAAATTCTCATATAATTTATTTTCTTTTTATTTACTCCATTATTCCGTTGCATTATATATATATATTATTTTCTTATTAATGTTATTGCATATTTTTTTATGTCCATTTCTATTGAATATATCTCATGTACCAATACCAATGAATAGTAAAAATAAATATAATATAATATATTTTATTTTTATTACAATTTTTTTAATAAGTTAAAGATTTGTTTTGCTTAATTTACTTTTATATTTTTATTACTTTCAAATTATTTCACATCTTCTTTCTTTTTGTTTGCTTTACTGGTTTACTACCTCATTAAATGATATACATATCACATCTTTCTCATCAAATTTATTACAATTTTTCATATTTACTCATATTATTTGCATCTCAAATACCAATGTTACTTAATAGTATAAATATAGCATGATATATTTTATTTTATCAAAAAATTTTGAATAAGTTAAAATTTTTAATTTAATTAAATTATTTAACTACTTATTATATTTTAATTTTTAGATTACTTTATAACTTTTATACTATTTCTTTTTATTTTCTTTATTATATTTTTTATATGTATTTCTATTATTTAAACTAAGAAAATATATTTTATTTTTATAAAAATTATTTAAAAGTTTAATTTAATTGAATTATTTAATTATGTATTTTATTTTTAACTATTATATTGCTTTATAACTTACACTTTATTTCTCTCCTTTTTATTTGTTTCATTGCATTTTCTTTCCCTTTTCACATCCCCTACTATTGCTTATAATTTAAATGCTAGTACTAATAAGTAGTAAGTAGTATAGATGTAAGATCATATATTTAATTTTACTATTTTAATATAAAAATATTAAATAAAATAATTAATTATATATTCTATTATTTAATAAAAATATAGTTAAATTAAAATTAAACTTTATTTATTTAAATTTTATAGATAATTTTTATATTAAAATTTTAGGTGCTAATTTTAAAATTAGATATATATCGATTAAAATTTTATCAACATTTTACAACTTATCCATTGTTTTAATATCTACTTTATTGTACTTTTTTTATATTTACTCCTAAATAAACTAATAAAATGAAGTTTTACTTCTCCTTCTTTTATTATTTAATTGATTTACTAAACTAAATATTATATTTTTTTATTCTTATTTTATTTTATAATCCACTCATTATTTCTCTCTTTCTCTTTTTTCACTCCATACCATGTTTTTCTTCTTTTTATTATTTTATATTTATTTCTATTATTTACAACATAAATGTTAATATAATTATGAAATATATGTATCACATGAAATATATTTTTTATTTTGTTACAAATATTTTAAATAAATTAATAGATTTAATTTAATTAAATTATTTAATTATAAATTTTATTTTTACTTTGCAACTCACCTGTTATTTCTGTTATTTCTCTTCTTTTTATGTGTCTCATTACACTTTTTTATTCATTATTATTATTTACAACTTAGATACTAATGTTACAAAAAAATCATAAATATAACATGTTGCAATTAATTTTATTAGAAAACATTTTAAATAAGATATAAATTTAATAGAGAAATTATTTATTGAAATAATTAATTACATATTTTTATTTAACAAAATATTTTGATATTAAAATTAAATTTAAGTATTCAAATTTTATCAATATTTTATGAATATTAATTCTTAAGTATTATTTTTTAATTTAAATATACATTAATTGAAATTTTGTTAAGGTTTTATAACTCTGACATTGTTTCACTTTCTTTTATCTACTTTATTGTATATTTTTTAATGCATACTCATAATATTTATAGTTTAAACGTTAATATAATTGAATAATATAATTATTACATGATATATTTATATTAATCAAAATAATATTTTTTATAAATTAAATATTAAATTTAATTAATTACTTAAGTTTATAATCTATTCTTAGCTCTTTATTACTTAACATTAGAGTCACTTCCTCTACTTTTTATTTGCTTTATTTTATATTTTTCTTCTTTTCTTTTTTATATTTATTTTTATTATTTATACCTCAAATATTAATAACACTAAAAAGTATATGTGCAATATGGTATATTTTATTTTTGTTATTACTTTTATTTAAATTATTGTTAAGATTTAATTTAATTGAATTATTTAATTACAAATTCATTTTCAACTTTTATTTTATTTTTCAACTTATCGATTATTTATTTTCTTTTTAATTTGCTCAATTTAATATTTTTATTTTTTATTCTCTTTTTTATTTATCACTATTATTTATAATTTAGATGCTAATATTACTATATAGTATAAATATAATAAGGTATATTTAATTGGATCATAAAAATATTTAAAATAAGTTAAAATTTTAGTATAGAAAATTTTATTCATATTATATAATTACATATTATATTTTTTAATAAATATTTTCAAAATTATAATCAAATTTATTTATTTAAAATTTGTCAATATTTTTTGTATGTATTAATTTTTAAATATTATTTTTTAAATTAAATATACACCAATTGAAATTTTATTAAGGATTTATAGTTCACATATTATTTCCATTCCATTGTATGTCGTTCTTTTAATTTTTTTGTTTACTTTTATTATTTACGATTTAAACATTAATATACTAAATTATATGGATATAAAATAAAATATTTTCTTTTAATTATAAAAGTGTTTTAAATAAGTTCAAGATCTGATTTAATTATACATTCTATTTTAAATTCTTATATTATATTTTAAATTTTATTATTTAAAAACTTAAATTTGTAATTATAAAATACTAACGAATTATATTTCAACATCCTTATAGTTTTTATCATATAGTTTTTATGTTCGTGCTACTTTTTATATTCTGGAATCACATGTGAAGTTAAACTTTTTCTAGAGTAAACTATTTTATGAATTTCTCCAAATATTAGTTTGGATAAAGTATATAAGAAATATTAGGGATTTTGACATTTATACTTGAAAAATGATATCTTTACTTAGTTCTTATGAATGAAAATGATAATTAATATAGTGTTTCAAAATTAAATATAAAATTTATAAAATGACATCTATTTTGATTGAATTTAAAATACCAAATTTGATAGTTTAAATTCTTCACTTAGAATATTTAAGTAATTTATAAGTTCTACCTAGTTATTATTATACAAAATATTTTGGTCTACAAAATTTAAATTCCTTGGTAATTGAATTATTGATTTGAATTTTCAAATTCGAACATAACTAAAAGGTATTCAAAATTGCTTGGTCAATATTAAGAAATTAATAATTTTTCAAAAATTAATTTTGTGTATTTCATATGGCTAAAAACTTCATAGAAAATATTATCAAAATGACTATTAACCTTTTAGAATTGCAAGACAAAAAAAATAGAAATAGCAATTCTTTTCTTTAAAACTAACTCTTTATTCTCTCTTTCTATCATATTTTCTAACTTGTAATTTCTTATTTTTTTAATTTACTAAAAAATTAAAAATGACTTATATAAAAAATTAAAATGGCTTTAATTTATATATATATATATATATATATATATATATATATATATATGGAAAAATAAGTGGTTTGAATCCTTGTAAGTTCACTAAATTTGTAATTACAAGCCTGTTTGCTTACAATTTTTAAAAACTATTTTCAGTTTTTTAAAACAAAAAGAACAAAAACCTTAATTGGGAAGTTGTTTTTAAAATTTTGTTTTTAAAAACAATCACTCAAATTATTGTTTTAAAAATTAAAATATAAGAACAACTTTCATCTATTTTCTCATTTTATTTTTGTTCTCCTTTTATACAGTAGTAATTTTGTAAATAAAGCAAAAGTGAATTTCTATCTTCCTCATTTGTTCAACTTCCAATCTGCCATCTTCTCTCCCCGATTCCCTTTTTGGTCTCTCCATTGTTGGCCGTACCTTCCATCGCCAAATGATACTAAGAGTGCTATCTCTTCATTATGCTTTTTCATTTGTTGCAGCCGTGGCGATGCTACTAAACTTGCTATCTTTTTGTTGTGCTTCCTCGCTTATTGCTCGCAGGATATTGAGTGAGTGGACGATATTATTCACATTATTAAGATGAACCAGTGGTTTTGATTTTAGAAAAAAGTTAACTAAAGCTTGTAAAAGAAGAAAAAGAAATAAAACTTAGAACATTTTGTTAAACAAATTTTTTAAGTTTTCTGTTTCTAAGATCTATTCTTAAAACAATTTTAAAAAATTATTTTATAAAACAATAAAACAAAAATAGAAACAAACATACATCCTCACCATTTTAACTTTTATAATGAAGTTCGAAAATTTTAAATAATTTGCAATTAATACCTCCTTCTTAATTGATGTTAAATTTAATTAGCAAAATTCTACAAGTTGGCGTTTTATCTTTGCTTAATCATCAACATTTATCCATTCCCACCAAGGTATCCTTCATCAAAATTAAAACATATTTAATTTTCACTTAAAATCATACAATGACAATTAAAATGAAATTGTTAGAATTTTAGACTCTAGAAAACAATCTCACTATTCTTCTAGAAAGTTTAGAAAAACTATGAGATAATTTATGAATGAGGAATAAATGTGTTTTAATTTGATACGCATAATTTTGAAGAGAATAATAAATTTTGATAACTCTATAAAGATAAAATGCTATCATGTAAAATTTAATTGATACATGGGATAACATGTAAAATTCCAATAGTTAAGAAGGATAGGTTAATTATAAATTAATTGAAACTTTAAAGTTTAATTATATAAATTAAGAAGTCATTTGATTCGTCTAGAAAATATTTTTTTATAAAAAATTAAATTTTTTAAAAAATAACTTTTTATATGAACTTCTCAAAAAGTACTAAAAATTATTTAATTGATAGCGGAGAAGTGCTATTTACCAATAAGTAATTTTTTATATTTTGTTTGGTTTAAATTTGAACTTTCTAAGAAGTAAAATAACTATTATATTTTTCATATTATTATAATATAAATTAATAAATTTTAATTATTATTAATTAAATTTAATAATAATAATTTTATCTTTATATCCAAAAATAACATAAAAAATAAAATTTATCTAGAATAAGATAAGTAAACAACTTCCTATTATACTGTATGGGAAGTACAATTTCTTAATAAATTCTATTTCTCCCAATTTACTTTTAGGGAAGCACCTTAATTCATGAAAAGACTTATATTACTACTAAAAACTCAATATTGTATTATTTTTTTAACTTAGCAATTTAATTTTTCAAAAATAACTGATTTTTTATTAAAAATAAAAAATTATATTGTTAAATTGAAAAAATAATATAATTAATAATATTTATATGAAAACAACATTAAATTTTTATCATTAATGTAACGTTAGAAAATTTTTTTCTAATTCTAAATTAGACCAACAGAAAATCTGTTGAGATTACATAAAAATTTATATATTTATAGATTACCCATGTAACCGCGTTGAATCTCAACAACTTTAGCCAATCTCATTCACCACTCATTAAATTTCTCTTAACGATGAAGATATCCCACTTCAACTACGCTGAAGAAAGTAAAGGTAAGACTGAGCAAAATCAGCCCAAACATTCCAGATTGATCGTTTAAAATTAGAATGGTTCTTAAACTTTCTCAATTATTAATTTTATTTTAATAATATACACAATAAATGGCTCTATAAAATTAAAAAACTGAACTTCTGACTTAAAGTATGTAAAATGCATACCTTTTTTTATATTTATTTCTTGTTATTTTCTTTATCATTATTAAAATATAAGAAGATATCAGAAAATAAAAATAAATATTTAGTCAGATAATTTTAAATTTAAATAATTTTATATTTTCAATAATTTTGTAATTTTTTAAAAATTAGTATACTTATATCAGAATGTTTATAATACAAAAATTTTCTAATTCTAAATCAAAATTAAAAATAAAATAAGAATGTTCAAGCCGTCTCCATTTTAACATAATCCCGGCCAGCTCCTAGGCAGAAGCACTACCCACTGTTACCTCACAGTGGAAGCAAACCGGAGAAGAAGAAATGGTAAATTCCACGTCAATATTCTATTGCTCTCTTGTGTTTCTTCTGTTCGTCTGGCCTTCATCGCCTGTCAACATACCCGATGATCTTCGTTCGGTGCCTTCCAATTTCCCAGCCGTTCAGGCGAAGAAGCTTATTCAAGAACTGAATTTGTTCCCTGTAGAGCCTGTTAATATCGTTCGTGATGACGCTGATTCTTGGATTGATCGCAAGAGTAAGATCGTTGAGAAGCTTCTTATGTTCCCCAATTTAGTAGCAGATTCCGATTCTCAAAGCTCGATTGAGGATTTGGGTCACCATGCTGGTTATTACAAGATTGAGCATTCCTATGCTGCGAGGTGCAATTTTCTTAATTTGAATACTAAATGCTTCCCTTTCTTAGTTGTTTGTTGGACCATTCTAGGTCTAGTGTGTACGTTGAAGGTTTAATATATCTATTCAAGGTTAGCTTAAGAAACCGTAGCTCTTTACTCCGTAGATAAGGGAACAAGAAGCTTCAAACTTCTTGCATGTTTATATGAACAACTTTGAAGGGTCAGTGTCAGCAATGGTTCCCCCCCCCCCTTCTTTTTACATTTTGTTTTACATTTACATATGCACGAATAGCGTTTCTAATCCATTTTTATTTAAATTTTGTTGAACTGGGCAGGATGTTCTACTTTTTCTTTGAATCTCGCAGCAGTAAGGAGGATCCTGTTGTCATTTGGCTGACTGGGGGACCTGGATGTAGCAGTGAATTGGCTGTGTTTTATGAAAATGGCCCTTTCAAAATTGCTGACAACTTGTCTTTAGTGTGGAATGAGTATGGTTGGGACAAGGTATCCTAATCCTAATTTTAATAATTTTCTCAAAAGTTACTATGACTGAAAATATGTAATGTCCTTTGTGTGTGTGTTTGTGTGTGACTGTGTGTGGGTCTCTTGTGACCTTCTTTAAACAGTGTGCTTTGAGCCCCCCCCCCCCCCCCCTTTTTTGCCGATGACCACCTTTTGCTTTATTGGGTTAGGAAATGGGACAAGGATGCTACCACCTGCTCATTAATACATTGTTCTGTTGTTCCCTATGATTTCTTTTCTTGTGGTGTTTTTAATGGAGTCTTGTTGGAAAATTGTTGTCTTAATGTATAGTATAAGCTGTGTGGCATCCTATGTTACACAGATACAGGTATATATATCAAATACAAAATTTTAGTGCATACAGATATGGTGGGTGTATTATGAAAAAAGCATTTTTTTTAAAAATTTTTTATATATACAGAATTTAAAGCATGGAATTAGAGTTAGAGACATGGGCCCAAAAAAAAAAAAAAAGAATAAGAAGAAATCATAATGATATGAAAAACTCATTCCACTTGAAATTATACAATCAAATCACAACGATAAGGTTGTAATAAATATGAATATGCTGTTAGCTGTCACGCATTCTAATAAAGCTATAATTATATTAGTATTGGATAGGTATGCAAAGGTATTGTTTATTCAATATGGGTAGGTGTATAGTACCGATATGGCAACATTTTTTAAGTAGCCGCCTGTCTGGGCAACTGGCAACTTAGTTAATATCCTATGTCTTTGAAGTTTGACATATCCATTTGATGTGTGCATGATTTATTGCATAGCATTTTAACCTGTCGATTAGTACATAACTGACTTCATGTCCTAATTGTTTAATCCTCTCAACTGCTTTTTGCATTGCTATTCTACTACAAGAATTTTGTTTATATGTTAATAAATTCCTTGATGGTCTTGCAGATGTCTAACCTTCTGTATGTTGACCAGCCAATTGGAACTGGCTTTAGCTATACCACTGATATACGTGACATTCGCCATACAGAAGAGGGTGTTAGTAATGATCTGTATGACTTTCTGCAGGTGATTGTGTCTGTTATGCATATTGGTGATAGAAAGAATCTATTACCATTGGAGAAGTAGTTATATTTCTAAACTTTCACTAAGTTAATATACTTTGGTCACTCTTAAATTTGGTATAACATACATGCTTATATTGATACCTTAGAGATGTAATCTTGCCCCAGCCAATTCCTTTTTGTTTGTCTGTATCTGGAAAATTCAGGCCTTCTTTGCAGAGCATCCCGAATTTGCAAATAATGATTTCTACATTACGGGTGAATCATATGCTGGGCACTATATTCCTGCTTTTGCTGCTCGTGTCCATCGTGGAAACAAAGCTAAAGAAGGAATTCATATCAACCTAAAGGTGCTTTACATTATTGTTAGCCATTTTACTGGTTTCATGTTCACATTGAAGAGCCAGACAACTCACTCATGTTGTTTGAAATGTTTAAACAGGGATTTGCTATTGGTAATGGGCTTACTGATCCTGCATTTCAGTATAAAGCTTACCCAGATTATGCACTAGACATGGGCATAATTAATAGGGCTGACCACGACCATTTGAACAAACTGTTGGTTCCAGCCTGTGAATTGGGAATAAAGCTGTGCGGTAATTTTCACTTGATATTGTCTGATTTCCTTTTTTCAATGAATGTTGTCTTTCCTGTTACTTTTACGCTTCACACTGTCTTCTTGGTTGGGTTCTGCTTCCTTTCTGGTTAATATTTATTTTAACTCTTCCAGGCACTGATGGCACAATTACTTGCATAGCTTCATATTTTGTTTGCAATACCATATTCAGTGCAATCTTGTTACGTGCTGGTGGTATAAATGTAGGTAACACAGATTTCTCCTCTTTTGAGCATGTGACATGTCTAATTCTTTATAATGTTGAGAAAAAAATCTCCAATCCTAAAGCGTAGGTTAATAGCTGATGGTCAAAGAATGCATGCTAATTAATTCTGACATGTCCCTGCTTAATTTCTCATTGAGCATGAGAGATAGTCAAAATATAGGCCTTGCAATAACTTGTGCCAAAACTCAAATAAGAATGTGACCAGTAATGATCAAACTGTGGAGCACTTTATTTAAAGAAGCTCAGATACCATGTTTACAAGGAAACAGTCAACCTGAAAGCTTTAGACATTAAGCGAGGAACTGAAGATATCTTGAACAGATTTATTATTAACAACAACAATAAAGTTTTATCCCACTAAATGAGGTCAGCTATATGGATCATAATATGCCATTGGGCTTTATCCAAAACCAGATTTATTATCATTTGGCAAAAACAGAAATAAGATACCTTTGAGTCTGTGACAATTGTTGTCCCTTTCTTTTTCTGAGTGCTTGTGTTTGCAAACATGAAGGGTAAGGTTTACATATTTATTTAACTGCACAACATAGTTAAATTTGGGAAACTCTCTTGTGTGCTAGTAGGCATGCAAATACTTGAGCATTTTAATCCAAATCTGTTTGAAAATCTCTTCCCAACCCCTTTCTTAGTCCAGGATATTATGGAGGAGGAATGTTGACAACTGTAGATAGAGATGGCACACTGTTGAAGGACAGTGGATAGTTTATGAAAATTTGACCAACTTTGTATACTATCTGTGCAGTACTATGACGTCAGGAAAAAATGCGAGGGAAGTCTTTGCTATGACTTTTCAAACATAGAGAAATTCCTGAACCAGAAATCTGTTCGGGATGCACTAGGGGTTGATGATATTGAATTTGTATCTTGTAGCACCACAGTTTATCTGGCTATGTTGGTGGATTTGATGAGGAATCTGGAAGTTGGTATTCCTGCCCTTCTTGACGAGGGAATCAATATGCTCATTTATGCTGGAGAATTCGATCTCATTTGCAACTGGCTTGGTATTTATCAAGGCTTTACCATATTTAAATTCATAATTCTAATATTTTTCATATTGAGAACTTTCAATGCATTAAATGATGAATTTTTGGCTGATGAGGTTGTTGGTTTGAGTAGGTAACTCGAGGTGGGTTCAAGCCATGGAATGGTCTGGCCAGAAAGAATTTGTAGCATCGCCTGAAGTTCCTTTTGTTGTTGATGGCTCAGAAGCCGGATTGTTGAAGAGTTATGGGCCTTTAAGTTTCCTCAAGGTTTGCGTTTCTCTTCACTCTCCTCCTCCACCCCACATCCACACATGTTCTGTGAAAGCTGTGTATATATAGTCAACAAATTAAGCACCCAATTCATGTATGTATAAAACTGCCGTGCTGGCATTCTTAGTGGGTGTAATGGCATATATTACTGCCTTTGAGGTTTCCTACCTCAATACATTGGGTTTGAATGAAGGATGTTGTTCACATATATTTTAACTGGCATATCACCCTTCCCATCACCCAAAATAAATAAATAAATAAAACAATAGAAAAGCAATACATGTGCAATACAGCCCATACGCAAGCCTGCATAGAAGTCCAAATTCATGGCTTTGCTGTAGCTACTAAATTGTTTAATAGCTTCCCCAATGGCGGGTGAAAAATGCTGACTAAGCCGCATACTATGTATGTTAAATAACAGGTACATGAGGCGGGTCACATGGTTCCAATGGACCAGCCAAAGGCTTCATTGGAGATGTTGAAGAAATGGATTAAGGGCACCCTTTCTGAAGCTGGAGCTGATAAGGAAAAATTGGTTGCTGAGATGTGATCTTTCTGTTACTTGATCAGACAGGATAAGGTACAGAAAAGCAAGGACGAGGAGGGGTGCTACTTGAATTTAAGTGACCTTTATATGTTACACATAAGCGCCTATCTTTTTTGGGTAAAGGTTGGAACAATAGTCTTCTAGAATGTACAGTATAGTGATAGACAGACGAGAATGCTTGTATATATGCTCGTTATTGTTTTTCCTATGCATTTGGATCCTCTCAAACTTGTGGGGGTTTGTTTGGAACTAAGGAAAGAAAAACGAAATTGGAAGTCTTGTTAAGAAGAAAAAATTTCTCATGGAGAAACTAGAGTTGAAATTGATGTATGAAGTACCATCCAAATAAGAAAAGAAAAATCCATTAAAGTCGTGTGACCTGTTTTTATTATTAAAATATATGGAAACGAACGCTACTGATGTAATTTTGGTTTAATGAGACAGTGCGGCGTTCTATAAAGAATTTTTAAAAAAAATATTTTTTAAAATATTTTATATATAAACTATGATAAAATAATTCTAAAGTAGAAACTTAAGTAATAATATTATATCGCATTTTGAACAAAATGTTAAAAGCAAGTTATTGATTGTTTTAACTCTAAAATAGGAATTTTAAAAATAACAATTTGTTTCACAAATAATATAAAAGTTTAAAGTAAAAATTTTTTAAATAATATTTTATAATTATATTTTATGATAGGAAATTTAGTAATAAAACTTTTAAAAATAAAATATTTAAAATTGCTAAATGCATCGTAATATGTCTGTATTCTCTTGTATCAATTTACATCCGTTAAGAAGGTAACATCATTTGAAGGTCGGACAAAACTTAGATGAAGCGGAGTAAGTGCTTGTTATCACAATTTTATACGTGTATTCCTTTTACAATTAATTGAGTAAAGGAGAAATTTTTATATATTCTAATTATGCCATCTGATTCAATAATAATTAATCAGTGAAGGGCACCTATTAATTTTGTGAGTCCCTCCACATTAAAAACATAATTTTTAAATTTTCAAAGCATTGAAAATTGTAAAAGTTAATAAATATCCTTTATTTATTTATCATGATTAAATAAAAATGACATAACTGGAGTATTAAAAAATTTATCAATTAATTATATTTGTTGAATTGAAATTATTAGTGGTAAATTGAAAAAATAATACATATACAAATTGTGATTGAAAATTTCATAGTAAATAATTATGAAATTTCACCTAAATTTTATCAAGTAATATTATTTGATTGGGGTAGATTATCTTAAAAAAATTACAGAAATTATAATAATTTAAATAGTGTGCAATTTGACTCATTATAAATTTAAATTTAAATTTTAGAATGAGCCATCAATTTCAAATGTGCCTATTATAAATCAAATTGAGCAACTTGAAGCTCAAAGAGCCTCGGTTCATCCAAGAGGCTACTATAATAGAGATGAACTCTTCCCATAATTGCACTCTACCACAACCAAATGAAAGGGCATTTAGAAGTTACAAAGATAGGCTATAGAGGCTAGTACTAGGATCATATGAGAATTGTTTTTTCTCTTAAGAAAAAGGAAAAATTAGATTATTTCTTAGGCTTCTGAGTTCTATTCCTAATAATGGGTCAGTTATTGTTTTATTGCAGATTCTTTGGAAGTTCAAGGAAATTGCTTGAGAAAAAGATGAGTCATCAATATAAAATTTTCAAAGCAAATATTATGTGGAAACCAAATGGTCATTTGACAGTTATTGATATTGGCTCCAATTTTTTCATGCTTAAGTTTGAATTTGAGATTGATTATATCAAGGTGCATCGTG
The DNA here is from genome assembly GCA_020226215.1 of Sindora glabra. NCBI lineage: Eukaryota > Viridiplantae > Streptophyta > Magnoliopsida > Fabales > Fabaceae > Sindora > Sindora glabra. The sequence continues at coordinate 17,956,323 of CM035233.1, forward strand.
GAGGTCCTTGGTTTATCTATGAACATTTCTTGGTTATAAGAAAGTAAGGAACCTTTCTTTAAGACTTCCTCTTCAAGTTTATTCACTATTAGTGTTTGAATTAATTCCTAGAGTTACCTGTTGAGTTCTATAGCTCTTTGACCTTCCACAATCAGTAGCTCAAGTGGGTCTAGTACATAAATTTCATTGTTGAAAGATATTTTTAGTGAAAAAAATTATTTGCTTAAATAAATAAATAAATAATATGACACTTATATTTTAATTTAAAAAATTATAATATTTAAAGATATGGTAGAAGAAAAAATAACTTTTTCTTTCAATTAAAAGATGTTACTTTTTATTATATTCTTCACATTTAAATTAAACAACTATAATATTTTCAACTATAACAAGCCATTGATTAGAATGTGCTATTTAAGGTATTTTTACGAAGTGAGGATTCTTTAACTTGGGGCAAGTGGCAAAAAATGAGTGAGACTTGTATACAATGTATCTAGTTAATTTTATAAGAATGTTGGCTTATTTAGTTTTCCAAATTACAAATATCCCTAGGCTTATAAAATAAGGTTTTACGATATCAATTCTACAATAAAGGAAATGTTATTTCTTTGGTTTATGTTGTCCAGCTCATAAAAAAATCTTAAACTTATGTTGTAAGTTAACCCTAAAAACAAAATTGTACAAATATGAAAAATTTCGACTATCAATGGGAATAAGATAGTAATAACATATATTATAGCAAATATAAGGTATTTAAAAACTACTAACAAAACCACTCCTTCAAGAGCTACAACAAAAAATACCAATGACCAAAACTTAAGTGATAAAATTTTTTTTGCCTAATTTATAAGTTAGCAGTATAGTTGCAATGAATTAGGTAGATTAACCTTTTACCTATAGCTAGTATTATAATCACAATAAGTTAGGTGGTTTAACTTTTTATCTAACTTATATCAATTTTGCATTGTTAAGCCTGTTTATAAACAAAGTGATTTTAATATCATTTTAACTCAAATTGATAGCAATTACAAAAGTAAATATTTAAATGTTTTCACAATATCCATTTACCATCTATTTCTATAATATAATAATCCAAGAACTAGTACTATATTAGTCCTGATACTATAGGATTTTATGCACTTGACAAATGGTTCCAAATAGTAAGTTACATTTTACTCTTATTATTATTAATATCAACTACTAGTAATATTAAGGGAAGTTTTGTTTAGGGATTTGACAAGGATGGTGAGAAAACAAAGAAACATTGTATTCAAAACTTTTTTTGCCTAAATGTTTCAAAGTATGGTAATTGATACTCACCAATAACATAATAAACAATGGTTTCAATTCATTCATAATACACTACTTATCACAACTTCTACCTCTATCACACACCACTATCAAAATTACCACTATTATTAATAATTCACATCGACACCACCCACATCCACTAATCATTTCTCTATCACATCACTTTCATTGATGAGAACAAATGGTATCATGATTACAAGAAAGCAAATGGAAGGTACAAATACATATATATTCCTTCAATGTCACTTCAAAACAAGTTTTGCAAATTGTACCCAAGTCCACCAAATACGATTTCAAATTGCAAGATACCAAATAACAACTAAATGTCTAAATTCAAATTATTTGCCCCCATCTACATTCCAAAATGGTAAATGGAAGCAAATAATTGCCATAACAATAATCAATTGTGCACCACAATAACAATTCATTGAAAGTAAAATAAATGAAAGTAAATGCAAGGTATAAATTATAAACCAATTGTATGAATCTTCTTTTAAGTATCTCATTGAACATAATATGCAAATTATCATAAGCAAAACAAATAAAGGCAAATATAAGGTATAAATTATCTATTAGTTATGTGAATCTTCTCTTAGAAATTTCATTGAACATAATATGCACAAAGACAAAGTTCACCCTATCTTATACAATGAAATCATCTTAAGATCAAGCTAACTTTGTCTTTCAATCTAACATCCCACGATTACACAAAGCCATTAGATAAGACATTTAATTCATACATATCAAAGCACCTTGTAGTAACCTTAAGCCCATATCCAACCACACAATTGCAAACAATTCCATTATTCATCGTTGGAACTCTAATATAGTGTTCACTATTGTAGACTTAAACTTCTTATTTTACATTGTGTCACTTATGCACTTCATAGCTAGCTTCAAAGGTCGTGTTGAAAAAAATATATTCACTAATAATATTGGAACCAAAAAATAAAAAGATTTTGTAGAGAAAGAGAAGAAATGAAAAAAACTTTTCATTCTTTATAATTGTTATAACTCTCATAATATACAAATACACTATTATATGGCACTTAATGTTTTTTCACACTACATAAAGACCTTTTCTTTTACACTCATAAAACATCACTTTAAAAACTTATTGCCTTATTACATTACAAGGGTAGTATACTCACAAAGAGCAATACTCCTTATTGACATATATAACTTAAACACAAATTTAATGAGTTGTATTGCTTCAAAGCATACTGTCTATTTGTAGGCATTCAATGAGTAGACAATTTAAAATTTATAGTCTAACTTTCCAATATAATATTGTTTTACAAATATTAATGTTTGTACTAAGCTTCTATCATCTTTAAGCATTTCAATGCTTAGTTATTAAGACCTGCTATTATATAAATTTTTTTATTTCAAAATTAATTTAATATTTTTTCATTAGTCTTTCTTTAAATTGATTTTAAAATTACATGAAACATTATCTTCAACTTCTCGAATGCATTCATTTTTAATGGTTTTGTTAAGATATTTACAATTTGTTCATTAGACTTGCAAAACTCAAGCTCTATTTCTCCATTTTTTATTAGTTCTTTGATATAATAATACTTGATCCAATGTGTTTACTCTTATTTGAAATTTTGGATTTTTACTAAATGTAATGGCTAACTTATTATAACATATAATCATTGTCAAGAATTCTTGTATCTAACTCTTCAAGTAGTTTGTAAATTCACAGTGCTTGCCATATTGCAGATGTCGTTATCATGTATTCTACTTTATGATTGATAAGGCCACCACTTGTTATTTCTTTAAAGACTAAGAAAATAAACTTTTTCTAAGATAGAAAATATAACTAGAAGTGATTTTTCTAGCTTTAACATTGCCCACCCGATACTATTTATATACATATATTGAAATTATCAGAATAAGTGTAAAAAAATCCATGATCTCAAGAACCATGAACATATCATAGAATTCATTTTCCTACTTGCAAGTGTGATTAATATGGCTAGTCCATGAAATGACTAATAATCTTAACTCTATGAATAATATATAGGTTAATGGAAGTCGAATAACACAAACTACTGATTTTGCTTTTAAAATAAGTTGGGTTCACTAGTTTTTTATTGCCTTCTTTCTTTATTTCAAGGCATTCAGCTATTGAAGTTTGGATTGGAATTATTGAATCCATCTTAAACTTCTTCAAGATATTGTTAGCATACTTTTCTTAGGAAATGAAAATGCTTTCATCAATTTATTGCACTTTAATGCCTAAAAAATAGGCCATTAGACCTATGTTTGTCATTTTAAATTAGCTAGTCATAACCCTTTAGAATTCTACAAATAACTTTTTAGAATTTCTTGTAAATATCAAGATATCAACATAAAGACATATAATTATTAGATCATTGTTAGCTTTTGACATGATATATAATGCAAATTCATAAGGACATTTTTGGAATCTATCCTATAATAGATATGTATCAATCTGTGTATACCAAGCTCAAAATGTTTGTTTCAATCCATACAAAGTCTTCTTCAAATGATATACTTTTTTTTAGGTCATTTTTTTATCTAACCTAGTAGTTGCTCAATATAAACTTCTTCTTCAAGGGTGCCATTCAAAAAAGTTAACTTCACATCCATTTAATGGATTTTTCACCTAATCTGGACTATAAGGGCAAGAATAATTCAAATGGTATCCATTCCAAAGATTGGGATACATTAAAATAGTTAATTGGTAGCTTTTGTATATAGCCTTTAATCATCAATATGCCTTTATAACAATCCATTTAACTATTAAGTTTGTACTTTGTCTTATACACCTATTTGATGCCAAAAAGGCTTTTTATCATGTAGCAAAGTTATTAACTCCCATATCAAATGGATCTTATCATCCATTACTTGAACTTTTCATTTATTAGTTGTTACATTTTAGTAGAAAATTAGGTTACAATTTACAAATAGGAAAAAGTTTATAACAATTTCATTAATAATTATATCATTATTGTCATTATCTGATGGGACTACATAATCTTACAAGAAGGTTGGCATCAGGCACATCCATTAAGGATATATTAGCATATTTGGAATTATTAATGGTGGAGGAAAGCTTATAAAAGGAGATGGACTATTAAAAAAAAAGTTATTTGTCTCTGCTAACTTTAGTTCATTTTCTATAATAAGTCTTTATTGCTATTGTTCATCATTTTGCATTCATGCCTAAGCTTCATTTTTAATGAATTGGACATATTTGCTCACAATTACTTCTTTTATCATCGAGTTATATAATTTTATAACCCTTGATCACATTATTGTAGCAAATGAAAATGCACTTTCAGCTTTTGTCATCTAGCCTTTTTCTTTATTCTTCTAGAGTATGGAGATATGCATTATAGCTAAATGTGCATAAGAAGGAAAAATATAACCTATTATCACTCCAAGCTTTTTTAGGGGTTCTTCCAAGAATATTTTTTTTTAGACATTTTTTTAACAAAAATATAGCAAAAGCAATAGCATTTGCCTGTAAGAATTTTAGAAAAACTTCAGCTTTTAGTAAACTTCTGACTATTTCAAAAATTATTTTATTTTTCCTTTCAACTATACCATTTGCTAAGGTATATAATTAGCTATTAATTGATGTTAGATTCCTTGAATTTTGCATAAATTTGAAAATTCAATTAAGGTAAACTCTACATCTTTATCAAATCTCAAGGTTTTCATATAAAGGTCACTTTATTTTTCAATAAGAGCTTTAAATTCTTTGAATTTTCTAAAAATTTCTAGTTCTTCTATGAGAAAATATGCCTATGTTTTTTTTTTTAAATCATCTAAGAAAATTATAATGTACTTTTTGTGTCTGAGTGATTTTACCTCAATTAGGCCATAAATGTCTATGTATACTAACTCCAATGATTATCTAGCTCTTTTACCTTTCCTAATTAAAAAAAAAATCTTTGTGCTACTTTCCAAAGATACTTTCTTCACACTACCTACTAGGACTATTAATTACTAGTAAACCATTAATCATATTTTTCTAAGCTAATAGCTTTAGCCTATGAAAGTTCAAATGACTAAACTAAAGATGCCATAACTAATTATCATCTTTTTGGATTGTTGAAAGATTCATCAAAGTCTTTGTTTGTAAATTTAAAAGAAACATGAGGTTTTGCATTATTTGCACTTTTGAAATCATTTTTGCTATTTTTTGCTTTTGATTGTGCAAACTCTATTCTGAATATCAATTTTATGCCTTTTTTCAAAAAGCTAGTTTGCACTTGATAAGTTTTAAATAAGCCCTAACACAAAATAAACATCAATAATAATAATGTTTGTAACATTTTTGGATGGAATGTTAATATTGCCCTTTCCTATAACAAGAATTTTGGATTTATTTCTAAAATTAGCTTTTGCACATATGAATTCATCTAAATGTGAAAAAAGCTCCTTTTTTTCTATACGTTTGATTGTTATATCCAATATTAAGGTACCATCCATTTCTAGAATCTACATTTGGCTTATTAAATTTGTAAGCAAGCACCATATTCTCTGCAACATTAGCATTATTTACATGTTTCATTAACTTATCTAGAATTTTGGAGTAACACTTATATATTCTTTACATTCATAACATTAGACATTAAATTTGTTGCTTACTCCACTATGACCTCTTTGACTTCTTGAAAGATTTCCATTATTTGATTTTTGCCTCTTAATGGAATTAAAATGACTATCTCTTTCTTATCTTCATTTACCAACTTGATAGCTTATATGACTTTAGCTGCCTTGATAACCTCCACGATATTGTTAAACCATCCTACTTTCCAAAACTTGCTTAAAATTCAAGCTAGTGGACTTTTTGCTCATCCAATATTTGTGTGAGCATAATGAACTCGTTAACTCATCTATTGACGTAGCTAATATATCTTGCAATTCTCTAATTGTTATAACAGCATATTCAAATTTTGCATTCAAAGATCACATGATATTTTCTATAACTTTGGTGTCTAAAATATTTTCACTAACTTTTAATTAGTTAACAATGATTTGAACTTAATTAATGCATGCTAAAATTAATTCTAAGTTATTCATGTTTAAAGCTCTAAATCATCTTGTAGTGTCTATAATTGCACACATCTAACATAATCATCACCTTTGTAAGATTTTTGTAAAACATCACATACTTTTTTTACTATGCTTGCAAATGATATTTTTTTCAAATATTGGTTCTTCATTAGCTTAAAAAATCATGCATAATTCTTTCTAATCTTTTCTCCAGATCTCTACTAGTGTATCTTTCTTATTTTTCACCAATATGTCTAATTTCTACTAATCTTTTATCTCATATAGCCATTCTACACTAAATCCTTTAATTCTTGGAATTTAAAGTTCAATAGAATACTCTAGTTATTAAAATTTTTGTTGCTAAATTTGAGAAATTACAATTAGATCAAATTGATTACCATTGTATAACCAAGCTCTGATGCTAAATATTAGAAATAATATATTTTGCTAATAATATTGGAACCCAAAAATAAAAAAAATAATGGAGAAAAAGAAGAAATGAGAAAAATTCTTCTTGTTTTATAATTACTATAACTTTCACAAAATACATATATACTATAATTTTTCATCACACATTATTATATGATACTTGATATTTTTTTTACACTAGATGAAGACCTCTTCATTTACACTCACAAAACATACAAAGGTAGCACACTTATGAAGACCAACACTCTTTACCTATATATATCGTTTAAACACAAATCTAATGAATTGTCTTACTTCAAAGCATATTACCTATTTATGAGCATTAGGTGAGTTAATAATTTATAATTTGCAATCCCAATTGCCAATATAATATTATTTTGTAAATACCAATGTTTGCTATCTTATCCACTTACCTACTAAAGTTCCTTTAATTTTAAGCAATGCTTAGTTATTAAGACTTGTTGCCACCTAAAATTTTATTTTTTATTTCAAAATTAATTTAATATTTTTCAATAACCTCCCTTTAAATTAATTTTAAAATTAGATGAAGCATTATATTAAACTTTTCAAATGCATTTGTTTTAGTGCATTTTGTCAAAATATTTTTAAACAATAAATGAAGGATATTTGTTAGTTTGTGAGTCCTTACACATTAAAAACATGTTTTTTCAATTTTCAAAGAATTGAAAATTGTAGAAATTGATAAATGCTCTTCATTTATTAACAATGACTAAATCAACGTGACATAGTTAAAGTATATAAGAATTTCTTAACTAATTAATAATAATATTTTTTAAGTTGTAATAATTAGTGGTAAATTGAAAAAGTAATACACATGTAAAATTATGATTAAAATTTTGTAGTAAACAAATATGGAAATTCATATAAATTTTCTTAGGTAATATCGTTTGATTCAGGTAGATTATCTTTAAAAATTAGGAGAAATTATAATAATTTAAATGGTGTGTGATTTGACTCATTATAAATTTAAGTTTGATTTGCTATACTAGAAAACTTAATAGTCCAAGTAAATATATTTCTCATGATTATAAAGAATGGGACTTTATATAAATTGGAAGTTTATATCCTTCTTTACAAATTATTAAGAGTGTTTATTAAAATTTCATAATTCAACTTCTAGCCCAACTTTTACCATCAAAATGACATAATTTCACTAATCGCTAATCCTGAAAGTTATTAGGTTAGGTATTATTTAACTTTAGACATTGGTTTCATCTTTATTAGACTTCTAGAAATCCAAATATATCTTAAAAATCATGATTGGGTTAACTAAGATAAAAATAAAACTTTAACATCACGACCAAATTTGACCCTCCAAATATTCGAATTGGGCTTTGGCTAAAATATGAAAAGTTTAGAACTTCTTCTTACCTTTCCAAAGATTTAAAATTCACCAAGTTTAGACATTTAGAACTCAATTTATATCCAAAAACCTATAATAGTGTAAAAATCTAGCATTAATTAAATGATTTAAAAATATTAAAAAAAATCATCACCTAATCATAACACAAGACCAATTTCATTAAAATAAGCATATGTAACATAGCAAGAGGTATAAAAAAGGAGAAAATAATATAGATAATATCTTGCACATTAAATTCATCCACACTTAGTAATTATATAACCATAAGCAAACATAATTTTATTCAAAACTTTCTTACAAATCATAATTTATTGAAAACAAAAGACTAACTTTCTATTGACTTCAAAATTAGAAATTTCATAGGGAATAGAAAATCAAAGCTGTCAAGAATCATAACATATCATGAACAAAAATTTTCACAAACTAAAAATTAATCAATATAACAATTTGATTCAAAAAGGATAGATTAGCTTAGTGAACCATCATATAATTTATTCTTCATCTCTCGAGTGTTTGTGATAAGTGTTTCATTAAAATTTATTTCATAAAAAATGCCCTATCAAATGTTTGTTTATCATCATCTAATCTCCAATACTTAAACCACATGGACAACATGAATTAAAAGGACTTTATTCAAGATTATAATAGGGTTAAGAAAAAAAGGAAAGAAAATTAAAGATGTGAAAACTAAACAAATCACTAAAGCACTTGAAACATAAACACATGAGCAAATCATGAACAATTACAATTCAATATAACAACCTAAATTATAATTCCAAGCACTCATTGATTTTTTTCTGTATCCTTTCTTTCTTAATTCTTTTTATCTCATTCATCCTCATTTTTTTTCTTTTTTTTCTCTTTTCATCTTTCTCTTTAATTCATTTTTTTCTTTCAGTCAAATCTTAAAATTAAAGTTGATGTTTTTTCACAACAAATACACACACCTCTACACTTATTCAAGAAACCATCTTATAAAGATTTCAAATACTTTACTAATACTTAAAGTTAGGCAAAAACACTTATTTTTCATTGAAAATATGTTAATGGGCTAGATAATAAAGAAAAGGCAATCAGGCTGAAAGAAAGTTAAATAATGATAAAATTTCAAGGTGTACTATTTAGCCTAAGCTCAAATAAAGAATTGCTTTATCATTTTTATGCATGCATGTATAAATATAATCTTAAAAAAATTAAACCAAGTTTTAGAGAAACAAATTCCATGGAAAAAAATCACATAAAAAGGAAGGAGAATAACATAAATTTTTAATAAAAGATTTAAAATCTCATAAGGTAAGACATGTTACCAAAATTTAATCCCCTAATTCATAACAAAAAGTAACTAAAATAACTCAAAAGACTCCAAAAACAAGTTACAAATACTCTTTTTTTATTTTTTATTTTTTTCTCAAAATATCAAAAACATAAAAAGAAATATGAAAAATTAGAACAAAACATAAAAAAATCCTAGAATTCTCTCCTTTATACTTAAAATTTATATTGTCTTCCATGTAAAATATATTAGTATCAATGAGAAAGATAATGAACAAGCAAAATAGAAGAGAAAGGATGAGAAAGTAAATTTAAAAGCTTGGATTGCCTCTCAAGCAACGTGATTTTTTTAATGTCTTTAGCTATGGCTATTTCACTTCAATCAAAATCTAAATCAAGAGTTGCCACTTTTTTTGCCTTGAAAGTGCTAACTTTCATATTATCAAACAAGGGATCTTTTGTAAATTAGGACCATCCTACATAATTACTTTTGAAAGTTCAAAATTATCCTATATAATAAATTTAATAAGATCAGTAAAATAATTAGAATGATTGCTAAGAATGCCTTCGTTTTCCTCTAAAAAAAGCACTTTTTACTATATGGGAAAAAAATTAAAAATAACAAAATAAAAAATAGTAAGATCAGAAACAACATAATTAGAAGCAACAAATCAAAAACTAAAAAGAGGAATATCATGCAATAAAGCTTAAAAGTTATCAAGAAAAGACACATAATTATTAGCAGAAATGTTAAACTTGGTTATTACATCATCAAATTCCATAGTTAATATTCCATCGTGAATATTAATCATAACTCATCTTATTTTTAAACAAGGTCAACCAAGAATGATTAGGGAAAGAGACTTGAATGTCTCATTCTATCTTCAAGATATAAAAATTTACTGAAAAATTAACCCATTAACCTACACTAAAAATATCCTTAAATACACTTAAAAAGTAAGTGTTGAATTTATTCATCAAGTGCATAACTACCCTTATTTATTTGAAAGGACCTGAATTTAAAGCATTAAAATAAAATAAAAAGGCATGATATTGATTGAAGCTCTTAAGTCTAGCATAGCATGCTAAATTCTTATTTGCCTTATAACACATAAAATGGTGAATATGCCTAAATCTTTGCAATTTCTTAATAATTTTCTTTAAATGATAGTAGAAATATTTTCTCCCATAAAATTTTTCTCATTACCTTTCAACCTCTTCTTTGTAGTACATAACTCCTTTAAGAACTTGACATATCTAGGAATTTACGTGATCACATCTAGTAGTGGAATGTTTACCTTTACCTTCTTGAAAGTTTACAAAATCTCTTTCTCTTCCTTTACTTTCTTAGAATTTGCAATTTTTCTTGGAAAAAGAAGTGGAACGAAGGAATTACAAGTTAGTCAGCCAGAGGTTTTCCATTGTTGGATGGTTTAGAATATCCAATTTTTAGTTTTTCTAGTATACTGGTCACTATTACTAGCTCTAGTTAAATGTCTAATTGTTTGCCATTTTTTATAACAATAGCATTGGCATTTTCTTTGAGATTGATAACAATCTAAGATGGAAGTTTGCCACTAGAATTTTGTACCTCTAATATACTTAATGAGGTAACCAATTGATTCATTTGATTCTTTATATTTTTAATGCTTACTCTTATTTCTTATTGAAAATGTTAGAATTGGTGCAAAATAGTTTTGGTTTATTCTCATAATTAGATAATATTAGTAACTAAAGTCTTGACATTATCTTTTAAAGATTCATTTATTTTAGGTGTAGGATTGGTTGGTAGTTTAGGTGCGAGAGGTTAATATCTATTTTGTGTAGTATGGAAATAAGCTTGCCCAAAAATGTTCTTATATCTGAGATTCAAATGATTTCTCCAAGCAGGATTATATAAATAAGAAAAAGAGTCACTCATGCACTGGAACTACCTTTGAAATCCTTTTATAGCATTCATTTGTTGAATGGAGTCATCCTCTTGTAGAATTAGGCACATATAGTTAGATGTTCAAAATTAGGGCAAATACCATGCAATTTTGCTATAAATGCTTAAATCGTAATTGTAGCCAATTTTTATACCAAGAAAGTTAATTCTATCAATTTCCTTTTAACATAAGATATATCAACTTCATTTACTCTCTTGACTCTAGAATCTCTTATACTAACAAATTTCTAAGAATTAGCAGGCATGTTAGAAATCAAATTCCAAGCAACATCAGGGGTTTTATCAACCAATGCACTACCACTAATAACATCAATTATACTTCTATCTATTAGTAAGAGTCCTTTATAAAAGCATTGAATCAAAAATTAGCTTAAGATTTGGTAATAAGGATAACTAACACATAATTTCTTGAATCTTTCCCAATACTCATATAGGTTTTCCTTATTAAATTATTGAATGCCATATATTTCCTTTTTTATGTTTGCTAATCTAGAGGTAAGCAAGTATTTCTTTAGAAAAAGCTTTTTCATGTTATGCTATGTAGTAATGGTGTTAGAGGGAAGATAATAAAGCCAATCCTTGATCAACTTAGCTAGATAGAAAAAAAATATTCCTAAATTAATCTTCTTTTCGGATATTCCTTAAGGCTTCATACTAGTACACACTACATGACACTCCTTTAGATATTTATGAGGATATTCCTTTGTAAGGCCATGAAAAGTTAGGAACAAATGGATTAAACCAGATTTCAACTTAAAAGGAGCATTAAGATTATTATATTGAATATATAAAGGTTTATAAGTAACATTAAGGGTAACAAGTTCTTTCAAAGTATTATTATAGTTATTGCTAGCCATATTTTTAATCTAATTTATAATTTCCTTTTAATTCATGTAAGGTTCTCTTAATTTTAGGATCACAACTTGATATAACATTATAGGAGGACATAGTCATGCATTAAAAAGAACTAAAACTAAGCAAAAATAAAAATTACAAAAAGTTAGTAAACTATTAAAAATATTAGAAAAATAAAGAAAATTTTAGAAAAAAATAGCAAATGATTTTTTTTGGCCAAAAAATGCAAGTGCACTCAACGAAACAAGCATTTTCATCAAAATGCCTTAAAGCCTTGGATCACTAAGTTTTGTTCTTAAATTTTTCTAAAAATTTTGTTGCTCAATAACACATAAAAAGCCTAAAAAAAACTAAAAACAAAAGGTTAAAACAAGTAAAATTATCTACAAATTGATTAACTATTCCTTAATAATGGTACCAAAATTTTTATATGTGTCATTTCACACTAAAATTTAAAAACAAACTTATTCAAAAAAACATAGCAAAAGGCAAGTCTAAGTCATACCCAAGGTAATAGAAAAAAGAATATAAAAATGGAAGTTTAAAAACACATTTAAAAAATAAAATAAAAAAAGGAGTAAAATAAAATATAAAAGCTTAAATTAAGGAACTTCACATTCCAATTATAGATTTATCATCAACATTAACAAGATTACTCCTTATTTAATTACTTAACTATGGGTTATTTGGATGTGTTGCAACAACCTTCAATTAATATTGCAAACTAACTACCTAATACTAATTAACTCAAGATTGACACCAATCCCAAATCAATTAGCAATAGTGATCAATTCACAAATAGTCAAAACTAAATCAATAACCTTATACGCAAGAAACTACTAATTTATTCTCTAATTCTCCAATGTGATTATAATTTTACATGCAAAATTAAACACCTAATTGCTATTGATTATGACTAAAAAACATGTAAAAATTAATTGCAATCAATCATATAGCTATAGATTATGAAGAGTAATTAACTAATATACCTAATTAGTTAATCACCTAAAAAAATCATAAAACAAAAGTAGAACAAAAAAATAAGAGATAGATAAATCAAGAGTAAATTTAATTGATCAAAGAATTAACCACTTATGGTAATTGTAAGAGAAAATAAGGAGGAGAATATTATTGTATAGAATAAAATGAATATCTTTGGAGGCATAAAACCTTTTTAAATATGATTTGCCAAGCTAGAAAACCTAATGGAACAAATAAATATGTTCCTTAGGATTACAAAGAATAGGGCCTTGCATAAATTGAAAACTCATATCCTAATTTATAAATTAAATTACTAATAATGTTTAGTATAGTAAATTTCATAATTCAGCTTCCAAACCAGGTTTGACCATTAAAATAATGTAGTTTCACTAATTTTCAAACACAAAAATTACTAAGCTAGGTCTTGTCTAACTTTGGCACTAGTTTCACCTTAGTTAAACTCTTAGAGCTCCAAATACACCTTAAAAATCATGACCAATTCAACTTGAATAGAAACAAAGCTTCACTTCATAATCAATGTTAACCTTTTAAACATTTGAATTGGGCTTTGGCCAAAACATAAACTTCTTCTTTGCTTTTTGACAATGTAAAGATCACCCATTTTGGATATTCAAAACCCAAGTTATAGTCGAAAACTTAAAATAGTATAAAAATCCAATATTAACTAAATAGTTTAAAAATTTTGGAAAATCATCATCTAATTACATAACAAGATGAGTTACATTAAAATAAGCATATGTAACAAATTAAGAAACATAAAATGAGAGGAAATAATAAAAAAGTCTTACACATCACTTGGAATGATTATGAATTAAGACATGTGTACTTGATAAAAATGGAGTATGTGAGAGAGATGATGTGATATTTGAAAAACTAAATCTAATAATCATTTGTGAAGGAATAAGGTAGACTTGAGAGGCACAAGGATAAGTTTATGAAGGAATAATATTGACCTAGGATTTACAAGAAGATTTATTTACTCTCTATATTTTATTATTTTTTTATTATATGATGAGATTGTGGCATGGATGAACATTTGTAATGGAATGATGGCATTAATGAGTGCAAGTGACTATAAATGAATGTGATGATACTAATAGAAATTATCTTATACATGTGTAGTTTAAAGTATTTAGGTTTATAAAAAAGTAAATCCAATTAGTAATTTATAATTATTATTGATATTAAATTATGTTATTTGCTCATTAAGCCCTAAACCTACCCTTCCATGTATTTTCTTTACAAATACTTAAGTTAATTCTTTACTACCACCTCAAAGTTAATCATATGAAGAGGTTTCTTAATTAAGTAGCCTTAGGTATTTTATTTTATATTTTTTTTTACCTTTATCTGCATAAGATAAAAAAGGTAAAAGGATTATAACTCTAAAAAACCACATGTTTACATACAAAATTCTTATATTACAAGATAGAATTATGCATTTTTTTAATACGTATCTACTTAGTTGAAATTCAAATGAATTACTTTTTCTAGGTTTTCATTCATTTTTATATGCTTGATCATCTTAATCATGTATTTCATCATGAAATATGCATACTCGACATTATCTTTTTTGTATAGAGCATTACAACGAACTAACTTAAAAAAGTGTTAATTTGCTATAATGAAGATTAATTACTATACTAAATACCCAAACATGCAAAATAATATTACCTTCATTTTGAAGTATATGACACTACCTATGTTTTTGGCATTTCCTATCATCTAATGTATCCTAAAAGCTTTATTTACTACTAGCCTCTAAGTCCAACAAGGGGCCTACCTTAGTAGGTTAAACTAATACACCATCTTCCCCTAATGATAGATTACAGTGAGCATACAATAATACTTACAACATTATTTAATATCAATATAAGATAATTTTTTTGTAAAATATAATAGAAATGAAATATTGATTCCCTACACTTCATGCCGTTATGCCATTCATGGTATGATGCCATGTAGCATTCTTAGCTCCTATCCAATGTCATGGTTTTGTTAATGTACTTATAATGAAACTCAAATAAGTTCACCACCATTGAGTCTAATATATATCTAAGAAATTGAAAAAGGTACCTAATTCTCTATCCTTAGTAATATGGTGCAAGTATCTATCATTTTTATAATATATGAGCTTAACTTTATAATGTCTAATCTATATTGTTAGTATATAAATAGAATATTATGTCTCATATTATTTATATCTTACAATCTTATATCTTATATTATATATAGTGTTTGCCTACCTCAATTAAAAGCATGACTTTACAAATATTCTTTTCTTAACATGGTATTTAAAGCTATCTAGGTATCTTTTCCCATCCTAATCAAAGCAAACTATTTCTTTTTTTTTTATGTGTGAATAAGGTTAGGATAGGGCTAGTGGTAACTAAGGTCACATATTAGTGGAAGTTTGGACCTCAAATTTGTTATTTAGTGGCAATGTACAATGGCAATTGGCTTAATTAGTGTTATCTGGCATCGTTAAGGGAGTTTTAGTCACTAAAGGAAGGGTATGGATACATTAGATTATAAATCATGGTAAGGAGGCATGTGTTATCACACATATAGGATAATAATAGTGCGCAGAATCCACACACAAAGAGGAATGATAGTGTATGGCAATACATGGAGGTTTGTACAATAGTGGGTTTCAGTTAGGTACTATTTTGAAGGTCCCTAAAACACCAAGCAAGGTTAGTTTTCTAATTTACCAACCTTAGCTATGTGTTTCTATTTTTTGGGTAATTCTTTAGTATATAATTTGTTGTCTAGAAAATTTAATCATCAAAGATGATAGGTTTAATATGTCCAGTAAGATTAAGACTAGTAAAGGCCTAGAAAAATTAAAAGTAACAAGAAAATAGAAATCAAGTCTAATTTTTCAAAATTACTTTGAGTTAGTGGAAAGATAATTGAGCAAAAGTTGGATATTAAAGGATGACATTATGTTACTTAGAAAAGGACAGTTGAATACTATTTTAATGAGGTTCATATGACACATTATTTCACTCAAGAGCCTTCCATAAATGATCCAGAGCAATAGTAGGTTATAAAAGATCATTAGTTATTCAAGTGATATGTAATATTTTATCTAATGAAATTAAGGATAGCATTGCTCATTATCATCTAGTTTAAGGGAATCCATTAGGTCACTATATCCAAAAAAAGATGATCTAAACTAGATATATGATTTGACTATATCCTTATTTTAATTAGGTGAAAGAGATAAGAACAATGCTTAAATTTATGCTAAATTCAACCACATTTATGAATAGTAAAATTCTCTTCAATTATTACAAGTGACATTAATGAAATGCATTATCAATGAAAATAACTAGTAGCTTTGTTTTACCTAATGTGTTTACCTCTTAAGCTTAGCACTACCCATCAACAAGTTTTATCCAATTCTGAGCTACTCACTAAAAAATCAGCTTATTATTGATTTTAAAGAGCATTAAAGGATTTCTATTCATTTTCTACATATGCAAATCTAAATAAGTCAACTACATTAGTTAGCTTAAGTACTTGAAGTGTTCAAGATAGCACTAGATGTGGCTAGGCAAGAGGAAAAAGACAAGGTAATTATAATAAAGAGAGAAATAAAAAGTTAGTTTTGATATCCTATTACTATTAAGAATAAGGACTTGCTAAGAAATTTTGCCTGAAATTAATTGGAAAGAATATATAGGTATCTAAGTTTGCACATCTTTCATAAAAATTAAAAAATAATAGCAAATTACTATCTAATAGTGAATATGATAAGCATTTGCAATTGAAGACCTCTTTACGATTGCCACCTATCTAACCTAATTTTTATAATAATTCTAATAGGTTGTATATCTTTCTAACTCCAATTCTACATAGGTCATTAATTTTAGGGCTATTGATAATATAATGGGTCAAACAGGTATTTTGTCTTCCTTTAATACTTCTCATTCCTCTCATGTCACTTTAACTAATGAGTCTACTACTTCTATTATTGGAAGTAGTATGGTTAGTTTCACTTTTGATATTTCTTTGTCTCATGTTTTATGCCTCCCAAACTTCCATTTAATTTACTTTCAATAAACCAAATTACACATGTTTATAAATTTGGTATTTTCTTTTTTCCTAATTATTGTGTTTTGCAAGATTTATTAATGAAGAAGATTTTTGACAGAGGGTATAAATTTGGAGGATTGTATATGCTAAATGAAAAAGTTACTTAACCAATTACTACTTATGCTGCTACCCTCACTCTACATTAGTTGCATTATCGCTTAAGTTATCCTTCATTAGTATCTTTATGAAAATTAGATCCTAATTTAGAGTTTTCTCATTTAGATTTTGAATCCTACTAATTTATTAAATAACATCATCAATCTTATGTCTCTTAAGTCAATAAATATGTTTTATCCTCATTTAAGTCAGTACATTCAGATATTTGGGGGCTTTACCTAATTGTTTCAAAGTCTGATTTTTATTATTTTATATCTTTTATGGATGATTATTCAACAATAACCTAGATTTATTAAATGAATAATCATTTAGAGGTTTTTAATATTTTTATACTTTTCAAGCTGAAGTTACAAACTAATTTCAAACAATTATTTATAATTTGCCAAATCATAATACTAAAGAATTTTTTTAGCACAATTTTCAACTTATTTATCATATCATGGTATAATATTCATCAATCTTCTTATATAGTTACTCGACAATAAAATAGAGTAGATGAACAAATGAGTCATCATTTAAAAGAAAGTTCTTATGCTTTTTTATTTCAAATGAAGGTGAATAAAGTATTTTGGGCAGATGTAATTTCTATAACCTACTTTTTTTTATGAATTACATCCCCTCTTCAGTTTTAGGTGGACAAGTACCTTTTTCTTTTTTATTTCCTTCTAAATCCTTCCTATTCCTTCACTTATTTTTGGTTGCATATGCTTTGTTTGCCCTCACATGTCCAAATTGGATCCTATATCTCTAAAATGTGTTCTTGGGTATTCTTTTATTAAAAAAGGGTGTATGTTTTTTCTCTAAAGTTGAATCACATCTTATGTTTTCTGATGTTATATTTTTTGAACTTATCTTATTTTTTAAGTGTTTCATTTCTTCTTCTAACTTGCTAGAGTTAGATATTATTGATGAATACTTTCTTGTGCCTTTTCCTTCATAACACTTAAAGGTTCCTCTAGATGAGTTTAAACCCTTATTAGATATGTTTATTCATGTAAAATGCATGTGCTACCAATAGCTCTTCCATTTGAAAAGACATAACCATTTAATGCAAGCTCTATTCTTGATAATTCACTAACTTTATCTCCCTTACCAACTTTTTCCTCTTTAGATTCTCCTCTTATGTCTTTTAATTTGAATCTACCTATTGCTCATCGAAAAAGTACCCATACTTGTACTTAAAAATGTAACTCTAGTTGTCCTTATCCTATTTCCACCTACACGTCCTATTCTTCTTTACTTGCTTCCTTCTTGTCATTTATTTTCTCCTTAGACATTATTATTGTTCCTAACTCTTACATTAAGGCTCTTTCTCATGATGGATGATATGCTACTATGAAAGAAGAAATGTTACCTCTTGAAGTAAATTAGATATGGGATTTTATACCTTTACCCAATGGTAAATAATCCATTGATTCTTAATAGGTGTTTGTTGTAAAAGTGAATCCAAATGATTTTGTTGCTTATTTAAAAACATGTTTAATAACTAAAAAATGTGTTAAGACCTATGCCATTGATTACTTAGAAACCTTCACCCTGTAATGAAAATTACTTAAATTCGATTACTTATCTCTTTTATTGTTACTTATAACTAGCCTTTTCACTAGTTGGATGTTAAAAATACTTTCTTACATGAAAATTAGTAAGAGAAAGTGTATGTAGAGTAACTATTAGTGTGTGTCCTAGGAACCAATCATATAGATAATTGAAATAATACACAATGTATTATGTTTTATTTCAGACATTGCAATTATTATATTTTATTTTTAATTTTTGTGTAATTTATAACTTAATATAATAATTATCCCTGAAATAGTTTTACTATTCCTAAAATACCCCTAGTCAAGTATTATTATGAAAGGGATAGTAATAGTACATCGAGATTAACATATATAGTGATTGATGATTATGAATCATGAATATGTGATATCAAGTTAATACATGAGTATATTGTTAGTGAATAGATGTATTGGACTGACCCAATATAAGAATACTGCATGGATAAGACTTATGTCATTAGTAGTTCTCATATGATCATAATTGCATATAGTCCTTTGACCTAAAATCACTACAGTTCCTTACATGAGGGCTTACTCACTATGTGTCATCTTATGTCACCTTTAATCGGAATGACAAGTAGGGCGTTATTTGGGTGTGTCATAAATCATGCAGAGGGAAGTGAGTGATATAGATGAAATTTTGTTACTCTTATAAAAGAGATATATCCTTGGACCCCTTAATTGAGTGAGACTTAGAAATGCATAGCCATGCTCAAATGGATCAATATGTGATATTGATCATTTATTTTAAAGTCTACTCAGTATCAAGAAATATAAATTGAACATTGACGAGGATGACACATTTCATGCCTCCAGTTCAATTTGGATATTATTACAAAAAGAATTATGATGCAAAACATTGATTATGTATTAGGTGGATGTCGAATCACAGACATTTTTATTACTTGAGTGACAGTAATGTATTGCTAGATACCGCTCACTGTCTGTAACTCAATAATGAGTCATTGTCAACGTAGTAAGAACCTACAAGGTCACATAAAAGGAGTAGAAATAAGATAATAATTAATTAAATTTTAATTATATTAATATCCAATTAATTAAACTTATTTTTGTGCATATATATTATTATTAAGAATAATAATATGTTGTTCACATAATATATATAATATTATGTGATATTATTTAATATTAAAATAATATTAAATAATTACATTATTAGATATTAGATAAATATATTATGAGATAATATTATTTATATATTTGATAATATATGCCATTATCTAATATTAAGATATTTATATTATGAGATAATATTATTATCTAAAATTAGATAATTAATAGATAAGTTCTATCTCTCCTTATTATCTCTAGGATAAGGATAAGATGAGTTGTTAAGTGTGATTAGGAATTTGGGGGCATTATTCTAGTAGGACTAGGATTGGAGTTTGCCTAAGTTTTGTAAAAAAGGACTTAAGGGCAGCGCTTTGATTAACATGCTCATAAGCTTCCCAAAATCCTAAGTTACTTAAAAAATATCCAATCCTAAATTCTAGAGAGAAAAATGCATCCTAGCAGATTCGTGGAGGGTGAGAGGTCGTTGTTCACTCCGTGTGGAAACTGTAGAGACGCTGTACCTTTCGACTAGCATTTGATTCATCTGCTCTCAAGTTTTGATCAGTAAAAATACGAGTGCCCAATAGGTAAAATCCTAATCATTGATTTATATTTTTGCATGGATCCTAGGTAGAATTTGGATCAAATTTTGAATTTTTGCTGCATATGATAATCTGAATTCTCAATAGTAACCACCTGGATTTATTACTTAAAAGGAGTATAGAAAGGTACCATATTTGAAGAAATTATTATATGGGTTGAAATAAACTTTTCAGACTTAGTTTAGGAGGGTTAGTAAAGTGGTGATAGAATTTGGAATGAAGAAAAGTAATCTTAATCACTCTATATTTTATAGGCATTCTAGTTCATGTTGTATTCTTCTAGTTATGTATGTTAATAATATTGTGATTACAAAGAGTGACAAGCTGGGTATTTCATAGTTAAGCACTTTTCTTTAGATTAAATTCCAAACTAAAGAGCTAAGAGCACTTTGATATTTCTCAAGTATTAAGATTGCTTAAATGAGGAGAGAAATTTTCTCTTCTAAGGGAAAATATGTGATTGGCCTCTTAAATAAAACAAAAATAATTAGTTTTAATCCCTATGATTGTCTTAAAATTGCAAATGTTAAGCTCAACTTAAAGGATAGAGAGTTACTTGAAAATCCTATGCGATATAAAAGATTGGTGGGAAAATTAAACCATCTTACTATAACCAAGTCTAATGTTGCGTTTTTAGTAAGTGTGGTTAATCAATTTATAAACTCCTTAAGGACTTCTCACTAGATGCTCTCATTCATATTCTAAAGTATTTAAAAAAGAAACCTAGCTATGGGACCTTATATGAAAATCATCAACATTGCAAAGTAGAAGTTTTTTTATATAAATTAGGCATGATATCTTATAGATCAGAAATTTACTTTTAGGTATTCTTTGTTTGTTGGTGAAAATATTGTGTCATAGAAAAGTTAAAAATAAGTAGTTGTGTCTCACATTAGTGTAAAGTCTAAATATTGAGCAATGACTTATGCTACGTTTAAACTTATATATGTTGCTTACCTTCTTTAACAACTAAGCATTAAGACTCCTAGAGTTATGCATTTGTGGTGTGCCAATTAAGCTACTATTCATATTACCTCAAACCTAATTTTTCATGAATGAACAAAACATGTAAAGACCGATTGTCATTTTGTTAGGTAGAAGTTACAAGAAAGGATAATTAATCTTAAACATATTAGAACTAGGAAATAATTAGTTGATATATTTACTAAAACTTTTCTAGGAAAATAAGTTAATGAAATTTGTAATAAGTCAAATATGTTTGATATCTATGTTTTAACTTGAGGGAAAGTGTTAGTAGATAAGAAAAATATTATGCCCCACATCACTTATATTTTATAATCTTGTATCTTATATTATATTATATTATATATAATGTCTACCTATCTTAATTAAGAATATGACTTTACAAATTCTTTTTTCTTAACATATACAAAAAGAAGGAAGACTTAAATGGTGAAGATGAATGTACCGAATCCAAATTTTCTTGTAACTAACATCTAGATCTTATAAGTTCAGAAGTTACAAAATGAACTCTTTAGCTAGGCTAATGTTATATACTTCTTCCATGATCTCTTTTCTCATATGTTGTAGTATAATATTTGATCTTTCAATCCTATTTGCAACAAATTAAAGCTCTTGCAAAGGTCAAAATTTGCCCATTTCTGGGGATTATTAAAGATGAACTAGCAAATTTTATGATTCTTTAGACTCACCGTCATCATCTTTATCCAACTTTAACAACTTTTTATCGATTTCTCTAAGCTAATATACCCGACATTGATTAGAAATAAGATGCAAAAATTAAACAACATAAGTAATATGCATTTAATTGTAAAGAAGGAATGTAAAGCAATGAAAAAAGTCACCTATGTGCATAGTGTAATTAAAGCCTTTGACAAAGTTAGGTAAATGCCAACCACTTAAGCCATTGTGGCTAACTTATTAGTCGATAATGAGACCTTAATCATTCCCTCCTTAATAATGTTTATCATAACTTTATATTAGTCCTCTAATAGTGCATAAATATGGAGCACATGGCCTAGGAAAGTTATGCCTATTGCCATTTGCCTAATAATGAGTCCTACAACCATCAGTTGATATATATGTTCATCCTGCAATGATAAAAAAAATTATCAGTATCAATTTAAAAGTATAAACATATTAAAAAACTTAGCAATAAGTAATTAAGTGATAAGTATTTATCTATGATGGAAACACAAAGAGGTTAGGTTATAGGAGTAGCAACTAACTTATTGTAGTGTATCAATCTTTATTTATACTTTCTTTTTATCATATAGGGCACTAGCCAATTTCCTAGCCTCCTACTAGAACATAATATTCATCTCCTCCATCAAATCTTTTTTCATTCTCTTTAACACCTTAATAGTGATTTGTACCATTAGCTTCTCAACATCTCTATCAAATGTTACTCTATTATGCTAACATTTTGAAGCTTTTTCAATGTAGACTTTAAGGCCTTTCAATTCTCCAATGCCTTTAACACATTCAAGATAGTCTTGAGTTCTTATACCAATAGTCAATGAGTTCATCATCCTTTCCACTTAAAACTTTCCTAAGGAGGCTTGATATGTGAGCTCATCCTGTAATCAAACATAAATAGTCATGTGCTAGGCATAATTGAACAACACTTCATATTTGACAAATAAAACATAACATCATTTATTATTTGCTTAGAAACTTGCCAACCTTCTTCAATCTGTATTTACCCTTGGAGTTAACTTTAGCTTTTACCTACAACTTGTGTTATGTTATGCTGGAGATAAAGCTAGATGCTTGAACAAGCTTAACAACCTTAACAAGCTTAGCATATGCTTAAGTCATTTGCTTCATCAAATCCTCTTCAAGCTTTTTATACCTTCCCTAAGACAATATATGTTTGTAGGTGTTGTTAGCTTGGTTTGCCCTATTCTTTGCACTTTGGGCCTATTATCCAGAAAATAAAATAAGTAATGAGAAAATGGACTCATATCAAGATATGGAATGAAGTACTTAGTGAAATGGCAACATTTACTTAAAACTCCTTCTCCTTATGTATTTCCAAGAAGTTCACCCATATCTTAGGATTAATTTAATAATATTTGTTAAAGGGATTTTCATTACCGTTCCTTTTAAGGTGATGTAACCTTTAGCCAAATTATGTTTAAAGTCCCTCCACTTCTTGCCCACCACCTTCAAAATGTTTTTCACCCACACATTACCAATATTGAATTTAGTTTGCAAAGCAATGCATGCATGAATGACATTTATACATATGTAATACAAAAAAATCATTATGCATATTTAAAAAATGAAATGGAAATAAGTATAACTATCTTGTGAATATATTTTGATACATGTTCTCTTTAATGTCATTTGGCACTTGGTGCTAGTGCTTAATAATGATAGGTATCTTGGTGCATGCCAACATCTTGATGTAGCTATTGAATTATGTTGCACTAAGCTCAATTGTCTGCCTATTTCATTGAAATCTACTTTCAACCTCTCTCCTTTAGCGTGTTGGATAATTATATCCTTTATAATTGTAAGACTTTTAGTGCCATTCCCTCTATGACTACCTTTACAAGACCAAAATATATATCACTTCTATTTAAAGATTTATAACAACAACGCAAACATTTAACTTAAGTAGCAAGTAACATCTAATAAGTTTTCAAGCATATATATAATAACTTGAATAACAAAAATTGATTAGAAATTATTTTATCATGTTTAGTTTGATCTTAAAACAAAACTTGACCTGCTACAAATTGAAATTGGTTCCCAATAGAATCACACTAATTTAGAATATAAGTTAAAAAATATAGCATCTAAGCAAAAATTATATTTTTAAAAATAAAAGTACAAAATAGGACATGTAAGGTATAGCTTTCCATATTAAATATCGAGCTTAAAGCATATTTACAACCATTGAAGAGTAATTTTAAAGTAAAAAATGAAAGTTTTTTAATAATATACAATAATATTACTTATCTAACCCTAAAAACCCTACCTCAAATGCATAATGTTCATAAAACATAAGAGAGAACTAAGGAAAATACCTAGTTGGAAAAATGTTGACACTATATAATTACTAAACAAATGTCAAAGAAAATGAAATGGAGAGCATACATAAATGAAGCGCAAATTATTATACAGATGAAGTGTGTTTTCAATTCTGAGAAATAAAGATAAGTATATGCTAGTGCAATACTTTTCACATCGATTATCAATAAAAAAAACTAGTGTTTAAAGTTTTCATATTGATTATAACTAATATTGATATCTAATGTTTGACACATAATTACAAAAATGCTACTTAGGACAAACTTTTAATATCAATTTTGTATAAGAACCAACGTCTAATGTTCAATCCTATCTTCAAATCTAACAATTCACCTACCTTTTCAATATTGATTTTTTTTAATAACTAACGTAATAAGTCATAATTTTCTAATCATGTCATTTTTTATTAAATAATTGTTACCCAAGCATTATTACAATCAATGGTTACTATTTTACACAATAAACAATAAACTATTATCATCATACAATTAAATCTTTGAAACATATTTTCAAATTTAGAAATGAATGTACACTAAAGATCAAATGAAAGTATTATGCACCAAAATTGCAATAAATCGTTATCATATATCACAATAAAATATTATATTATAAATTTACAATTTAAAATGCAATAAAGATTAAATGAATTTATTATATTACAATAAAATGGTAAACAATTAAATGAAATTACAAATTAAAGTTTCTTCCTTAATGTTGAATACCAATTATTGCTTAAATTTTCTTAATCACAAGTGTTTGAATGGAAGAATCAAACTACATAAGAATGCAAGAACATAAGTTTGTTCAATTCTTCTATACAAACTTTGATAAAAAAAGAAAGAGATACTATAACTCCTATAAAAAAATGAATGGTCAAAGTGCTGAGTGCAAAATTTAAAAGCCTTTTGGTACACAAACCACATTAATTATTAATACAATACCAACTTCTTAACATATATCCATTTCTAAGGTTCACAAGGGTTAATATTTAGATGTTAGCCATGTAAAAATTTGATGTGGCAACTTCATCCTTCATTTTATGAACTAACTTTTCACCTCTTTTTAGACGTTAACTCTTTAATAATTGACATAGAAATATATTATGATTTTACAATATTAATTTTTAATTAGAGTCAATATGTTAAGTTACTTGTATTTTCAAATATACTATTAAGCCATTATATACATCAATTTTTAACTTTAACTAACAGTAATTGACTAACATTTTATCATAATTCTATAATAATGAGAATTTTGATATTATCAAACATAACTCATTTAACAAGCTTAAGCCATAGTATGTTTTTTAATTAATTCAACAATGATAAAAGCATATTTTTTTAAAAAAAGCATAATATTTAGTATAATTACAAGTATTATTAAATAATATATTTTTAAAATTATACTAATACCTATGCTAAGCGTAAGTTAAAAAAATGTGAGGCACATTATAATTTTAAAACTAAAATAACTTGTTAAGTTAAAAATCTTCATGTAATATATTATAAAAATAATATCATATATTATAAAATCAACTAAAATGTATTTGGTCGATCAAGCATAAGCCAAATACATAAACATGAATTCGTAATCATAAATTATACAAGTTAGATGAAATAAAAGTATTAAACATAAATCTAACATTTATATAATAGCATTCATTGGTTTTAAGAAGAATAAAAAGAGTTAGTTCCTTGCTATATTTTTCATAAACTTTACAAATAATGTTGCGTGAAAAATAAATTAATACATTTTAGTTTATTGATTTATTAAGAACTTAAGTGATTTATGTAATTTTATAGTATTTTTCATTTTGTTTATGCAAGGGTTTCTTTTCCTTTAAAGTTATGATATATATATATATATATATATATATATATATATATATATATATATATATATATATATATTATTTTAATATGTTTAAGGTTATGAAAGATAGTTAACATATTAAAATAACTTGTTGAAAGACCACCATACCATGACAATTTTAAACCTTAATGGGTCATCCAAAGCTTAGCATGTGATAGTGTTATAGGCCAATAACTCCTTACTCCATATGTACGATGCATGCTTGCTACTTTTAGTTAACATACCAGCTTTCCTATAAACTCTAGCCACACTTAGGAAGAGTATCAAGGCTTCAAAGCCTTATCACTCATACAATGAAATCTCACAACATATCCAAAGGCAACATGAGTAAGTAAACCGAAGCACTCATACAATTAAACCTAAAAAATGCCCTACTATAGTAACTTTTAAGCATAACGGGGCTAAAAAATTTAGATAATAAAATAAAGATATGGATAACTCTATTTTTATTAATATATACCTTGTAATATAGTTTAGAATGTGTAAAAGGAGGCTACAAATTAAAACTCTTATCCTTGTATTAAAGCTAACATGTCTCACTAGACTTACCAAACTCCATCCTCTAGAGAGTATTTTAAATGCCTAATGTTACTAGTAGAGATAGTTTTCATAAGTTAACATGGGCCTTTTTCTCAAAGTTTTAGATGGAAATTGTGTAACATATTACAATAAAATAAAGATAAAAATGCAATAAATAAAATCATGTTTTTTCCACTCATAATGGACAACTGAATCATATCAAAAAGACCAAAATACCCCTTAAAATGGGAAAAGCTCAAAAAATAATGCACAAATCAAAACACTCAAATTTGAGCTATAAAACCCCGCACTATACTTAAATTTTTCACAAAGTTTCATGTCAATCTAAAAATATTTGGCTATTCAAATTATTCACAAGCCCAACTTGTAATAGATAGTTTAATATATGAATATTTGGTAATAAATTTATATCATTAATAATAATATAAACATAATTAAAAAATATTTTTTGTTACAATTGGAAATTAAATTATGCATTCATTGATTAGGATTTTTCCTTAAATTCATTTGCTATTTATGGAAATTTAAAAATTAAACAAATGCAAATATCATGTTTTTATTATTGAAAATAAATTATAAATATAATATATGTCACTATGTGACAAAAATAGAATATTATATTTCCATTATTTTTATTATATAAAGAGCAAAAGATTGATATGAGATTTAAAAGAGAATAGAAATGAAAATTTTTTTAGAGAAAATTTTTTAAAAAATGGATAATATACCTTTACTGATAATTTAACATGAATAAGAAAATGAATAATAATAAATTTAGAATTTCTTTCAAAGACATGGAAAAAAATAAAAAGAAATTAAAAGTTCTCTTCACTTGTCATATTCAATAAGTAGAAGACATATTCTTATTTATGGTTTTTTTATTATAAAAAAATGAGTTAGGGAAACATGTGCTAGTCGATCACTTTCTTTGACCATTACAATAAAAGTATTTTCTCCTTGTATAATGTTCAATGTAAATCACATTTACTATTCAAAAAGTGAATCTATTATTATAGCCTTCTAAAAATAATAAACACTAAATACCATATAATTAATTGCTATTTATGAAATGTCAATGGATTACAAACATTTCACTGAGTAAAAATGGGAAAGTAGCAATTGGATGAATGAAACTTGTTGGAGCTAAGGGTGTGTACTATTAAATAAATAGTGAAATCAACAATAAAAATTCTACAAAGAAGGAAGATGCTTTACAACAAAGTATTAAGAAGGTGAAGAGAGATCATGCTCTGAGTTTATAGACTAGTATTCTTTCAACATCCTTGAAGTTTATCAACATGCTTTTTTTCATGATAAAACTATTGATATGGATGCAATGTCTGAGACAAAGTATGAGATTAAACCTCTAAGTGAATATGAGGATAAAGTAAATCTCTTTAAAGAGATAAAAGAACAAATAAGATAAAAGTAGAAATCTTGCCTTATAGTTAAAATATTTAGGAAACATGTCAAGTTTAGTTAATTTAATTGGAAATTACATTCCATTTGGAAACATAAAGGCAACCTTGAGATCATTAATTTAGGAAATGGATACTTTTCAAGGTTTACTTTGGAAGATGATATTCAAGAGGTTATAAAGGAAACATGTCAATTTGATAAAGGAAGGTTCCTAGTTCATTGTTGGCCATTACTTAACATTCAAAAAGTGAAGTATAGATTTCATGACTACTAATGCTATTATCCAATTAGTAGCCATATGGGTCAAGTTGCCTAGGTTCCTAGTAAAGTATTATGACCTTCTTGTTTTGAAAGAAATTGCTGGCAAAATAAGATTGGTCTTGAAAATTGACATAAATACAACAACTGAGAAAAAAGTGTAGGCATGCTAGATTTTGTGTATAGGTAGATTCAGATAAAACCTTACCAAAATGACTTAAAATTGGGAGACTTAGGTAGGAAATCCAACATGTGGGCTTAAACTCATTTTGTTAACTATGTGGAGGAATTAAGGAGAAAATGGGTAAATGCCTTTATACAAAAGAACCATAGAATCTTCATATGCATAATATAGATTAAACTTAACATTCTGATGCTTCAAAAGTCATGGAAAATAATATAGAAAAGGATACTTGGTAGACTATAGTTTTATAAAAAAAAAAGGGTAAAGGAAGGATAGCTAAGCTTACCACTTAGTCACAGGATTCTTCCTATAGAAAAGGTGCTTTAGATAATAATTGTGATTTGCCTTCAAAGATAAAGAATATTAAGAGGACTTAGGAATAGAAAGTTTAGGTTTAGAAACCTTATAGTTCTAAGAGTGTGGTAGCATCTATTAATGCTAAAGTTTAGGCTATTGATTTACAAGCTGAAAAGACTAGTTAAGATGTCTTGGCTAGTCATTAGGTGAATAACGGAGACATTAATACTCTAGTTGATAAGTTAAATATAAGGGATGAGGTTATGGGACTTAACCAATCTCTTTCATCTATTATTGTTAATAAAGATTGCAACAAGAGTGGTGATAGCTTCCAATTCACTATGGAGGATTGGTTATGAGTTATTAGCAAGATCTATCTAAGTATATTTTGGGTATTACTTTGTATTTTTCTAAAAGAGCTACAAGATAGGAACTTTAAGGTTTTTGAAATATTTATGATAAGAAAAGAAGAGCCTTAGCTAGATTTCAAGGCAAAACTTAAGTTTGCCTTGAACCTAAGTGCTTTTCTTGTTAATCTTCAAAAAGCCTTCAATTAGAGTATCAAAATATTTTATTATATAAAAAAGAGTTTTAGTTCATAAAGTTTAGGTTAAGATGGTATCTTTAAAATGATCATGATACAAAATCTTTTCATGTTACTACTCTAATAAGAGAAAAAGTTAATAAAATAGATTATCTCTTGGATAAGAGGAAACAATGGGTTCAAGATCAAGTTTCCTTAATCCATATGATTAGTCAATTCTATCGATAATTATATTCTTTAAATTTTTTGTGGGGGCACAAAATTGAGCTTTAACATTAAGATTGGTTATCTACTTTAACTGAGGAGGAAGAACAAACTCTTCTTCATATTCCTACTAAGGCTTAGATAAAACAAGAGTTATTTGACCAAAAAGCTAGTAAGTCTACCAGATTAGATAGGTTAATTCTTGGGTTTTGTCAAAAAAATTTGGATAATTACGAGGGAGAATGTTATCAAGGTTGTTAAAGAATGTTTTATTATTAAGCATATTCCTCAATTTTTTAAGGAGACATTACTAGTTCTTATTCTAAAAGTAAAGAATCTTGAAACTTTAAAGCAATTAAGGCCTATTAGTTTATGTAACACTATGTATAAGATCCTGTTTAAGATTTTAGTGGCTAGGTTAAGACCTTTATTGGACAAGCTTAAATCTCCTTTCCAAGGAGCTTTTATTCTAAGGAGGAACTTGCCTATCATTTAAAGAAAAAAGAAAGGGAAAAAAGGCTTATATTTACTAAGATTAAACTTAAAAAGTCTTGTAATAAGCTTGAATGGAGTTTTTGGGAGACTATGTTTACTTTGTATAGTTTTCTTGATCACATTAAAAACCTTATTTTAAACTGTGTTAGTGCCTTTTCTATTACTATTTTGTTTAATGGTGGAAAGCCAAATCTTATCAAACTTCTAGAGGTCTTAGATAGAGAAATCCATTATCTTCTTACATTTTCATGCTTTGTATAGAATACCTTGGATATCTTACATTTTCTTGCTTTGTAAAAAATACCTTGGATATTTGATTTAGATTATTGTCTATCAAAGTAATTGGTTTCCCGTTTCTACTTTTAAATATGACCCTAAATTTTCTTATTTATTTTTTATGGATGATATCATTTTTGCTATTAAGGCTTTTACCTAAAATTCTATGGCTATTAGGGAGGTTTCAACCTAATTTCATCTACTATCTAGGCTAAAGGTTAGTGCTAAAAAATTGAAAATTCTTTTCTCCTCTAATGCTAGTGCATATGTTAAGGGATAGATTGAAAGAATTTTAAATTTTGAAAGTACTAATAATTTAGGCAAGTATTTAGGATTTCCTTTTCATACTAGTTCTAAAGATAATACCTTCAATCATATAATTGATAAAGTCAGTAACAAAGTGAGTGGTTGGAAGGAAAAATTTTTAAACTTAGTCAGAAGAAGAGTCCTTGTTAAATTTTTCCTACAAAGTATTCCTACTTACCACATGCAATGTTGTTATGTCCCCATTAGAGTTTGCAAAAAAATCAATGTTATATCAAGGAATTTTCTCTAGGGATCAACTTTGGAAAGGAAAAGAATGAATCTTGTTAGTTAAGAGAAGGTTACAACTTTAGTCAAAGAAAAAAGGTTAAGATTAAAGAAGGCTCACTGTTGGAACCTTATCCTACTAATAAAGCTTGATTGGAGATTTTTAAAAGAGAGGACTGCTTTATAGGCTCAATGCTTGTATTGTAAATATGTCTATGGTAGAACTTCTCCTAGAGTGGTTATTTCTCACATTTAAGTCAATATGAGAAAAGCTAGTGATTTGGTCAAGAAAGGCATGAAATGGTTGCCTATCATAGGCAAGAATATTAATTTCTTGGATGACAATTGGATTGTAATGGGACCTTTAAGAAACCAATTTATTAGTCTTTTTGATAGAGAACAAATGTTTTGGAAAGTTGTTAAGTTAGTTGAACACCTTAGATCTTGGACACTTAATAAATTAAATTATTTCTTTAGTAAGGAAGTGGTTTCAATTATTGAGGCTATTTTTGTTAATCCTTACAATGTGGGGAGTGATGATATTATTTAGAGGTTATCACCTAATAGTCAATTTCATATAGCCAATATCTAGAACATGTTGCACTCAAGTTCTATTTTAAGTGATAATAATGCTATGGGTAGTCAATTTGACTAGATATGGAGAATTCTTATCCCCTCCAAAAAACCAAATCACGATTTGGCTTTTAATTGAGAACAGTATTCAAGTAAGAAGTATACTTAGACATAGAAGAATTCTAGTTTTTGATACTTGCCATCTCTATTTACAGCAACTTGAAACCTAAGAATATTTTGTTCATGATTGTGTTCATATAAAGGTTTTGTGGCAACAATTACAATGCATCTCTAGTTTAATTGTGGACTTGGTGGATGAATTCAAAGATTGATTGCATAGTAACTACACTTCCAATAGAAAAATAATTACTTTTAACCTTCCTTGAAATATTATTTTCACCACCTCTATTTAGTATATTTGGATGAGTAGAAATAGTTTTACACATGAGCTAAGGAGGAAGGATTAAGTTTTAGCTTATCTTCCTTATAGATGCCTTGCTAAAGTTGTTACAATTGTTGTTTGCAATGTTAATGTGCCCTTGGTCCTAGGAAAAGGCTATCTATGCATCTTGTTAAATGGGAGTGCCCTAAAGAAGGGTGGGTGACATTGAACACTAATGGTTTTGTTAGTGGTAATCTAGGCTTGGTTGGAGCAGGAGGAATTTTAAGAAATAGTCATAAAGATTGGGTAAGATGCTTTTATAAAGACTTACACTTTTCTAACAACATTTTGACAAAGATTTAGGGCTTATGTGAACAGTTAAAATTGGTTGTGCATCATTACATTACTTATTTAGACATTTAAATGGATGCTCAAATAATTGTCAATATGCTTCAAAAAGAAAAGATTGATAATATTTTAACTAATAGTTTATTGCATGAATATAGGATGTTTTTGAATAAAAATCCCTATAAATCAATTCAGCATATTTGTATGAAAGCTAACCAAGTTGCTAATTACCTAATCAAGAAAGAAAGGGATGAACAAGCACCTTTATCTCTATTTTGTAGTCCTCTTGTAGACATTCTACCTTTATTAGTTGAGAATAAGTCTCTAGTTATGCATCATCGTAATTTTGTTTGTAATATCATAAATTCTAATTGTGATTTGTTTGTTTTGTTCCCCTAAGATTAATGTCACTGCATTATAATATTAAGGAAATTATATAGATAAATAAATAGTACAAATTATACTCAATTTTTTCTGGTAACCATACTCCAGTTCTTTAAGAATTAAAATTAAAATTTAATATCTATCTATAAATGATCAAATTAAGTGAGGGAGCAGAGGATCGCCATCGCTCGGAATATTTCATGGGTAAATAACCCTTGAAGCCCAAACTTCCTATTGTTAGTGGCCCCCATTTGTTTACGGGAAAAAGGGGGAGTCGAGGGGAGAAAAAAGCAGGAAGTTGAAAAACGTACCGAAAGGTTAAAACCCCCCTGATCTCAAATTCTTGGGTTGTATCTATATCCCTCTGCTTCTGCTGCAACGCCGCAAGGTAGCGGCCGGTGATTAAACCAAATCTCGATACTGCATTCAATTAGTGGACAAGGTATCATACTCTTCTAATTCATATCTCTCTTCTTTGACTGATTGCTCTACTTGAGATCACATATTCGTTTTCCCCCAGGTTTTGCTTCTGCCTTCTAGATCTCCATTCATTATGCCAATCCATTTTGTCTACTATTTTGTTCTGTAGCCTATTGTATTAGAGTGTTCAACCACTGCATTTTTTTCTCATTGATTTTGGTTCCTTGTTACATAATTTTTTAGTGATATGCGTTGAATTATATGATGCGTAGCATCTAGAATTTAGGCGTTTTCTGTCCTACCCAGAAGGAAATTTCAAATTTTTAGCTGCCCCAATTACGAAATCTCCCTGAGAAGTATAAGTTTTAACGCCCTAGGCGTTGCTGGTATACCCCATTTTGTGATAGAATGTGACAAAGTTACGATCCAATATACATTTCATATACTGTCTTGCATATTGTTCGAACTTTACCTTTCTAAGTCATCTTGCTTAAGCTCAATACTCAAGGTATTTTACAGTGTATTATCAAGATATGAGGCTGTTTTCTTTGCCTTTTTTTTTTTTTCAATTTTTTCAGCGAGAAGCCAAATATTATTCATAAGTTTGTCCACATTCTTTATAATAATAGGTTAAAATTGTGTGGACCGGAGATATTATTGTGTTCAACAGAGGTCTTTTTATCTAAGTTTTCCTTCTTGGGTCATAATTTTATTGCATGATTTGCAGAGTTAATGGCTTCAAAGTTGCAGCAATTGCAATCCAAGGCTATTCAAGCCTCACAATTTGTTGCCAAGCATGGAACTGCTTACTACAAGCAGTTGTTGGAGCAGAACAAACAGTACATTCAGGAGCCACCAACAGTGGAGAAGTGCAACCTGTTATCAAAGCAGTTGTTTTATACCCGTCTAGCTAGGTTATATATTCCCTAACCTTGTTCTCTCAGTTCAATGTTGGCTCTGGTTATATTTACCTTTTTACTGGATATGATTGATGGTTTAAATTTATTGATTTTGAATTGTATCTTTGAATCTTTGTACGATTGCTGTTTTTCATTAGGGGTATCCCTCATTGAAGGCAGGGGTTTCAGAGGGGTATGCCATAAGTTTTGAATCCACTGTGCACCCACATAAGAGTGAGAGCTGCAATATAAAGGAGATTGTCTTTGATTTTGCATTGCTAGATCTTTTACTAGCTTTTTTTTTTTTAAAGCTGGGGAATTTATTTAACCAGCACTACTTTAACCTCTATCCGTTAAAAACCTGTAGGTTTTCAAAGTAATATAGCAATTAGATTAGAAATCTTCAGTGGCATGAGTGGGAATGGAACCCAATTTAATTTTTTTATTTTTAAAGAAAAATGGAATGGATATGAGTGAAAATGTTCATGTTATGATGATGCTTTTATGATCAGCCTTGAGTACATGATACAAGCATGTTTAATATTGGAGCAGTGCTATTTATACGATGAGATTGGATCACAAGGGCCTCATTCTATTATAGTGAATTGGCATCACAATTGTGCAGGGATCACCCCCTCAAAGATTCAGGCCTTTGCAAGCCAATCTGGTCATGAGTAGCTTTTCACGAATGATGTCATTGCTTCAGTGGGATCTTTGATCTTATATGAGTCAAGTGCTTCATCCTTTATTGCTTATAATTGTTATACTGTGATGCTGGTTATGCTTTGTCTTGTTTCTGTGGGCCCACTCTATTTTGCCTGATTCCCTACATGTCTTTGCATTTGCATGTGCATGTGCATGTGCTAATGCATGTCAACTTTTTTGCCAGCATTGTTTCATACAATGGTTGCGTTTAGAAGTTTGAATTTTCTTTACTATCATCGTTTATAAATTAGTTAAATGATGAGATGATACAGAAAACTTCGATTGGGTCATTTATTCTTTCTGGTCGAGGATGTATGGCATATTTCACTTGTAATTATGCAAGCTGAGTTTAGCGTGTTCTGTGTCTTATACCTTGTACATCCGTTAGCATATGTAACATCTTCTGTTTGTTACAGTATTCCTGGTCGCCATGAGGCTTTCTGGAAGGAGCTTGATTATGTCAAGCAGTTGTGGAAGAACAGGCAGGAGCTGAAAGTTGAAGATGCAGGCATTGCTGCTTTGTTTGGGCTGGAATGCTTTGCATGGTTTTGTGCTGGTGAGATTGTTGGAAGGGGATTTACTTTCACCGGTTACTATGTCTGAGAATAATGCGGTGGCAAAGCATGTGTCCCAGGAGTTATATACTTGCCTGGTTATTGCAAACAATTTTTGTTTGTGGAAATTTTTTTCCGGCAGATGAGGAACACTAGTGATTAACTATGATAGGCTCCAATAAGCCCTTTGTATTTGAAACGAGATGGAACTTTGGTTGTCTTTATTATTATTCTGTTCAAGTGTTCATTCTGAGATTGCTGCTTCTGCAATCTCTCCTCTCTCTCTCTCTCTCTCTTTCCCTCTCTCTTGCTCATATGATTACAGACTCCTGCGCAAGATGTAAAACCGTTTGGTATGCGGAGGTTATTAAATTGATAATTTTAACGCATGATCTCCAAGAAATTCTTACTCACATGTACTGTATTAAATTAATTAAAATAAATTTTAAATATTAAATTGCCAATGAATTTAGATCTAATGCAATAACTGTATATAGTTGTTGTATTTGGTCATTTAAATGAGTGAGTGTTTTTGTATTTTTATGAGTTTTATGCTAATTGAAAGTCAGATAAATGGGTTATAGTGTGAAACTCATTTGGACAATCAGATATAGTAATTATTATTATTATAATTATTATAGTAGATTGGAACTTGTTAATAAATTGATATTTAGAAATTTATTTTAAATAATTTAATGTAGTACATTTTATGTATTTAAGAATTTTTTCTATTTTTGGGCTTACGTGGCACATGGAGGAAAATATTTTCTAATCCTATTGAAATTGTGAAAATTTCACTACAATTATCTCTTACATTTTGATAAGTAAGGAAATTATTTTTTAAAATGTAGCATCTATTTAGTCACAATATTAAACATCTTAGATGTTGATATATAAATGGAAGGAATATTGAAATTTCAATTTTAATTTTACAATAGAATTAAAAGGAGAAAAAAGGAAGAAGAAGAAGAAGATGATGATGATGATGAACAGAGAAGGTAAGTAGTGTCTAAGGCGATAACTCTTGACTTGATCTCGCTTTCTATGAGAAGGAAAGGTGCAAAGAAAGTATAACAATTACACATGCACCCGCCTGATAAAGCCCAATAGAAACTTATAATCGACTACCTCGAAAAAAATAAACGAGATGATTCCAATTCCATAACCATAGAAAACTTATTAAATTCAATTCCTGTTTTTGCAACAATAAATTTAGGGATAGGTTGATTAGCTGGACTAGGATTTTATTAGAGAACCTGAAAGTGAACTAAAGAATGTTACATAATTAATAGAAATTAAATTAAATATATAGAGTTTGAATTAAATACTTCAAAATAAATTACAAAATTATATGCCAAAAATTATGAAATAAAATCAATATACTATAGTATTATTATTGTTTAAAAACTTAATAATGAATAATGAATGTTAATTTCAAATTTTGTGTAATTTGAAGAGGTAATTTCCAAGTTTTCAAAATTGAATAAAGTAATATCCAACTACCTCAAAACTGAAGAAGGTATTTTATATTTTTTCATAAAATAAATATAGAATCAAGAATACCCTTAATCACCTTGATTTAGATCATGATATATGTACATATGAGCTCTTCTATGTTCTTGATCTTGGAATCCTATTCAAATTTGCAATTACGAATCAAGTGTCTTTTTTTGTGGTTGTAAGTGCCTATTAGAGTCCTCTGCAACAAGGAATACATGTTCCAAGACCCTAGGCTCTTAGAATTGAGAATGTAACCACAACGAAAGTAAAATGATCTTTCTTTGTTTGGTGTATTTTGAGCACAAAAATTCTCTTTTATTTTCCTAATTTGTTTTGCTTTCCTTAATAAGGAAATTGGGTGATAATCAATTCACATTACTCTATATAGGGAATAATTATTGCTAAATCAAATTTGAAAACAACATGCTCATCAAAAATCAATTTACAACCATCACAAATTCACTTAAGATTTAATTTCTTTATTTATCTCATTAATTGTTTAAACAAATAAAATAATTAATGAGTAATATGATTGACAAAATAATCACATATAACATATCCATGTGAATGTATCATACATCAATTTTAACTATTATACTTAATAATACCTTCATAAATAGTGTGTTTAGGAGTTAAAAGAGGAAGAGAAGACAATAAGAAATAATGGAAGGAAAAAGAAAGGGAGAAGAATGGGTGGTTAATAGGAGGATTTCCCTTCCCTTTGTTTCAATGCTTCGAAAAATCTTCCAAATTGGATGAACACAAAATAAAGAAAAGTGAATGATGTTGAATGACTTAGAAGGACTAGTGATACACATCCAATGTCTTTCCTTCCTTTGTCAAACCTTTCAAACAATAAAAAGGTGATGGCATAACATTTTCTTCCCTCCATTCTCTTCCATCCACACATGACATAAATATGGTATAAGTACAAATTTGAATTGCAAAAATCTTATAATGAATAAAGTGATATTTACCAAATAAAATAAAAAAATTACAATTAAAAGTTTAAATTTGGAAAAAAGTGAACAAAAGCATTCAAACATCATGTAAGAATTAAAAAATCAGGTGGTATGTGCTCATAAAACATTTTACTTGCAAGAAATCTCTCACAACTTAGCAAATTTTTCCCTAAAATGCCATAATTACATAAATTGCAAATGTGTTAATATATAAACAATAAAGCATCCAAATTTTATAACAAAAGCATATTAGGTCATGTTTTGTCATGACTTAACCCTAGTCATGACAGACATGGAACTTATCACTTGATTTTTACTAGCTTAACCTACATTCTTTATTTATATATAAAAAAGATATGGGATCTTGGGAAGGTTAATCATGCATTCAAGAAAAGTAAATAAGATTTCGTATATTGAATTTGATTCATTTACAAAGGAGTTAGGTTAGTTTATAATTTGTCCAAACTTGAAGATAAATTGGCCTAACTAGCCCTAAAAGAAATAACCCTCAATGTATACAAAATAAGTCTCCAAAATATCTAATTACATAAAAATATCATGTGCTTTCTTAAGCTGTACCAAAGAGTCTCTTAGAAGTTCAACTTTGAAGTGGTGGTGAAGAAGGCTTAACTTATGAGTTTGCAAAATAAAATATGAAGGAAAAAATCCAAGGCTTAGTAAGTAAACATCCTAAAATTTATGGAGTTTAGGAAAAAAGAAACCTTACCAATCAAAATTACCCTCCTTAAACACAAAATGCATCTTTGTCGTATCCAAACTTAATTACTAGTAATCACAACATGTCAATTATTAATAGTATAAATTAAATAATAGAGACAAGATTTATAAACTCTATTAATGTTAATTTTCTATTCCACATACCAAGCAATTCAATTCATAAATGTCATGACCCAAATTAGCTATGACCGATATAGGATTATTCTTTTAACCATCCTATTAGCCTATCCCCACATATTGACAAACACAACAAGGTTCTAATCTTATCTTGCACTCATTCATAAATAAACATCCATCATGCATTCATTTTTCAAGAATTCATTATATAATGAGTAGTTTGTCAAAATAGTTAACTTATGAACTCTTAGCATTTGAGCAAGAGTTACCCTAACTATGTAATTCATAACACGTATCCTTGTCTTAATCACAAAAGTAAATTAGCCCTTTATGCTATTCAATTTCCATTATTCAAGATTTATAAGTGTATCAATTTTATATTAGTTGCCAATCTATCAAAAGATAAATGCTCAAGACCCTTGAAAGAAAGTGTCTTATCTATTGGGGCGGTGGGTAAGGCAAATCCTATGACATATTTAAAATATTAAAATCTATAAGACAATAAGTATAGAATTTAGTGAGAATATTCTACCTAACAAGAAACTTTTTGAATTAAACATATGCAATTTGTGAGGGCACAAGACACTCTACACTTTACCTTTAAAGGTGTCATCTATCATTTTAACACAAGCAACTTAAGGAATTTAATCACCAATCACAAATAATAGTATCAATTAATTATTAAACAATATCAAATAAATACCTTTTTAGTGGCTTTCATTATCATCATCCCTTATAAGCTTCTATCTTATGGTTCCTTTCCACCTTATGGCTCCCAAGCCACATGGTGACCTAATCATAACAAGTTAGTATCTAAAAGACAATGCATAAAATATATATGGTGCCATGGTCCATTCTTAACTATAACAACCAATGCCTCATAGCATTGAATTTATAACAAAAGACATCTCACATTCATATTCAAGCATACACATGACCTTATAAGGCATCACATTCCATGAATAATGCAAAGGATCAATACTTTCAAGTTTCAAGATTCGAAGACATTATATTTAAGCCAATCTTGAAAATTGGGTAGCATGCAAACAAGTTTGGAAGTCTTACTTTCCATCATCACATGAATTCAAAGTTAATTATCAAGATATATCATGTTTAGGATGGTATTTCATGTTACTTTTCATGAAAAATAAGTTTTATAGGAAAATAAGGTCATAGTTGACTGCATAATCAATTGTTAGTATCCAAAGGCAAATCTTGGCACTTATAATCAACTATATAGTTTATTATAGGGATCTAGAGGCAATTTCGGGCAATCATAGTTAACTATCACTATCCAAAGATAACTTGATCCACGTAGTCAATTACATAGCTAATTATATTCTCCCAGAAAGCAACTCGGGCTTACATAGTTGACTATATGCTAGTAATTTACAAATACTCATATGGAATCATTGTTTATGTTCATTTAATATACTCTAAACATCAATAAATTCACACCATTGCCTTTTATGACCTTAACTTATTTTACCATAAAGGCTAATGATAAACAATATTGAGATCAAGACACAGCCCAAAATCCTATAGAATGTAGCAATAGGAAATTTTTTGCTAACTTTCATCCCTGCTCAACAGGTGGGTCTTGTAAAAACAAAGAGAAAGAAAAGCTTATCTATTTCATTTAGTTATTCTGATGCTACTACTGTTGGTACTAAACTTGCTTTGGGGAAAAACATATTAGTATCTAATCAGACACTACAATGGAAGTGTGTTGAATCTAGAGTAGATAGCATTTTTTATGTAAATTACATTATCTAAAATTTCTCTAGAATAAAAAAAAGAATACTAAAATCGAATCATGTCTCATGGTTTACAATTATAGCTTTCATACCTAATTTCCATTAAGTTATTAATACAATACTTACCATTTCTGAATATTAAAACCCATCATAAATATATCATTAATTTAATGTAATAACACCATATTCACACATATTCAATAATTCATCACAACAATGTTAGACTTATCAAAATATGAAATTTGCATTTAGAGATTTGGTAGTATTTAGAGATTTGGTAGAATACTACTCATAAGTTTATGAATGGAAGATAGGAATGTAAAATGAGTTAATTATAGCTTAATTTCACCAAACAAAAAAGGATTTGAAAGTTAAGGTTTTAATGATTCACTCCTCATAAATTAGTTAAGGTTGTAGCTTATGTTTGAAAAAGAAATTAGATAAAAAAATAATGAGATTGGTTAATGAAAAGGCAAGTTTGATAATTTATTTACTTTCAAAAGTTAAGATTGATGGAGGAATTAAAGATTTACCTTTAGGAGCTCTAGGACTTTACTTGGGAAACTTCGAGGAAGATGAGAGAAAATGAGTTAGAAATAAAAGGAAAGTAATTTAGGGCATTTTAGGTATAAATGGTTTGGGTGCATTTTAAGAAAAAATAGGTAAAAGTTGTTTAACCCACCACCTAACCCTCTTGAGTCATAGTCAACTATGTCTGCTTAGAAAGTAACCCAAAAGGACATAATTAACTATATAATCAACTATTGTCTCCTCCTTCATAAAATTTTCATAAAGTTTTATCATTTGTCTTTCACATTACACACTATTTTCATATTTTTATATTCCACAATACCATTCATCATCCATAGTCCTTCCATTACATTCATTTAATTTAGATCATTCATAAAGTTTTTAAATACCTTATTCAATCAAGCAATTTACTAAATAGTTAGCAATTAACATTTAGATTATTATAATTTAATTTCCTAGGGGCATGATAATAATATTTTTAAGTTAATAAAAATAATTCAACAATATTTCATAAGAATTAAATAAAAAGGCAATTAAACCTCCTTATGGCTCTTAGTTGTCCTTATCCCTTCACAAATCTAACCTTCCTTCTCTAGGCTTTACCTTATCTCTTCACAAATGATTTCCAAATTTGAATTGATTCACAATTATCATTAATAAGCCTTTGTATCCATTTCCTTATTTAGCACATAACAAGCTTATTTATTACTATTCATTCTAAATCATTCCATAATATATAACCCAATGCTATTATGCCTTATTACAAGACCACATTACTTACCATTGTCATGTAAATACTTTAAATACAATAGTAAAAAAGGAACTCATTATTGAGAATATAAGAGGACATAGTCAACTATATAATAGAATACAAGCTATTCAAGAATATTTTCTTAGGGGTATAGTTGATATATATATGATTATAGACCCACTAAAAATTAGTCATAGTCAACTATAAGTCTACAAGAAGCAAGTCATAATTGATTATAAACCTCCAGAGATCAGGTCCAAATAAGATAGTCAAGTGTATACTCAATTATGATCATTCAAAGAGCAAGCTCTCTAGACATAGTCAACTACAACTTTCCTAAAGCTAAAATTTTCACCAATAGTTAACTATAATCCTTAGAGGGCCACCCTCATGCCATAGTCAATTACAATATGAATTTTATTGTTCAAACACCATAGATACATCTAAGCTCATTTAAGACACTATGAAACCTCGCCAAATTGTCAATATACCATCATAACACTTCATTCATGTGAACTTTAATGTCAAAATCAAACTAAATACCATATATAACATATTTCACATATATATTTACTAAAATCCAAAACCTCAACTTTACTAAGAAAATTTCAACTAAACCATTAAATTAGGGATATGATGTTCACTTAGTTAGTATGATAGGATATTTGAAAGCTAGAAGTAAGATTCAATAGTCTCTAATCATCCAAAATTAGCAAATTAGAGGTTATGGTTCATTTTCCATCTTTGAGCTCAATATTTGAATTTTCCCAAATCCAAAAGAAAGATTGAAGGAATACTTAGGATTAATGGAGATTTAAATGGCCTTACCTTGATTGAGTGAAAACTTGATGAAGATTAACTTTCTAATTCCTTGATTAAGAAAATTGTGGAAAAAAGGAAAAAGAAATGAAAAAGTGTGAGGGAGAGATATTGGGAATTTTGGAAAAAGTAAAGAGAAAAAGGGAAAGGGCTAAAGATTAAAGGAGAAAAAATAAGGGTATTTTTGATATTATACCTTAATTCTCCTCCATACTCATATACTCATCTTTAAACCTTTATAACTCTTAAACATTCTATTTTACTTATTTTTTCACAACTATTACATACAAAATTCTCATCCTAAATCCATCTAAACAATTAATTATTATCTTCACAAAAATTTCATTCCATATCTCTTTAGGTAAATTTACTATTATCATTAAAAAATTATTTAGAAAATATTTTAATTTTTAAAGAGTTAGTTGGAAATTTTCAAGAGTTAGAAATGGAATAAAAAAACTAATTCTTTTACTAAATGTTTGGTTTATATATAGTGGAATCTATTACTCTTAATTACTTACTTCTAACAAAATTTTCTATTTGAATCATTTCCTTTCCTTAAAGTATCAAATTATGTTACCTAATGAAAGAACTAGAGGTAGGGAATGGACACCTTAGGCTAGCCTATAAACTGAGATGTATAAGCTAGTCATTAAACGAGCAGAATCGAACCTATTTAGTTTTTCATGGGCCTCCAATCCTTGTAGACTAGGGTTAGCTAGTGGGCATTTTTTAATTTTTTTCATTTTTTAAAAATAAAATTTTTAACTTTTAAATAATAAAAAATAAAAATCCTTTAAAAGTACCCTATATTTATTCATAAATTAGTCATAATACATTTTAAATTTATATATAATTATAAAAAATTATATATATAAAATATAAGTTATAAAATACCTACAAAGTAAAAATATTATCTATAAATTATTTATAACACAATCCTAGATAATTAAAAATGAAAAATATGAGTGTAATTTTGTATAAATTGAAAATATAGGCCAATATGAAATATAGAAATGTAAAAAAAATAAAAAAATTTTATGGAGCAACTTACGCAATTATTGGCTTTCACAGACTAGGCTCGTTATGGCCCACGATTTTTAAGGCCTCCAAAATGGAGACTTGAGTCTTTCGAAGCCCCAGGCTTTAACCCATTTCAACAGCTGATCTACATATCACAATATATTAAAATTAGTTTATTTTTAGTTTCCTTAAAATAATATAATATAGTGAAGCAAACCTAGTTGTATCCCTAGTATTCCTTTGAATTATCTTTTCTAATTCAACTCACTAACAATATTTGCACAATTATTTATTTTATGATGTGCACTAAAAATACTAAGAAACTAATGTAAATAGAACCAAAAATAGAAATTGGACAAAATGCAAAATGTAGCAATAGAATGTAGTATGTAGTAGGATAGAGTATGCAGTACCTGACTAATATGAAATTAGAGTTAAGGGGTTTTATGAACTAAAATTGAAATAAACATATTAAATAAGACAAACCACAAAGTAAATAATAAAGAAGAAAAATCAATGTAATAAAATAGTTAATTCAAGAAATTAAGAGGTCTAGTTTGGATTAAATATAGATCAATTGAAATTTGAATTTTTTAATTAACATTTCAACCTTAAATTATCCAAAACCCCTATAGTAATTCATGAACTCTACCCCAAATAATTATCTAGAATTTAATTAATTAAGATTAGTCAAATTAAGCAATCATCATAATCTCTAAGTTAGATTGAAATTGACTTAAAAATAGAATTTAGTTAATTTGAGAAATTAAATTAGAAACTTTCAAATTAATCCCTCAACCCTTTACCCCTATATGTAAAACCATGATTTACTAACCATAATTCAACATCACAATAGCAAGATATTATAAATCATAAAGATGAATATCAATTATATCAAATCAACATAAAACATATGTAATTTTAAGAAATTAGCACAAGTAATTAGAGACAGAAGAAAATTAGTTAAAGAAAGAAAAAAAGAAAAGTTATCTACTGAATGCTGTCTCCTCTTGCGTCTAATAGTTTTCTCTTTTTTATCTGATTTAATTAATTTAAAACCCTATTAGACT
Organism: Sindora glabra; assembly: GCA_020226215.1. Classification (NCBI taxonomy): domain Eukaryota; kingdom Viridiplantae; phylum Streptophyta; class Magnoliopsida; order Fabales; family Fabaceae; genus Sindora; species Sindora glabra. The sequence goes on from CM035233.1 coordinate 18,001,196, forward strand.
TGAATTTTGTGCCTTTTTTGGATTACAAAGATAGGGCCTTTTAATTTTTTAGAAACCTAAAGCCTATTTTTACAAAGTAATTAATTCTAAGAGTTACAATAATAAATTCCCATAGGTCTAATCTTTAACTAGTATAAGATCACTAAAATAATAAAATTTGGGTAATCTATAAACATAAAAGTTATAGAGCTAGGTCTTATGGAGATTTGGGCATTATTTTTCACATTAATTGGATCTCTGTAATTCTAAATTTGGCCTAAAAACTAAAGCTAGCTCAAGTAGAACAAAAATGAAACTTCAAATTCTTGACTAAATAAAGGTTTCAAGGAATCTAAACTAAGTTTTGACCAAAATATGAAATTTATAGATTTTTCTTTAAAAATTTTCAATGATATAAAAATCACCCTAATTTAACATTTAAAGCTTAAGATATAGCTAAAAAAATAGAAATAGTGTCGAAATTTAGTATTAACTAAATAAATTTAAAACTTTGTAAAACTAACCTTAAATTATAAAATAAGGTCAATTCTGTGAAATTAAGTATGCACAACTCACTAAAAGACATCAAATAGGAGAAAATAATATTATAAATATTTTTCTCATTAACAGCTCTAGAAAAATCACCCTCCTCTTTTGCCACTCTTATTATTGCCAACATCATAATTATTGTCATTATTGTCACTGCCAACCATTATCATCATTGTCACATTGGTTTAGCCACTATGAACATGACCACTATTATCATAATCACCACTATTGCAACTATTGTTATTATTATTAACATTATTATAACAACCACCACTATTATTGCCATAAAAATGGGAATCATAAACATTAATGTGACCTTATTCCTTAACTAATAAACTAAACAATAAGAAATAAATCACAAGTAAGATGATTTTATTCTTAGAGTGATTTCAAAGATATTAGTGTTTCATTTCCATCATTTCCTTTTATCTAGTCCTATTCCTACAGATTTAACCAAAATCTCACTTAATCTATCTATATAAAATAAAGTAATATTAAAAAATGAACAAAAATTGGTTATATGGATAGTAGAGCAAATATAATCATAGACTTTTCATTTGCCATCAAATATTTTCTAGAAATAATCAAGTGAACAAGAAGACATTTGAGCAAAGGAAATGTAATCATATTTAGGCATTATTTATTTTGTTAGAAAAGTATTTTTCATAGAAAAACTCTATTTACTTGTATATAATTGAAGGAGTTCTATACTTCCCATATATCTTATAATTAAAAAAATAATGCATGGAGTCAAGGTAGTGTGCAAAACATCTTCCTCTTCAAAATAAAAAAAATATTATTTTTCACCATACTATTTACCTTTAATATTGAATAAATAAAATATTTTTCAGTCTCTTAATATTTTATAAGTATAAATACAATAATAAATAAGATTATTCCTTTGGATAGTGTTTTCCTTTCAAACAAATAGAGCCTTAGCTTTAGATTAAGAAATTGAAACCTACAATAATAATCATTTTAGTATGTAAATGACCTACTTTCTATCTCTTTCATCTTTTTTGTTCCATCTCCTTTATTTCCTTTGATTTTTTATTTTTCTTTTTTTTGCTCTTTATGAGACATTTACTCTCTCTTATTTGTTGGTTTTCCATGACTTCTTTTTTTTTCTTTTATTTTTCTTCTTGATTTTGGAACTACATTATTCTTTTTGGCATTCTTCATGGACTCTAAAAGAAAACTTTTTTTGCTCATAAATGAAAGGTTTAGGTCAAGAAGTTTTTTGTTGATATAGAAAAAAGAGTAAGAGGGGAGTATGTGTGGACTTACTTTTAAAACAAAGAATAAATATAATAATTAGTCAAATTGGTCTCTCATTTGTAAGAGCACTTACTATTGTATCTCTAAATTTTATAACTAGAATTAGTAACCCCTTAGTTTTGTTGTTGTACTTATTCATCCTTTTTTTCACTTTGAACATTAAATTGAATGGTTAAAAGAAAGAATATAATTGAAAAGCCTACACATATTAACATTGCTAAAATGAAGTTTAACAATCTAATTTAATATTTTATTGGTCTATTTTAACATTTTAAATGAAAAAAATGAATAGTTATAAATAAAAAGCAAAAACAAGAAATTATTAATATTATTTAGACTTAAATACATTTTTTGTCCCTCTAATTTATAATTTAGGTGATTTTGATTCTTTTAATTTGAAATACTTGATTTTGGCCCCTATAAATATTTAATTTATATAATTTTGGTCCTGACGTTATCAAGCTATCCAAAAACTAATGCAATTACTAATGTAGTGTTCACTTAATTAATTCATTTCAATGTGGCTACTAGCATGGTTCTTTCAGTTTAGTTTTAAATAAGATGGTGGGGCAAAGAAAACTTTCAAAGAATAAGGGGTTCTATGTTAGAATGAAACTTTTTCATAAATACAGTAGACCTAAACAAGAAAAGAGTTCTTTTTACAAGTATTACAAATGGGTTCTTTGGTTATCTTCGTCCTTCTATTTCTTTTCCCTCCTATCTTATTAGCAATAATCCTCAAATTAAACCAATCTCACTTAACCAAAAAAAACCTATGTTCTGACCTCCAAATCTAGCATTTCTTAAGTGCTCTTCGAATACAGCAATGCCACCATTCCTCAGCAAGCTCGAAATACTTAAACTATAAGGAGACCATATGTATTTCTCTTTAAAGTTACTAAATTTTATGAGCTATTTTGTATAAAGTTTCAAACTTTTTCCATTTAGCTAAATAACTTATAAGTTATTTTCAAAATTATTATAGGGTTACTAAAGAATTGGAAAATTTTCATGTATGATTTACTAACAAAATATAACACTAATTAGCTTTTAAATAAGCATCCCCAGTGCAAACTCATCTCTTTTAAATACCTTTTTTGGAATTGCAATAAAGGATTCAATGATGTTTTCTTCACTTCCCACAATTTTGATTTTTGTTTCCACACCTTACTGCATAAGCTAATTCAGAATGATTCAAGACATTTACATTTGAACACATTTTCATTTGCTTATTAGTTTTCAGGGTTCTAGTTTTGTTCATGGAATTGAAAAGTTTTGTTTTTTTTCATATTGGTTTTATGCAAATGGACATTGTGATTGCCAATGACATACCTAAAATATTGAAGAACATGATCATATTGCAAATATTTGGTATGAAATACAAGCACCCATACTAATAGTATCAAGTTGCCATTTCCTTTTTTCATGAACTAGGCAGAGATATCGATGATAATGGTAAATAAGGACATAGGGAATTTAGTGAAAATTCTTGAATACACAACAGTGACGAACTTAACTAGTATTCAAAGGAAGCAATGGGATACATAGACCAAAATTGATTAAATTAGTGCCACATTAATAGCCTCGTTAGATTTTGGATGGCTTGATAATGTTAGGCTTAAAATTATACAAATTAAATATTTATAAGGACCAAAATTGAGTATTTTGAATTAAAGGGACTAAAATTATTTAAATTATAAATTAGAAGACTAAAAATGCATTTAAGCTTATTATTTATAAAGTTCATAATGGATGTAATCTTTGGGTGATGTTTAATTTATGAAATATTTTATACATTCTTAGGAATGTTTTAAGAAAATGTTAAATTCTCATATTTAGTTCAAATTAAAAAAATTCTCAAGAATATGAACATATTTAGAAATATTTTTTTTTAAATTTTCTCATGAGGGTAAGTATCGTATATTCATGTGATATAAGAATATTTTAATGATATAAATATAGATTATTTTGCCTACCTTTCTATTAAAATCATACTATTATAAACACCTCATTTTGTCACCACTTATCATTATTTACCATTATCTACTATCATTCATTATTGGTGATCGTATCTAGCCACCACACTTTGTCATTGACTAACGTCCATCACCAACCATTGCTACTAACCATCATTGGCCATTAGTCATCACTAATGATTATTACCTACCATTAATAACTACCATCTATCACCACTTATCATTATAAATCACTGCTGTTCTCACTTACCATAAATGATTATTATCAACCATTACCCATTATCGACTACTATAGCCATTAGCCTTTCAATTTTTAATTTGAACATTTCTAATAATATAATAATATTTTTTAAAAACATACAAAATAATTAAAATACAATATTGTAACATCTTTACGAATATTTCCAATTAAACCAAATACAATAATATCATATTCTTAAAGATTAAATTCTTTTTAGTTACTTTTCTAGGAATATTAAGATTCCTCAAAATGTCTGATTACGTGAACCAAACATCAACTTAAATGGAATTTGATATGTGGAATCTTTCCTACATTTCAAGAATGTTTAAGGGGAATATTAAATTCTCATGTTTAGTTTAAATTTAAAAAAATCACAAAAATATTGTGAATATTTTTAAAAATATTTTTAATCTAATATTCTCTCAAAATATTTCTATAGGGATATGTGTATCCTATATTTCCATGATATGAAAATATTTTAGTATTATAAATATATTATTTTTCTTATCCTTATATCAAAATCTTATCATGATTAACACCTCATTTCACCACTAGTTGCTATTATCTATTATAGTGATTACTATTTATCGTCACTTACTACTAATAATCATTATTAATCACTACTTATTAATGGTAAGCACTATCAATCATCACCCATTCCTTGTCACCACTCACCACCGTTCATTGTTACCACCAATCACAATTGACCACTTAATTTTCAATAAGAACATTTTTATATAAACTAATAATATTTTTTAAAATACAAAAAATATATAAAATAATATTTTTAAAATATTTTTAATTAAATCAAATATGATAATATCACACTCCAAAAAATATATGAAGATTTGAAATATGATTCTACAACTAGATCCCACATGAAAGAAGTAATTGGTATGTTTTACTCAAAGAAAGGAAAAGTAATATGAAAGAAAATAGAAAATATCTACTTGTTTATTAATTTTACAAATATTTTTCAATTTTTTAAATGAAAGTTTTTATTTGGCAAAATATTTTAAAATCTATTTTTAAAAATTATAATTTAAAATGTGTAACTTGAAAGCAAAAAAATCAAAATAAGTTTCTTGATATTTTCTTAATTTATTTTTTTATTTTGAATGTCAATTTTATATTTAAATGAAAAGGGATGTTAGTAACAATCACTTGAGCAACTGTCATTTGCGTCTTTACTCTTAAGAAGAGCCACATCTCCCTTTTCACAAATGTAATAACTAGTAGCCTTTTCTCTCTATTTTAAAATAGTATTTTTACTTTCTTTCATCTTTTAAAAATTAAAAAATTTGTTACTTTTTCGTTACATGTTACTTGTACAATTAGTTGGCTAAAGATTTTTAAAAATTATTTGACCATTAAATTAAAAATTGTTTAACATTTTTATTCAGTTAAAATTTTTAATAACATGTGAACTCTTATTTTCTAAATAAAAATTTTAAACTTAGAGTAGCTACAAAAAATGAGTAATGCAATATGTATTGAAAATAAAATCTAAGATTGGATTTCAAATACAAATGAAGAGCTATTATTAAATATAGGATGGTGAAACAAATTTATAAAACTTAACTTAATGAATATAAAAATTCAAAATTGAATTTTATGTTCCATTTTTAATATCTATAGCATATTTGTATAAATTTTATGAAAAATAAGTGAAGATGTAAGATTATATTTGACTTTTTTTTTGGTACATAAAAAGTTTAGGAGTAGAATAAGTTACTTCACTTTAAAACTAAGGAATTTCACTAACCTTTTTGAGGATTTACAATTGTAATTACAACTAGTCTAATTCCTTGAAATTGCTAACAGGGAGAATCAAACCTAAGATGTGGAAGGTTGAGGATAACAAACCTTACCAACTGAATCAACCTAAAGGGTTATATATTTGACTAAACTTATTCTAACTTATTTAAGCTTATTTATTGCAATTGGAATAAATAATTATATAAATTTTAATAAGTGTTTGGATGGATTTATCCTATTAAATTAGATTTTATTTTTATAAGTTTGCTCACATAACTTACTATAAAAACTATATAAAAAGATAAACAAGGCTCTATTTCCAATAATAAATAAATTAACTTATAACTTATTGAATTAATCAATAAACTATAAATTAACTTCTAGATGTACTTCACACATTAACTTATTGGAAGAAATAAATTTTAACTTAATAAGTTGCTTTGAGTAGTTTATAAAGTTGATAGCTTTCAATTTTTTAAATTTATTATTTTTTATTAATTTATAACTTATGCTTTTAATAAATAATTATGTTTAAATTTTAAATAAAAATTAATTAATTATATAATATCATCAACTTAGTATAAATAAATAATTAAATAAATATATGATGCCATAACATAAATTATAATTAATCAAATTTTAGGGAATTATATTCTTACCTTAAATCCTTAAAAAAAATAAGCAACTAAATAAATAAATGTATAATATCATAAATTATAATTAATTTAATTTTAGCCAATTATATTTTTATTTATACATAAATAAATATGTAATATTATAAAATATAATTAATTATATTTTACATAATTATATTTTTATATTAATAATAATTAAATAAAAATTATATAAGTAAATAAATATGTAAAATTATAAAAAATATTTAATTAAATTTTAGGTAATTATATTTTTATTTTGAATATCTTGATTGTATTAATATAATTTAATTTTTAAATAAATGTGGATGAATTTAATTTATATACAATTTATAGTAATAGGTTCTTTTATATCATTTTATATTTTCAGTTAATTTAATAGTTAATTTTATAAAATACTTTTATAAAATCAATTAGCTTATTAGCTAATTTATTAATTAATAATTAGCTTATTAGGTATTTGTGTGAACCAGTACTAGCATTTAAAGCTTTGTTTCAAATAGATAACTGATAAATTAATTAATAGTTGATAAATTAATTAATTATACTAGATTTATTTCATAAAATTAATTATTAAACTAGTTAAAAAAAAGTGATATAAAAGAACAAGTTAACAAAAATAAATATATAAATTGAGTTAATTCATATATATTTTGTATATTTATTTACTTGCTTAATTTTTATGACATCACATATTATGAAGAATTTTATAAAATTAAAGATAAAATTTTGTCTAATGTTTTACTATTTAAAAAAATTATTTTTCTATTTTTTTACTAAGAGATTTATTTATGGCATAAATACGTAATTTTATTAACCCATTAATAACTTATTTAGATTTTAATAGCTAGGCCAAAATAAGTCAAAAAGTGAGACTTTTAAATTTCATAAAACAAATGAAATTTTAACCTATAAGTAAATCACAAATCAAGTCTTAACCAAAAAATTCTGAATTAGACTTAACTTATTTAAGTTAAAATTTAGTTTGACTTGATTTATTTCTGCTTCTAATTAAAACTTTTAAAATTATGTTTACCATACAAATGATATTATTTTTATTGAGGGAATGTTAATTACATAAAACATACACTTATATAAGTAATAATTAAATAAAATAATGGATAAGTATGCAATTATATATTTATTTAAAATTCTATAATAATAAATATTTATTATTTTTCTAATAATTTTAATAATTATGAGCACTTCTAATATCCAAAGAAATATACTATAACAATTATAAACACTTATTAAATTGTGAATTTTAACACAAATCAACCTATTTTAAACAATATTCTTAAAAAAGTTTACAACATAATTCATATTTTTAAATTGTTTATGGAAGAAGTGTTCTAAACTTTCTTTCAACAATCCTTCATCAAGATTAAATCTTCTTTAAAATTTTGTACTTTAATGAAAATATAAAAATTATGAATGAAAATGAAATTAACTTGTAGAGAGTTAAGAGAATTGTTTCAAGGTAGGTGAAAACAAAAATTAGAGAAATGGAGCTTTGGCTTTTGCTTCGGTGAGTGAATGAAGCAACGGTCAAAAAGCAGTTTCAGCTTTTATTACTATTTTTGTTTCCAAACCGATTGGATAAATAGAAAGGTAATAAGATGGTCGGGCAATGCTCTCTGCAGAGGAAGAAGCGTGCCTAACAATTCTATTAAACGAAACATTTATTTATTTATTTGAATATTCTTTATTTTTTTGAATTGAAAAACAATTTCTTTAAAAAAATAATTTTTAGAAATAAATTTTGAGAATAATTTCTGTTCTTTTTTTTTTTTTTGGGTAAAAGAATTCTGTTCTAATCTTGCTATATGAAACAACTCGGGTAGAAGATAACGGATCATCGAACACAAACCATGTTATCGACTGTGGGAGTCTCTCCGAATTATTGGTTGCGCGGCTCTGCGCTGATTCCTCATTCAGTTTCCGCTACTTCTTCACTCTCACAAGTTTCCACCTTATATTCCTCGTATTCTTTCAACTGTGTTCTCCACTCTAAGCTCAAGAATATCTGCAAAGTCTCGTCTGAAGGTTAGACTGACTTCCATTGCTTTCCCAATTGTAGCATAATTTTTATTTTGTTTCCTTAAAAAAAAAAAGCACATTCCTTTTTCTCTAAAGAAGTGTCCTCTGCTCAATGCTCGTATAGTGATTTTGGATTTTGGTGGGCAATTCTAGTTTTTTTGGTAAATTATGAGATCCTTTAGAAGCAAGTTTTTCTATCGTCACATATTGGGTACCTTGGAGCGAACCAGGATACTAATTTTATAGTTTGCAAACAAAGAAATAGGAGAAAACACACACGGAAGAGGTTATAAAACCATACACTGTCTCTCTATTAGATAATTCATAATTGTAACTTTTATTCTTTAATAGTTTGAGTTTTTTTCATGGAGGATGTTTGTTGCCCTTGTTTCTTTAATCATTGTTCCAATTAATCTAAAATGCATCTTGAACAGCTAATTTCGGAACATGCAAATCAGTTTTTTATTTTTATTTTTTAAAAATTGTTTTGGTCATTTTTCGGCATAGATAATTAGTTAAAACAGATTCGATCTGAACTATTAATTACTATTACTATTTTCTAGTATATTTTAAAACTCAAGCGCTTACATCTTTATACGATCTTTATATTTTGCAGGGCTTCCCAATGAGTTGGTTGAAGACTCAAAATTTGTGCGTTTAAACGCTGATGATCCCACATATGGCCCACCTGTAAGTCATGGTTAGTTTGGACATAGCTGTATAAGATGCTTCCAATCATTGCTATACTTAAATTTGTTGTCCATAAGCAGATAATTCATTTAGAGATACATATGCATAATCGGATATAGTTTTCTGTATACAATGTGTTTGTAATATTTGTTATGAATCTGTCCTGGAATTTAAAGGCTGCAGTTTCTGAACAAAAATTTTCGAAATATGTTTCTTGAATGTCTTACCATTCTTGCCTTGGTCAAAACAAGAGGTTTATGTTATGCTTCATGTTTCTAAATCATGGGTGTAGTTGCATTGTGAAAAACAAAATTGCAGAAAAATGTAGATCTTGCAATGCAAATTTGCAGTTATGGAGACTGGTGCATCTGCAATATTGTGGTTGAGCGCGCAATTTATAAACAACGAAGATATGGTTTTTCTAGATAGCTTATGTCATATTAAACCAAAGTGAGATATCTGTAGTTTTATGGGTAGAAAAGAGGTCTCTATAACAATAATGTCACTGAATCTTGAGAAAGGACAATGCACTTTACTTGAACCTACTGCTGAGCCATATCTTTTATTTTGACTTGCATACATCAAACACAACCAAGCCTCATCCCATTAGATGGGCTAACTACGCATATTATTCAGTGCCATCATGCACCATCCATTAGACAGGGCTAGCTACATATATCATTCAATCCCATCATGCGCCGTCAAAAGCAATTAAAACCATTTAAGATGAGATTGCTTTTTATGTTTTCTCCTAATGCTGAAGTTGGTTGTCTTCTACCTCTTTAAAATGGAATATCCTCCAATATATCCTTCACTTGAATATTCAGTTAAGCGAATAATTTCTTTCTATTTACAGGCCCTGCTGTTGCTGGGCTTTGATGCTGATGAAGGTTCCAAGGTAATTTCACAATGATCAAACTGACAGCATTTCAATATTTATAAAGAATATATTGTGGTTGCTCCGGCTATATTTAACCATTGATGTTATTTGATATGCTTATAATACTGCCAGTTAAGGGTATGAAGACCAACCTGCCTTTCTTTCGTGCAGATACAACAGCTTTTAAAAGAGTTAGACGGTGAATTTATGAAGGTATCATTTTATTTTTGTTCCTCATGTTCATATTTCGTGGCCATGGTAGATAGAAAGAAATGTCTAATTGATTTTTTTTCCCTATAATTTTTTTTTTATGGGAAGCATCCTGAATTTAGATTTAAGTTTTTCTTATAAGATTTTCCCATCTGTGACTAATATGTCCACATCACGTCTCATATTACAGGTCATCTACTGTACTGAAGACATGGTTACTTCTTCTCTTTGGGAAGCAATGCATACAACACAACCCAGCATGGAAAATATTAAGGTAGGATTATCAGCTGACTATATATTATTTCGCATTGTTCTTTACCCCCCATCTAATAATGAAATATGGTAATTGTAAATTAGTACTTCTGGTAATTAACAGAAATGAACTATTCTTTTGGAGGGCCTGAATGTCACCTAAAATATTGGGCTTTCTGTGGGATCTTTCGAACAAATCTTTCATTTCATTTTATGGTCTATTGATTGTTGTAGGTTTTCTAGGATCAAATTTGTGTAGGGCTTCCACTTGCTTCTTGAGTTCCTCTGAAAGCTTGTGGAAATAAAATCCAGAGCTATGCAGTAATCAGTACTAGAAAGGCTTAAATAAAGATGTTCTTAATTTAGACGGGCATCTTTATCAGATGCTATTTCACATAGCAGAGCTAGGTTCTTTGCCTGCTGTTAGACCAGTCATGTGAGTTTCCTTGTTATATATTAAATATAATTCAATCTATGCATGCATTCAGCAATCAGCATTTTTTACTCTGCAGATAGACAAGTCACTGCCTCGGATATGCTTTTTGTCTGGTTTAAGTGGAGAGGAGATGATGATGTTTATAGATGCATTCCCTGAAACTGGTAAAAAAAATATCTTACAAAATCCTCAAATTTAACATAGATGCATTCTCTGAAACTGGAAGCCCTAGAAAATATTGATATTGTGAACCTGGTAGAAATTTCTATCCATTTCATGTTGCACAGAATAGTTTTGTGATTTCCTTTTATCAAATTCTTTTTAATGGCTTAATTACACTTTTATCCCTCTAATATGCACTTTGATCGCATTCAGTCTCCCAAAATATTCTATTTTGGCGACCTAATTAAGGAATTAGAACAAATTGGGTCCAACCATTTAACTTTCATTAAATTTCTAACAGAGATATGATGTGGTTAATTGCAGTCAAATGGGGCATGAAATGAAGGTCTTTTACTCAGCCATGTCTCCAAAGAAACACATTCTACCGATTCTCTTACTTTACAGTGTGTAAATCAAAACTTCTGCCTATCATGACATGCACTATAATGCCTTCTCTTCATCAATAAGATAATTACCTGAATACTAATGAAAAACCTTGCTACTAGTTGATTCAACCACCAATTCCACTTTCTTCAATTTAATTTAGCAGTTATTTTGCACCACTCCCATTTGATCCACTGGTCTCGGACCTCTGCTCCACACTAGACTGATTCTTGTGTCAAATCAAATAAGCAAAGGTCTGAGTTCAATTTATTGGGATTTTCTGAGGCGTTTGAATTGGTTCTGATTTGAAATAATCATCTTGGGAGAGAGGTAAGATTTTGGATTAATAAAAGTAGCTGCTCATATCCATTTTCTAGATCTGTTCAGAAATCTCAACATGAGAGGAAGAAGGTGTTTTGAATGGCTAGCAGAGGGTTGATGGAGAAAATGATGAAATTTGGTGAGGTGAATAAAATTTAGAGTAAGGTTTCGAAGAATTAAAATAAAGGTTTTGTTTAAGAAGGATCAGAGTGAACGTGTAATAAATTATGAAGTCTACAAAGGGTTGGTGTTTCATTTTAAGTTTGAACATGAAAAGAAGAGTCTGAATTGGGACAAAAACTTAAAAAATGGTGGTTTCATGTTAGGACTTGGGAGGTTAGGGGACATGAGTTATGTTCAGTTGGCGGTGACTAGTGATTTTTGGTGATATGTGTAGTCTTTGGTCGTAGCTGACAGAGGGTGGGAGTTGCTGGTTTATTTATGGGCATACGAAGAAGGTTATTTGCTGGAAATTGAGATTGAACTTGTGAAGAGGAGAGTGGTGTTTCAAAAGTCAAAAAGCAACTTGAAAGAAGAAAAAAAAAAAATTGTAGCACTAGATATTTATGGATTAAGCCATTTAAAATTGAAATCAGACACATAAGCCGTTTCTGTTGAGTATTGGGTACCTAATTGATGGTAGGACCTAAAGTAGTCCTGTTTTTAATTTAAGAGGATGTATGAGTACATAAGGGAACCAAATTCAATCAAATTGTATATTAAGAGAACCAAAATTATAATTAAGCCCTTTTCAAAATACTTGATTTGGTTGGAATGGCTTAAGCAAATTACTTAGCACTTTGTGCTCTTTATATACAAAAGATTGCAAGAGAATCTCAATCAATCAGCCTAAGGAAATCATTCTACGATCTGTTTTCCTATTATAAATATATATAATTTGATTCTAATCAAACTAGAAAGGAAAGAATAGTGCACCTGCTAAACTGAGAAATCAATCTAGAATCATTCTAGGATAATTTACTAATAATTTCCTAAAATACTAATAACATCAACACTTCACCTCAAATTGCAACATATATATCAAAAGCATCTAATTTGTTATATATATAATGAATTCTTGGTCCCTGGAGAGATTTGGTAAAAAATTAGTTTGTTGTTCATTAGAATTCACAAAAATAGTTTGAAGTTATCTTTTGTTATATGAAATAACAATTAAGTTTAATGTGCTCAGTCCTCTCATTAAAAATTGGATTCGAAGTAATTTGTAATACGGCCTAATTAACATATATAAGTTTGATAGGACTTGGTTCAAATAATTTGAGTTCTTATATGAATTGTTTCGACCATATGAGTTTGCATGTGGCTAATGCTATAGTCCGATACTTTGCTTCTACACTTAATCTTGTCATCGCGTTTTATTTTTTACTTTTTCATGAAATGAAATTTCCTTCAATGAGAATACAATACCTAGAAGTAGATTGTCGACTACTTGAAGATTTGGCTCAATCTATATTAAAATATCCAATAACCCGAATGTGGCGTCGATCTTTATATAAAAATCTCTTTTTTTAAACTTCCCTTAATTTATTTAAAAATTCGCATCATAGCATCCTACTAAGCTTCACAAGGTGAGTTAACGAATTGACTTATTACACTTCTAGCAAATGAGATATCAGGTCGATTGATTATTCAACTTTCTAACAAGCCTTTGATATCTTCCAAGATCTACAAAAGGCTTTCCCTAATTTGGCAATAGTTTTAAATTTGGATTCATAGTTGTATCAACTGACTTACACTTCATCATATCTGACTTACTTAGTATATCAATAACATATTTCCTCTAACAAATAAAGATATCAGATTGAGATTGTCCCAAGAAAGTAACAAAACTCCCCCAAGATCCTTGGTTTAGAAATGCTGAGACAAATGTTTAAACTAGTTAGTACCCTTGTGATTATCTCCTATAATCACTTTGTTATCAACATAAACAATTAGGTATATTTAATTAAAAATAGAAAAGTGATAAAAAATAGGGTTATCAGTTTCACTTTGCTACATGCTAAAATTTCAAACAACTTTATTAAACTTATCAAACCAAGCTCATGGAGATTGTTTAAGGCCATCAAGAGAATTCTGCAATTTACATACTAGACAAGTCTCCCCTCGAGCAACAAACTTGGGTAATTGCTTTATGTAAAACTTCCTCAAGATCAACATGTAAGAAAGCATGTTTAATGTTTAACTAATACAAAGGCCAATGTCAAATGGTGGCTAGAGAGAGAAAGGCAAACTGAAGCAATTTTTGCAACAAATGAGAATGTATCTATATAATCTAGACCAAAGATCTAAATATATTTCTTTGCCACCAATCAAGATTTTAATTGATCAATCTTCCTATTAGGACTAACTTTATTTGTAAATACTTAACAATATCCAACTAAAGATTTTCTAGTAAGTAGAGGCACTAATCCCATGCATCACCTGTATGTAATGTAGTTATCTTATGCAATATTGCTTGAATGTACCCTAGGTGAGAGAGAACTTTTTACATAGTTTTGAAAATGGAAATAGAGGATAAAGTAGAAATAAAAGCATGGTAAGATGTATTCAAACGATGGTAACTCAAAAAATTATAAATAAGATATGGATTTTGAGTAGATTAGTTACCTTTTCAAATTATAATGAGAAGGTTGTCAAGATTTTTTTATGATTTGGATTCTAGAGATGAGGTTGGAACAGTGGATGAGTCTGCAAGATCTTCTTTAGTAATTTAGGTTAGTGTTAAATCTTCAATAACCTGAGCTAAACGAGGTCATTGTTGATAAGTAATAGGAAGCTTGTCTTGTGGAGATAAAGAAATGTAAATGTAGGATCATAAAAAGGAATAGATAAAACCACAGTTATTAAGATGAATTTTATGGAAGAAGAGAAAAAGGGAGAAGACTTAGAATGTGCATTAGCAAAAGTAAAAAATTTACGTATGGTTGGTGAATAACAATTGTATCCCTTTGCAATTTTGAATATTTTAAAAAGACACATTTTATAGATTTAAGAGATAATTTGTCTCTTCCTAGAGGGAGATTATGAACAAAATAAATACATCCAAACATATGAAGAGAAAATTTATATATGGGTTCTTTTGGAAAAAACTATAGAGTAAAAAACTTGATTATTTGAAATAGAAGACATATGATTAATTAAATAATATGTTGTATGAATAGTATCCGCCCAAAAACAAAAGGGAATATTTGTATGCAAAAAAATAGTTCATGCAATTTTAATTAAATATCGATTCTTTCTTTTAGTCATATCATTTTGTTGAGATGTGCATGAACATGTGAATTAATGAAGAATGCTTTTAGAGGATATGAATAAAGAAAAGAAGCAAACAAAAAAAAAATGGGTATTGTCACTTCGAAATATGCAAAATTTTAAACTAAATTGATTATGTATTTCAAAACAAAATACTTAAAAATTGAAAATAACTCAATTATTTTTTATTAAATATAACAAAGTACATAAAAAGTAATCATTAATAAATGTAACAATATTGAAAACTTAAAGTAACATGACTTGGATCCCAAATATTAGAATGAAGGACCAAAAAAAAAACTCAACTCTATTTTGAGTTCTACTAAAAAAATATGCACATATACTTACCAAGTTAATAAGACTCATACCCTAAAGACTCTAGAATTGAAAAATTAGGAACTATTCTGCGAAGTTTTCCAATATTAGAATGTGCTAAATGATAGTGACGCAACTTAGGAGATTCAGCAACAGTACAAATTACTAAAAAAGCTAGTTTGATGTAATAAAGTCCTTGTTACTCATGTTTGATGCTAATTGTTGTTCCTATACTCTAGTCCTGTATAACATAAGAGTTAGCAATAAAAGTTATAGAAAAATTAAGAGTACATGTAAGTTAACTAATTGAAGTCAAATTAAGAAAGCAATCAGGTACATAAAGGACCGATTGTAGTGGTAAAGAAGAGAGGGATTTTGCCTAACCAATACATGGGGCAATGGTTTTAGATTTGTCAGATCAGGTAATCATAGAAAGCTATGATGCTTGGATTCGGGTATGGATATAAGAATCTAACATGAAAAATTTATAAATTAAAAATATGGAGACATGCTTAATAAGTGTTCAAATTTAGGATACGGACACGGGAATATGAATAATTATATATAAAGATCTACTATATGATAGATAAAAAGAATTAGATAGTTCTTCTTAAATCAAAATACTAAGTTATTCTTTTTTTATTTTAATAATCAAGTTAATCTTTATCATTTATAGATAAGCACCATAGATTAAAGTCAATCTTCTAAATTTAAAAATTTATTTTTGCAATATAACTAAGAAAATAATAAAAAGTTTGAAAAAGGAGTCAACTTATCTAAATTTAAAACAATTTTTTTAAAAAAATAAGATTAAGTCAAAAAAAATATTATCTCTCTAACATCATAAACTAAAAAAAAATTTAAAACTATGGAGTTTTGGAGCTAAAAAGAATTAATTTATTTAAATTTAAAAACAAATTTAATATATTATAATCTTAGAAAATTATAAATATCCACTTTCTTTTATCTCTTTTTCTGTTTTTTATTCTCTCTTTTTTTAGATTTTTTTTCTACCCATCTTCTCATCTTCTACACGATCTCGCTTAGTTCTCACATATTGGTTTCTTCCACACAATCTCACTCCTTCTCCAATTCCAAAATTCTTGATGTCTTCCCCAATCCTCATCACCTCAGTTCCTTCTTTGGCTGAGCTGTTGGATAATCGGCGATTTGGAGATGGAATCGATTGTCAATTAGTACTCATAATTCAGCACTAATATACTCGATTTGGACTGCAATTTAGGAGAATAAATGATCAAGATTCAATTCTATTTCATGACAGATCGACTTTTTCTTCTTCAACTATTCTTCTTCTCCTGTGGGCATCTTCATCTCCATATGCCGTGTCCAAAAATTTTTTGATGAATGGGACTCATATCCCGTGTCTGTACCAGTGTCATGTCGTGTCGACACGGGTACGGCAGGGGAGATTGAAGAGTCCAAGCATCATAGATAGAAAGGGATTTATTAGTGCAATTAAATTGGGTAAATAAAAATCGATTACTAGTTGTGTGATCAAAAGCTCCCGAATCAAGAACTCAAGGGCCAAAAGATGCCAATGCTGAATGAGATCGACATGCTATAAGATTACCAAACAAAAAGGAAGAAATAATATAAAGAACTCATGATTGATGCTTCAAACATTGTTTGAGAAATAGCAGTTGATCTGGCTGTTTGGATCAAGAAAATATAGGTTCATTGCTCGAATTGATGAACTAAAACCACAAGTAAAATCAAGGAGAAGCAATGGCCAAGGTGCAATGGCACTTGTAAGCTCACACATGGGTGTAGAGATGGCATGTGAGACTCGTGCATGTCTGATGAAATGGCATGTGTGATGCACGCACCTATGTGCTTTGCCAGAAAATGGCCAGCGAACGGTTCTATGCAAGTGGTTTCGCAGAAAGCCTTGTGATGCTCTAGGAATCATGCCAAAACAGTCACAATAACTGTAGTTTTGAGCATTTGGAATCTAGGTACTGGGTCTGTTTTAAATAAGGGCAACTTTGGTTCTGTTTTGTTGAAGAATCTGGATATTGGGTCTATTTTAAATAAAGGGCAATTTTGGTTTTGTTTTGTTGAATAAACAGAGGGTAATTTGGTTTTGTTTGTTAGGAGAATCAAAAGGAAGCTGATGTAGAATTGTTTAGGTTTGCTGAAAAACAATTCTAGAAGTTCAATAGAAAAATATGGCAGTAGAAGCCAAGTCTCTCAATGTGAGGACTTAGATACCAACTTAAATTGGTTGGAATGGTTTGAGCAAATTGCTTAGCACTTTGTGCTGTTTATGTACAAAAGATTACAAGAGAATCTCAATCAATCAACCTAAGGAAATCATCCTACGATCTATTTTCCAAATACAAATATATACAAGCTAATTCTAATCAAACTAGAAAGGAAAGAATAATCAACCTAATAAATTGAGAAATCAATCTGGAATCATTTTAGGATAATTTTCTAAAATGCTTATAATATCAACAAAAATATCCACAAGATCTCAGCTAAGGGATTTCACTATAAGGGTAGCATTTGAAGCCAAGTTTCTATTCAATAATAATGCTTCATGATTTCATTTTTTGGGTTCTCCAATGTTCTAGTTCTTAGGACTTCTCATGCCAAAATGGTAGGGAAATGGAGAAAAGGAGAGGAAAGGAAAGGCTATCCTTGGAAAGAAAAAAAAGAAAAATCTTGACCCTTCATTTCCTTTCCTACCTATTCATTGCCCCAACTTCCAATCAAAATATTAGTCTGTTGACAATGAAATCCAATTTTTAAGGTTTTGACAGATTACATGCACCTCTAACAATGGTGCAACGTTGAGGCATATTTGGTAAAGGATTGAATTTACTTCCTTAATTTCTTTTCTTAGGACTGAAACCAGCTGTATTTGCGGCTCTTGTGCCAAACAGTGCTGATAAACCTCTGCAGGAGTTAATAGAAGAGATAATGGGTGACCATGAGATGCTGGTACATACTTATCTTACATTAATGTTTATATTTTGCATTTATATCAAGCTTTGCCATTGAACATGAACTAATATGAGACAATCTTTTCCTGCAGACTTCAAAACAACGTAAGTCAGATTAATTATCTTCGGAAGAATCCGATGTTAAGAGATTAATTCCCACTTACTTGTAGAAGAGATGTTGAAGTGATGGTCTTCTTTTATCGAGGCCTACGTAGTATTCACATTATCATATAAAGAAGAAAGGCTATATTGTTCAAGTCCCTTGTGCAATAGTGATATTACTAATGATATGTAATTGAGCAACTTTTCTTTACAAGGAAACCAGATCTGTTATTGTTGTCAAAGTCAATCATTGCCATGTATTCAATCATTGCCATGTATTGATCTTTAACATAATCTACGGAGGAGATAGTTTTAGTGATTTTGTTTACATCTTTAAAGGGAGTTGTTACAAATACCCTTTTCTTTTCTTCTTTTTTTTAAAGGATAGATTTAAATTTAATTTATTGTCTATATAAATTAATTTTATATTAATTGTTAAATGTAGAAGCATCTAAACAAAATATTTGCTTTATGATTTTCTCATACTTGTGTTATGCTAGTTGTATACTAAGAAAATTGATGTTGATACTTAAAAGTTTCGGGTGAAAAGTTATTTGTATTATGAAGTCAAATATGAATTAGAAACTTAATTGTAATATGTAAGTGTTAAGTTTGACTACTAAGAACTTCATCTAGTCTTTTAGATTATGTGGGTTGGTCAAGCATGGTGTCTAGCAAATGATATTAGAATATTTGTCAATCGTAAACTTTAATTGATGTGAATCATGAAACTTGATGAATTAAATGATGATGTCAACCAATTTGAATGAGGAAATTATGAGAATTTGATTGTTATATGTAACCACAACTTTGACAACTTACAATTTTGCAATTTAAGTTTACCAAATTTTTTATAGTAATCAACGCTTGGAGCTGGATAAATAATCTCAAAACACATGTTAATTATATACTTTTAGTTGGTATTGATTTTAGGCCATTAAATTTCATGGGCCTAATGGGAACATTAGGTTTTTAGACCATGCAGTTCAAGAATAACACTTGGTTATGACATGGGATATGAGTGACACAAACATATTGCAACTAATATTCTTATCAAAAAGTAATTTCTATATAAAATTGAGAAAAAATTTTATGCAACTTTTCACATACTTGTTTTATGCAATATTTGTATGCACTTATTATTTTTAGGGGAAAAAAAACTGCAAGACTTTGTAATTTAATTTGTAGATTTTATGACCATTTAAAAATAGATAATGAGAGCCAACCACATATTCACCAAAGCCATACAAACCATAAGTTTCCACAATTTGCCTAGAATTTATCCATACCTAATAAGAATTAAGAGTTTTTTTGGTGAGGGGCTACTTTTTTTTTTACACGCGTTATCTTTTGGGAAAAATTTGTCCCGCCTCCCAACTCTTATTTTGTCTTATATATAACTAGTTAAAACTCCCGTGCATTCGCATAAGTATACATTAATTTTTTAATAATATAAATATAAAAATTTCTATAATATTATAACAATTATGATATTATTATTTTCATGTTAAATTATTGTTATAATAAAAATAATTTAAAATTTTCAAAGTTTAATATAAAATATATATTAATGATTAAATTAATTTATTAATAAAAGTATATAAAAATTAAAATTAAATTTATTTAAATTTTATGAATGCTTTTATTTTGATTTTTAAGTACAATATTTCAAATCAAATTAAATAAATATTGAATAAAATTTCATTAAGGATTTATAACTCAAGTATTGCTTTTATTATTTACACTTCGAATATTTATACTAGCAAATAGAATAAATACAACACAATATAAAATATTATAAATAAGTTAGTGATTTAATTTAATTGAATATAGTACATTTTTAACTCTTATATTATTTCATAATTCACATACAATTTATCTTCTTTTCGGTACTCATTTTTGTTATTATTTAATAAAAAATATTTATTACTTATTGTTATATCTATGCTAATAATTATTATTTAAAAATATTATAAATAAATTATAAATGTAATTTAATTATTTACCTAAATATTACATTTTTAACACTTATGTTATTTTATGAGTCACATACCATTCCCTTCTTTCCCATGCTCATTCGTATTTTTATTTAATAAAATAATAATTATTATTTACTACTGTATTTATTCTGATAGTTATTATTTATGCCAATAACTACATATTCTATTTTATTATAAAATATTATAAATAATATTGATCTAATTTAATTGAATTATTTAACTATATATAACATTTTTAATTCTTGTATTATTTAATAAGTCATACAATATTTTTCTTCTTTTTTGCACTCATTCCTACTATTATTTAATAAAATTATAATTATTATTTACTGCTTTATTTATGTTAATAGTTATTATTTATTCTAATATTACATACTATATTTTATTATAAATCAGTTATTAATTTAATATAATTAAATTATTTCACTACATATTTTATTTTATTATAAAATATTATAAATAATTTATTAATTTAATTTAATTTAATTATTTAACAACATATGAGATTTTTTATTTTTATAAATTGCATATTATTCCTCTTCTTTTTGTAGTTAAACAATTAAATTAAATTAAAATTTTAATGTATTTTAAATAATTTTTTTTAATTTCTATGTTACAAATAATAAAATTTATCATAATTAAATTAATATAAAAATTAAAAAATATTAAAAATTACATAAAATGTAAAACTAAAATTGGGGTTATATTTAATTATTTAAAATTATTTTTATATCATTATCTATATTATTAATTTTTTATATTTATTATTTATTAATAGTGTAATTTTATATCATATTTTGTCTATGTTATTTAGTAATATTGGCATTTGAATTGTAAAAAATATAAATAGATGAAAATAGAAAGAATTTAAAGCATACAATTCCAAAAAAAAAATAATATTGTGAGTTTTAAAGTA
This sequence comes from Sindora glabra, assembly GCA_020226215.1. NCBI lineage: Eukaryota > Viridiplantae > Streptophyta > Magnoliopsida > Fabales > Fabaceae > Sindora > Sindora glabra. The sequence goes on from CM035233.1 coordinate 18,022,580, forward strand.
ATAAGAATTAAAAATAACAAATATAGTTAAGTTATTCAATTTAATTAAATATTTAATTTATCTATAAAATATTTTCTAACAAGAGAAAAATATATCGTACAATATTGATATTTATTAATGACATTAATATTTTAACTATAAATAATAATAAATCATGTAAGAAAGTGAAAAGAAAATATGTAATAAAGTAAATAAAAAATAAATAAAATAGCACGTATGTTGTTAAGTAATATAAATTTAAAATAAAAAATTTAATTAAGTTTTTAATTAGATTAAATATTTAACTTATTTGTAGTATTTTATTATTAAAAAATATGTTATATAATATTTATATTTATTAGGATATTTCAGTTGTAAACAATAGTAATTCGTATAAAAAGGAAAATATACAATAAAGAAGTAAAAAATAAGAAAGTCAGTGTTTAAGTTGTTAAGTAATGTAAGTTTAATATAGAAAATGTAAATAATTTGTAATTAGATTAAACATTTAACTTATTTATAATATTTTATAATGAAATAAAAATATATTATACTATATTTATATTCATTAATGATATTAGTATTTCAACCATAAACGATAGGGATTTACATCAAAAAGAAAATATACAATAATGTGAGTAAAAATAAGAAAGTTAATACGTAAGTTGTTAAGTAATATCAATTGAAAATAAAATATATAATTAAATAATTTAATTAATTAAACACACAATTAAGAGATATTATTCAGTTAAATTAAATATACAATTAAGAGATTTATTGTGTTATTATAAATTAATAAAAGTGATAAGAATTAAAATGATATAAAAATCATAAAACAAAATTAAGAAAATTATATTAAAAAAAGAAAATTAGGTAGAAAAAATTTTGGGCAAGAAAACACTGAAGAAGAAAGTGACATGTATCAAGCAAATTACATCCTTTAAAGAAGTAAGTTTGCTGAGAGCCTTTGATTTAAGTGGCATTCATTAAAGGCTTTACCTTCTATTGCATCTAAGGTTCAATCTCTAGTCATTGTGTGTGTGCGCCTAGTGGTTTAACCACTCTTACTATTACAAAAAAAAATAAATTAACAAGTTGATTAATTCTTTTTTCATTTTTCTCTGTATATATTTTTTATTTATTTATATTATTTATAACTCATATATTATTATAAATATAATGTAATATAATTTTTCACTATAATATTATTTTAAATGATTTAAATATTATATTTAATAAAATTAATTTGTTTTATTACATTTTTATTTTTTATTTTTATTCTTGTCACATGGCTTCCTTTTTTTTATTTATCCTGTTTTATCATTTTTTTATTTTTATGTCTATTTCAATTGTTTATAAGTTAGACATTAATATTACTAAGTAGTATAAATATAATATAATATATTTTACCTTTAAATTTTTTAATTCTTTTTGTTCACTTTTGATTCTTAAGGTTTAGATGCAATATCATTGAGGAATATAAATATAACATAATATATTTACCTTTTTTATATAAATTTTTTTAATAAGTTAAAGACTTAAAGAGTTTTTTGATTGAATTATATTGCTATATATTCTATTCTTAATTCTTATTATTTTATGACTTACACATTATTTCTCTTCTTTTTTTATTTTTTTATCGTATGTTTTATTTTTTATATTTACTCTTATTATTTAAAATTTAAATGCTAAAATTATTAAATAATATATATAATATAATATAATATATTTTATTTTTTAAAAAAAATATTTTAATTTAGTTAAGGTTTACATGTGGAATGTATTGATTAAATTAATTATTTATATATTTTAATTTTATTTAAAATATCTAAAAATTAAAAGTAATTTTATTTATTTAAATTTTTTTCAATATTATCTTGGTGCTAATTTATAAATAATATATATTAAATGAAGTAAAATATATAATAGAATAAATAAAAATAAGGCATGTAATTCTTATGTTAAGTAATATAAGAGTTAAAAATAAAATATAAAATTAAATAATTCAATTAAAATAAAGTTTTAACTTATTTAAAATATTTTTATGATAAAAAATATATTATATTTATAATAATTAATGATATCAGCATTTAAATTATAAATAATAGAAGTAAAACTTTAAAAAATTATATATAATAAAAGTACCTTAAAAAAAGTGGAGTAATGTAAGTTTATAGTTTTGATAAAGTTCCAATATATATATATATATATATATATATATATATATATATATATATATATATATATATATATATATATATATATATATATATAAATTTAGAATATATCACTTAAAAATTGATATAAAAAATATTGAAAAAATTTAAATAAATAATAGAAGTAAAGTTTATAAATAATAGAAGTAAAACTTTAAAAATATATATATATGATAAAGTACCTTAAAAAAAGTGGAGTAATGTAAGTTTATAATTTTCATAAAATTTCAATTAATATATATATATATATATATATATATATATATATATATATATATATATATATATATCTAATTTAGAATATATCATTTAAAAATTATAAAAAATATTGAAAAATTTTAAATAAATAAAATTAATTTTAATTTTTAAATATTTTTATTAAATAATAATATATTTCATTCATTATTTAAATTAGTGCTTTCTATATTAAATTATTTAAAATATTTTATAATGAAATTAAATATATCATGTGATATTTATATCATTTTGTAATATTAATATCTAAGTTATTAATAATGGTAATTCACATGAAAAAAGAGAAAAAAAAACTAACATCAAATAAAATAAATTAATAAAAATAAAAGAAATAATAAATGAACTATAAAATATTAGAAGAGTTAAAAATAAAATATATAGATAGGTTATAAAAAATAAAAGTTGATATGAAAAAATATAATAAAATAAATAAAAAATAATATATGAGTTATAAAGTAATAAAGAAGTTAAAAATAAAATTAAAAAACAAACATGCAATTAAATATATTCAAAAAGGAAAATAGTACATGAAATGTAAAGTAATACAATAGTTAAAAATATAATTTAAATTTATAAAATAAAAATAAGTGCATAAAATGAGAAAAAAAATATAAAGACATGTAGACTTATATGAAGAGCTAAAATAAAGTCCCAAAAAATTTTACAAAGAAAAAGATAAATGAGAAGTTTTGAAGGGAAAACTTTTCATATAAAGTTGACACTTCTCCCCAAAAAAATAAAAATAAAAAAGGAGAAGAAAATTCTTGTTTTAGTAGTTAAATATTAATATTGATATTATCATTTTTAACGCCAGTTGTCGTTTGCCTCCAAACTTCTGCATCAACCAGATGAAATAGAATTTCAAAACTTTCAAGATACATTCTTAACTATGAAGAATGTTATATCTAAGATTTGGCAGCCAATTGTGGCTCCAGATACCTAATTACAAAGGACTTGATTTATTGATCATATTTCCAATTTGTTTAACCATTATCCAATCATAATATTATAAGCACACTTGTTTGTGTCAATTTCTCTCAATTTTTTCTCTGTTTAATGCATAAAATTTAGAGATGAGTATACTATTTTCTTCGTGATGTAGAAAATTGAATAATTTTTGTTGACAAATGACAATACCATATTGGTTTCTCCTATACTCTGCTCCTGCTCATGGTTCTCGTTATACTCTGCTCCTGCTCATGGTTCTTGTTTTCATTGCAAGAGGAGACACTGAAGAGTATGTCAAAGGCAACATGTGATTTATGAAAAATAACCATTCTGCCAATTTTATTACTTCATGTTCAAAAGTGCTTGTTTCATCTTTAAGCTCTGAAGTCAATCCTTATGTTTCAATTTCTATTATACTGAATTCATACTATAGCTACCTGTCAAAAATGTGGAGAGAATAGCAAGCAAAGGAAGGGTTATCTGATTTGTTTTGGTTGTGCACTTCTATTGAAATAGCATTAAAAATGTTATTTATAAAATTTACATTAATAAAATTTGATAATATATGATAAATTACATAATTAAGATTTATTATATTTGGAGATTTCAAAGGATTGTATAATTTATCTTAAGCATTGAATTACATAGAAGGCTATTTATTTTATGAGAGAGTGGATAAAGATTGATAGAATATTATTGAAATAAATTCTATATTATCAAAATTATAATATTCTTTAATACATCAAATTCCACATGATAAAGTCAATAATGATCAATAGAATAGTATTAATGTAAATTTCAAATTGTTAAAATTTTGAAAAAAAATTATGTCTATTTCTTATGCCTCTCACATATCTTTTTTATGAATTAAAATTAAGAAATGCTTTTATGTTGCCACTAATATTTTTAAAAATTTATTTGACAATACTAGAATATATTTATAATATTCATGAATAGTATACATTTTTTAAAATATTTTTAAATATTTTATACAAGTTACTCTAATAAGAAATAAATAAGCGTAAAAATAAAGAGACACGCGAGAAGCACTCTTCATTGCTAGCAAGTCTAGAGGGAAATTAGTTAAGAAGCAGTTTTGACAGTTATAATTGTTAGGAGGGTTGTGAGAAGATATACGGAGATATAAAAGAAGTAAGAGTTACTATAAAGAAAACAGGAGAAATGAATGACAAGAGATTACAATAAAATTGTGCTAAGTTTGGAAAAAAGGGATTACATTTTTTAAAATATTTTTAAATATTTGTAATCCGTTGATTGCTCCCAAAGCAAAAGAAGTTCCTTTTAAAGGCAAATTATATCTTGAAAAAAAATTAAAAAAAAAAAGACAGCTGAAAACACATATAACAAAAATAACTTCCTCTTGACTTTTATTTTCATATATAAATACGAAGAGATAATGTGGCTACTAGCAAATTGTAAATGGATTACCTATTGGTCAAGATCCACTGACTTTATAATTATTTGCACAACCATCTTTTTCTCTTGAAGCAAAAGATGGATGCATTTTTTTGTACCTTTAAGAAGAAAACAACCTAGAAAACAAGTAACCATGACAACCCTGCACAGTATCTAAGAGAGGTGCTATTTGACATGCCTCATCAACTGGACGATTCATCCACTTTACCAATATGGCTTCAGCCATAGGAGCAAGCTGATGTTGCAACATTGCTGCACTAAGAGGTCCTACCAAATTGAGCCTTGTTGCTGCAGAAATCATGTCCCTCATTGTAATGAACACATAAGCTCTTTGAGTAGTGATATTATCAAATCCGAGTGCTCCGCATACAAGTCCAAATATTGGAGCATGGTGAAAAGATACAGCCTTGGAAGCTAAGGAATTCTCTCTCATAGTTTTAAGAGAGGGAACCTCAGAAAACACGGCCGAAGCCACCCTCATTAGAGCAGATCCTTGTGCAGTTGATGCCTTTCGACCAACTTCATTAGTTAGGGTAGCATCTAAGATTTTGTCAAGTTTATGCCAAGTTTCCAAATTTGGTGACATGGCAGCTGAATTTACAAAAGGAAGGAGTAAGCTGCCTGTATTTTCCAAGACATGGATGACAAAACTCTTTAACTCATTAGGATTAGACACTATCCGCGATTGAACTGCTGCTTCAAGGCCAAAAGAATGAGCAAATCCACCAGTAGGGAGAAGAGAATCAAGCAATTGCCATTGGCTCCATTGTGAACTAGAACCTGCTAAGCAAAATTCATTGCTTTCTTTATTTATTTGCATCCTCAATGTAGTACAGGCAGACCAGTCGCAACTAGGATTATCAGTTTACCACAAGTTCCTGGAGGAACAAGGCATACCTGTACATTCAAAACAAAAAGTGTCACTAATCATTTGAAAATGAATTCCATAGTTAGAAAGCATCTAATTCCATTCAAAATATAATTCGAACGCACAATTACAACTATATTAAATTTTAAAAAGATAAATTAATATATAACTTTTCTTCAGCCAACCACCAAAACAATCACATCATAGCTACAGTATGATAACATAAACACTTGATTAGCAAACTGCAAATGATACTAACTTAACAGAAATCAAAGAATGGCAAGAATCTATTCAAGGGAGGAAAAAACACAAGAGCTTTCATTGACACGAACTCCTTTTCTCTTTACAAGAATCTTCTACCATTATGTAAGCAAACTAACCTAAAACCAAATCTTCTAAAATAATCAAAGTTAAGCAATAGGATATCACAAAATCTAGCCAACTTAGATGGAAATGAAGATAAATTTGAAACTTATCATTTTAGTACAACAACTTAAGAAAGTTAGGTTTTATTTTAATCAGCAGCTTGCCTTGATTATAGCCAGTAGCATATTCGTCCACATACAATTTTTTTTCATCTAAGGGGAGGCAGCCTAATTTTAGACTTTAGTAGTTAGACGATTAAAAGTATGTTCTAATCATTTTTTTCCCAAAAAAAAACATGAAATAACAATAACAACATCTAGAAGTTGTATGGCATGAAAGTTTGAAAGCTTGAAATTGAATCTTGTGCAAATTATTAAGTCTCTCACCACTGATACACTTAAATGGCTTATGAGTAGAAAGCATTGCACGTAAATAGTATTTGTTCTACCTTCCATATAGAGGTGAAACCCTTTCTCAATCCTCTCAATTTTCCTTAATTTTTTCAAGCAGCGAGACACTTTCTAAGTTTCAGAACATCCAACCTTATCATCAATTTGATTATTTGAATTTCGAAATCACCAAAAACTTTACATTTTCTTCTTGTTCTTCTCCTTCTTCAAAGATAAAAAAAGTAACTGACAAACCAAGCCATTACCTTCATCTCAAAACCAAATTACAAATTGGCAATTCTGACCAGAAAGATAAATATAAACCATAGAAAAACGAAAATGTTGAAAACTTGAAATAGCCAATGCAGCAAAAATGTTTTAACACAAAAGCTTCCCAATATCATCTTATAACCACAACAAGCACGCATATAAGCACAGTAAGGTTGCAAATTGTTTATTAAAACTAAGACAATCTCGATGAAAAATAAGATTTTTAATCAAATCAACTGCATAACAAAATTATACTCTGTAAGGACCTAAATCCCATATCAGTTATCATGTTCTTCACCTCAATTCTGCCCACAAACTACAGCAGATAATGATTCCAGAAAATGCATGTACAGAATCTAACAGTAACAAAACATAATGTACAACATGTGAAGACTTACTTGAGAAAATTGAACACTTCGTAAAATTGTACAACTAAAGAGACTGATTTAGCCGATCCTAATTTCCAGAAAGCAATTCTTCCTTTAAATTAATCGCCCACAAACAAATTCGTTCCGACAATACGTGAAAGTCATGAACTACTGCCTAAACTGTATAATTGCAAGAGAAGGGAATCAAGAACAATTTCTTATTTGGTCATACAGAGTACGGACTGCCACTGCAACAGCGCAACGAAGTGAACAAGTTTGGGCTAAGTTCAGCTGGACTGAGCAGACACTTCTGTTTTTATAAAGAATCTAGTTTGGATTGGGCCACTTAACTAATGAAGGCCAAAATTGGCCTATATAGACTTCGAATTTGCGCCAGCACAAGCAACTCATTTAAACCCACTCCTTAAGTGGGTCCATCTTGCTAGACTTGTAGACCGCGACTCGTTATCACATCTTGCAACAAGTATTATAAGTGGCACGTGCCTATGGAAATTTTTGTTGGTTTCTAGAATAGGGTATTCCCACACATTTTTTATAATATGAAATTAATCCTTATTTCAAATTTGTTTTCAGATATGAGACCTTTTACCAGATTTGAAATACTTTAAGTTCAGCATGTTTCCATTGATTCAACCAATTGTTGATTCTTATGGGAATGTTTTATTCCTACTATAGTGGCATTTGATTAATGAAACCAAATATTTCTAGAAATCTTAATATTTTTAAAAATGTAATTCTTAAAAATTTACTTCTTAGACATATGATGTTATTATATTATTCTTAGGGGTGTTATAATATTGAATTTTAATTATTTTATACATTTTGAAAATATTGTTAAATTATTAAAAATATTTTCATTGAAAATTGAATGATTAATGAATAACCATCAATAGTAGTTATCAGCAGTATGTGATAATGGCAATAATGGTCAATTGTTACAGATATTAGTCAATAATAAGTGATGATAAATAATGAGTAATGACCAACTATTATCATTAAAAATAGATTGTAGTTAATGATAATTACCACATATGAGTGTTAGTTGATGATAAATAATAATAGATAGTGGTCACTGATGATGGGTTATGGTGAATAGTAATTATCAGTATTGAGTAGTGGCCAACACTGGTCATTGGTGATACATAACGATGATGATAGTGATGAGTAATAAACAATGGTCAATAGTGCTGAATAGTGGCTAATAGTGGTAACTAGGATAAATGATGGTAGGTAATGGTGGTTGGCAATAAGTAGCAGTGGATAATGGTTCTAAACAATAGATAGTGATTGGTGGTGATTACTAATAATAGATAATAATTGATAGTGATCACTAACGATAAGTACACAATGGTCCAATGTTAAATGATGGCAAGCACAACCATTTTTTTTCCTTGAATAATACTAAAAGAGTTTTCCATTTAGATAATGGTATAAAAGCATGAAGTCATTTTGTAAATGCTAACTTTTCTAAATTCATGTTAGGATGGTTGAATTAATAGGCTTTACCTTCAAATTATTTGAATTATTTCAAGAAATGCATTCAACCATTAAGTTCAATTTTCTATTTTTCCTTCTAAAAATTAAGCATGATTATTCAACTAATTAAAAAACTTGTAACATTCTCCTATTTTAAAGGTTATTTCTTGATTTTTTGCCTCCAATTAAGTAATTGGCAATTCTAACATTCTTTTTTTGTTATTTGTTGATTCAATTATCAATCTATGATGATACCAGTTCTTCACCACTCAAGTTATGATATTTATGAACAGACCACTCAAATTTGATTGGTTACATCCTACATTTGACATTCAAGTGAGTTCATCATAATAATATTCCACAAAATTTACTAGTTCCATGAAGAAGGAAGCCTAAATGGCTTTCATATCCAACATACCATCCTACTTAAAGTTATCACCAGTTGGTTATTTTAATTTTTTTCTTTTTTTTAATTGCTCAATTTTAGTTACCTAATTAATTAAGGGAGTGGAGCAAAGGACACCTTCTTCAAAAACCCAAGGATTCAACAATCAATAACATTGAAGATAGAGTTGATAATTGGGCAGAGGCTAAGATTTTGACAGCACTTTATTCTAAACAACATGACTACTAATAATGATGCATTATGACACTTGTCTTATACTAAACAATCATTAGAAGAATATATAATTAAGGGAAAAGATAAAAACATAAGCTTCTTCTTTATCAATTTACCACATTTTCAATTGTTTGAAATAAATCAATGCCTAAGCAGAATGCATCTTTTGTGGCTACAAAGTATTCAAAAAGGAAAAAAAATTAACTACAATTTATACATGTTGCCAATGATTTGTAAAAGTTATAAGCAAATTATTTTTTCCTACAACTCCCTAACCTTACAATCATCATCTCATACCATTATTACTTCCTTCTTTGTGTCTTTTTTAGCTAAAGTTTAGGTGGTGATATTTATGCATCATGGAAATCTTACTATCTATTATTCATTTTTACAAAGAAATTAGACATTTTCTCTGTATATCACATGACTTTGTGTTATTTTTTATTAATATTATTCATAACTATTGGTTTATGAGATATTATTATTAAAAGCATAATGCAATTTTTACATCCTAATTAGAGGTCAATGAGAATTACGCATATAATTAGAGAGTGTTTAATAATATGTTTTAACATTATGCATTTGTTTGAAATTAATTATTGATTTTTAGTGTGCAATTTCATATACAATTAATTAATTATTGATTTTTCAATGCATTTATTTCATATATTAATATATACTTTTTTCTTTATTTTGAAGCTCCTTAGTGATAAGATATGATAAATACATTGGAGTAAACACACTTTCATTATTACTTTGACCAATTTTATATTATAAAAATATTAATATAATTTTTTATTAATATAATTTTATAATAATATAATACTAATATATTAATATTATATTATTACAACATTTTATTATATGCACTTGATAAAGCCTACGCAGCACCCTAGGCTAATTGATTCACTGCCGTTATATTTATCCATTAAATAAATATTGTTGTGAATTCGATGTAACCACTTATAAGTATCATAGTATTCCATGTCAAACAACTTTATTTTATTAGCTTGAATTTATCAAGTTCATATTACGTCTCCACAATAATCAATGAGTCATTTGATTCACACAAGAAGTATCATTGTATTCCAAGTCAAACAATTTTATTTTATTAGCTTGAATGTCATATTACATCTCCATAATAATCAAGAATCGTTTAGTTCACACAGGAAGTAACTTCTCGCAAGAAATTGAACTTCTTAAAAAATAACTTCTTATGTAAATTTTCTGAAAAGTACTCAAAGTTATTTGGTTGATATATAGAAAGTGATACTTTCTAGGAAGTAACTTCTTGTATTTTGCTTGTTTTAACTTTGAATATTTTAAGAAATAATAATAAAATAACTATTATATCCCTACTATTATTATAATATAAAATAATAAACTTTAGTTATCATTAATTAAATTTAATGAGGATAATTTTATCATTGTATCTATAAATAACATGAGAAATAGAACTTACCTAAAAGGAAGGTGGGTAAGTAACTTCCCACATTTTGTGAGAAGTTGAACTTCCTAAGAAATTCTATTACTTCCTACAGTTTATAAAATAATGATCAACCAAATGATTCATCAATTTTCTATTTCCTAGAAAATAGAACTTTCCATGTTATTGGAGCGAATCAAATGACCTCTAAGATGAAGTTCTTATTTTATACTGATTGGTTAAAGAGAGGATTATATTTATTTATTTATTATTATCACTATTATTAATTGACATACATGCCCACTCCTTCCAACTTAAGGAAGCTTTTGAGTTTCTAATCATTTCCACTTACATCAACTGCAAGTGTCAGCTTATGAAAGGATAAGATATTTTCCTCCCAATTCTTATACTCTTTACTTCCATGTATGCCATTGGTATCCACAAATTCATTCATATTGATATTGATATTAAAAAATTAAAGTTTGTGATTTCCTACACAAATTTATATCATTTATATCAACAAAAATGGAAATTTTATATATACCTATATCTATTTAATACTAACAAAATTTATATTTTCTAATTTCTAAAATTTTATAATATTATAATTTTTTTCATGAGCATATTGGCAAATGTCACACTAAGTTTCTATTTGTTACTTTAGTAAGTGAAAGAAGAACCTCTACAATTATAATTTTTTACAACGGAAGATGTTTAGGTAACTTTATTTATTGGTGTTATCTTCAGTCATCACAATAATGCAAAAATTAACCAACAACACTAACTAAAATTGGATGGACCAAAAACAATTGCAGTCGCAAATGAAAAAAAAAAAGTAACCAATGACCTCTGGATGCAAACAGCAACCAAAGTCGCGATTACAAAAGCCCATTCGCAACCTTCTGCTCCCAATGACTGCACTGCTACTAATGACTGTCGCAAGCAACAATTTGCAACCTCGAAAAAATTTTAACGACTTGAACCATTATTCCAGAATTGTTGTCGAATGATTATTGTCTGACAATTAGTTCATGAGGGCTGAGAAGTAGGAGAAGAGGGAAAATAAAGGAAAATTTAAAAAAAAAGAAAGAAGGAAGAAGAAATCGGAATGAGCAATCTAGATAGGTGGGACATTTAATGTCGTTGAAAAGGAAAAGAAAGGAGAGAGTAGAAAAAGTTGTAACCCAATAAGGATTCTAGCATTAGTATATATTCACTAGAGTAAATAATACATAATGTCTAACAAGACTGAAATACCCTTAGAGAGAATATATATTAGTACATAATAATTTAACAATTAAATAATTTTGTGAGATCAAAAAAATTAATAACAATTAAATAGATTGATTAAAATTGCAACCACTTAAATATTTTACCCCTTGATTGTTTCTATAAGAAATGGGTAGAAAGAAAACTCATGGAAAGAAAAAGAGTAAAAAAAATAGTATTTTCCTTTATTTGGTTGTAAGGTAAAAAATAAATAGAAGAGAAAAGAAAAAGAAAATAATGGATGAATCTTATTGAAAAATTCTCTTAGCACATATAGATAATAAAATGAGTGAAAATTTTATTTATTACAATTTTAATCTTGATTTAACCTGGAAACACTCATATTTACCTTCAAGAGAAAAAAATGCAATGTTAATTAAGGTTTAACAACTTACTACATATTATATCTATTATATCTGAGACTCTTGTAAATATATAAAATAGACTGATTTGAAAACATAAGCTAATTTTATTATAAAATAAATTATTATCCTTGTACTAATTTCAAAATGTCATTAAAAAGAACCTTTTACAAAAAAGGTAGAAAAAATGAAAAGAAATATTGTAAAAATTTGCAAAATCATGGTGTTTTGGAAGCAAAAGCAAATAAAGGAATTTTTTTCAATAAAATGTTTACAATGACTAAAATCTGCTTTTAACATTTATTTTGTAAACTTAATTAATGTTATTTTCATTTTAATATATATTAAATATACATTTATAAAAATATTATGTATAAATATGATGGATTATAATAATAGCTATTTTTGGACACAAATAAAATTTTAAATAAACATATTAAGTTGAAAAGTAAGATTGTTATTTAACTTAATTTTATCTTACTTTTCTATCTAAAAAAATAAAGAAAAATTATTTTCTTATACTTTTTTATTTTCTACAAAATTTTATATAAATGAAAATATATTATTTTATTTACTATTATTTTCTTTCTTTATCTTTTTTTTTCTTTGCATACAAGAAATAAAGTTGCATTTAAAACTTTAATCTTTAAAGCTTAGAGATTGTTGACTAGCAAATAAGAGACCACCAAATAATTAAAATATCTTTCATTTTATACATTTAGAATTATTTCTTATTAATAACCAGGGATTTAAAAAATGGACTGCATCAGATTTCGCAGCCGCATTTTTGCGATTGTAGAAGTCTCCACATCTGCATAAAGGTGCAATTGCAATGTGAGTGGAAATCACAATTGTAATGGTGCATTGCGAACACAACAAAACTCTGATGTGGTTGGTGCAGCCTATTTCGAGACATTTTCACCATATTTTCCCACAATAAGCCATTTCCATGGTGAAAAACTAAAAATACTAGAAAGATGTCATTATCTTACCTACAACTAGAGCTGTCCACAATCAATTATAAACTACTTAAATTAATATTTTTTAATTGAACTAAATTTTTTTATCCAACATTTATTTCACCCGCTTTTAACCTTTGATTCTGCCTTAACCATTTAGGATCGAAAGCATCGATTTAGAATTAGTTCAGGTTTATATTGGTTACAACAACAAAAAATTTACTTCTTCTTTAAAGCTCCATTAACGATGCAATGCAATGTCGAATCTCATAACAAATCTTTTAACAACAGAATAAATAAAAATTCAACTTAAAACTTATGCTCACAGTGATTTCTTAACCATTACTAAAAAATCTTGCATCTTCTTTGAAATATGAAAGACCTACTGTGATTATTGAGAAGCCGCTGTAAGAGTTTAAATAAAAGGCATTCATCGAATCAAGACAAACAATAAGTAACAGAGAAATTGAACTTATGACTACAGATCTATAGATTTTTATAAATGAAGATGAGAGTAAGAATGATTTTCTTATGAAAGATAAAATATATCTGAAGATATACATGAGATTTGGCATGAAAGTTCTAAATAGAGACGCAGCTTAGATTGAGCCTCGAGATAGGACTGATCTTCTTATTGGCGTTCAAAATATGGAAATGAAAAGGGAGGGATTTCCTTGTTCCCTAGCAAGTTTAGAAATTTCCTTTCTTTTTGCTCTTCATCCTATAAGATAGGCTTTCATCTAGACTCTAGATGCTTCAGGAACTAAAAAAATTGATGTTTACAATAAAAAGAAACAATTTTATAAAAATAAAATTAAATGTCCAAAATATGTCAATCTTCAACTATATAATATTCATTTAAAAAACAATCATTTATTATTATAATAATAAAATACAAGCTTTGAATTTCAAACTCTGAGTCTCTAACCTACAATAACTTCATATAGTTTTCTTCCATTTTATAAATGTTCGATCGGATGCAGTTTTAATCGAATTACAATATTACCACCAAATTAAGCTACATATAACCGATTTTTTACATTTTCTAAACCATCGCAAATCACTAATTAATTTTAATCATATTAAACTGATTGTGTGATAGCCATTTTTCACCCAACCCTACCTACAACATATGTTTTTATTATTTGCCAACTATTACACATGCCTTGATGATTTTCTTTCTTCATTTCCTTTACCCCTTGTTTGGCACATTTAGAATAAAAATTCATTTTATTTCATTTAAAAACAATGATTTCATTTCATTTCTAAATGAATTCTTCCATTTAGGATAAATTATAAAAAATATAATTTCATTTCACTTTAAAATGAATTCTTTTATTTGAAATTTTATTAAAATTTATAGAATTCATTTCAAACATTCATATTTACAATAATATCATTAATTTAATATTTTATTTTCCTAGATAATTTGCCCCCTCTCTTTTCTCTCCTCCGTCCCTCCCCCTCTTTTGTTTCAAAAATGCAATGCCTAATTGTGCCAAGCCATGAAAAATGGCATCCACAAACTCCATGCAGTGGCCAAATGAAGTTATTCAAATCTTATACTCTATAACTAAAACCAAATGAAGTGTGTGAGTGAGAACCTCTCAAGAATGTGCAATTCTATCTTCAGAGCAGCAAAGCACAAGGGACATAGTGAAGAGCACAATTTAAGTTAACAATGGCGGAACCCCACTTAAATTATTCTACAGAACCCATTTCCAATTTCAATTCACAATTTCAATTTCCAATATAAGTCCCTTCCATATAAGCTAAATCACCTTAGAATTCAAATTTTCAACAAAGTAAAGACAAAAACACCCTAGTTAAATAACACCACCACAACTAAGACATAATAGAATAACACAAGAAAAAAGCATGCCCATACTTCCATAACAAGATCGTTATAAGCATGTCCTTAAGATATACAAGTTTCCACCAAATCCTTCAATAGCATACCCTAACAAAAGTAAGAATTTTCATTATTAAAAACACAAATCATAATAAAATTAAGGAGGTTTCTCCCATACTCATTGTTTTCCATACTCTCACATACTCACACTTCTGATTCACTGAGGTTCTTACATGTGGGAGGCATATTTTTTATGGTCAGCAAGTGTATGGCTAGAGAAAGTTATCTTACCCTCTCATAAGAATTAAAAGGACAATCTTGCCCCTGTCCTCTTAAGAAAAAAAAAAGGAACTTCAGCAAGTTTATGGCTAGAGCAAGTTATCTTGCCCTCCTATAAGAATTAAAAGGACAATCTTGCCCCTGTCCTCTTAAGGAAAAAAAAGGAACTTTATGTATTCTCTTGAATTATTTTTCAATACAAGCTTTATTATGTTTTAAAATAAAAAATAATAAAAATTTAAATATAACTATTTTAGGAGAATATTTGATAATTATTTTTAAATAATAATTTAATTTTAATAATTTAAAAAAATTCATGGATGTTATTAATACAAAAATAATTATTAGATTTAATCCTTCAATGATTAGATTTGATACATTATAAATTATAATGAAAACTTGATTTTTGTTTTAAATAAAAATAATTAGTACACTAATTGAAGCATTCAAAATATTAAATAGTAATTATTATGAAAATATTAATACTTAATTTTGTGATAATTATTTTAATATTATATATTTATGTTTATAACGATTTTTTTAAAATATAATATAAAAGTTAAGAATAAAATAAATAATTAAGTAATTTAATTAGATTAGATGTTCGATTTATTTGAAACAAATTTGCAATTAATATTAATTTGCTTTATATTATCATCACCAATCGTATTTGTATCAATTTATTGATAAAATGAATGCACCAAAAAAAAAAGTCAATGTATAATGGAACAGAACTAGTGTATGGGTTGTAATAATTTGACAATATCCTGTTTATTTATTTTTTGTTTAAAATGAAGTAGTACGAAGTTAAGTTAATATTAAGAATCTATTGCCAAAAGTAAATAATTTAATATTAATATTTATATACATTAATAAAAAACTAATATGTGTAATTATTTGAGTAATACAATTTATATTAAATTTTTTACTTATTTAAAATATTTGTATAATTAAATTAAACATATTATGTTAAATGTACATTGATTAATTATATTAATATAAAAGTTATAAATAATAATATTGTACACAACAAAACCAAAAAAAAAAGGGAAAAGTATGTAATGAAAAATGTAGAAAAAGATAAATAATATGTGAGTTGTAAAGTAACATAAGAATTTAAAAATTATGCAATTGAATTATTCAATTAAATTATATTTTAAAGTAATTTAATTTAAATAAAAATTGCAAGAAAATTTTAATTCATTATTAATGTAAATTATTTGATACCATCAAAAAAATAATAAAATGACATTGTCTTCACATTTTTAAGAATAAAAGGTGAAAATTTTTTAATTATCAAAAAGAAAAAGAGAATTTTTTTTAACAAAATTTTTTTGAATTACCTAAATTTTAGTTTGTCCTTAACAAAGATTTTTTATGGTTACAACACGCATCACAGAAAACATATCATTTGCCCTTTTCATTGGAGACCACACCAAAATTTTCAATACCAAAATATCTCATTACACCAGAAGAACTTTTTCTTTCGATTATTGACAGCACTTATGTTCATGTATTAATAAAAATGTCAATTCCTCCATCATATTAAAGTATTGATAATTTTCAAATAAAAAATTATTTTAATGTATAAAGATAATTAATTATTATATAATAAGTTAATCATAATTATTAAACAATTGAATCTAAAATTGATTTAGTTTTTAAATAACAATTTAAAGTTAATAATTTTAAGAAATTAAAAGAAATTATTTATGTTTTTATTTAATTTATTATATTTCAAAGTTTAATGATATAAATTATGATAGATATTTTAATATTAAAATTGAGATAGAAATTTTCTCTCACCAGAATTTTAAGGGTAAGGTTTGACATTTTATTCTCCGCAACAATAGGTAACATGTTCCTAATCAAGGATTCAGATAAGTCAATCTTCATTCAATGGCCCCGATTTGCTTCTCTGTTGGTACTCATTATTATTTTACTGATAGTACCAAAGAATTGTCCTAAAATTAAAAATGCAAAAGAAGTTTCAAAAAGTTACTGTATGGATGAACTCAACCCATTTCAGGCGTGCCTTCAGCACAACTGATGATAGTTTTATACATGCATTCCTAGGAAGTACGTAACATAAGGAAAGGAAAAAGAAAATGACGATTTCTTGTAGAAGCAGAGCAACTCGACCGTCCAATGTTACATGCTTCCATGTGTCATTCGTAACCAATGATGAAATAAGATGTTCCCCTAAAAGACCATTTGATACAATGCAGCTATATGACATGACCAACAAGCTTTCTTCCCGAATATGTGAACTGCCCTTGTACGAATGGGATCAGATGCTGCCAACAATATATTGAAGGGCGCAAATTCACCCATAAATCCAAATTTTATTTTTCTTACCTACTTCCAAAATTTTACTAGTCACCCAAAGCCACCTTGAATGGGGGGGACTTGTGCTTATACATTACCCATTTCATGTGGCTAAGCACTGCAGAAATCTTTTACCGCTGGCAGCAAAGGCTTTATAATGCCTGATCTACCATTTCATCCTTCTTGAACGAAAATTATCGAACTACTTGCCATAATCTTCAATGGAATGCAATTCTAAACTGGACAAGATAATGGAATGACGCGCATTGAGGATTAATATTCAGCCATTAACTGCGAAATGATGAGGGCAAACGATGAGATCCACCTTGTCACAATAAATCAACACCAACCAATGAAACAACATCCATCAAAATTTCCTGTTCTATGCCTAAAAGCCACAGTTTAAATCACTAAATGGTGGAATTCATAATTCGTCCAAAACTGTTGATGCCCCGGCATCAAAATAGGGTCTTACAAATAGCCAACGGAAGGATGGAAACTTATCTAACTCGAATTCATATCCTAGATGTGGAGGTGCCATTGAGTTTGCATTGCACATGTTCTAGGACTGCCATGAAGTGCAACAATTTTGGCTTTCTGTGGTAAGCATGAGGCATTGGAGCAAATTATTTACTCTTCCTATACAGAATTGGATTAACCAGAAACTGTCAAAGAATATTGGTAGAAACTTATGTGTAAGTTAGCAGGTGCTGTTCAGTTTTTTATGTTGGCTAGTGTGGCTAAATAGGATCAACCTTGTGTTTAATGGGATTGTGGAAAACATTCACAGTGTGTTATTCTCATGCCTAACAATTTCATTTTTTAAAAAAATAGTTTTTTAATAGGAGTTTATTGTCAAAAAAAATATGAAAATACTATATAAATAAAAAGAATTCAAAAATTAAATTCCTTTATAAACTTTTCATGAAATGTTTAAACCTCTCTCATATCAAGAATCAGAAGATTTTATAGGAAGTTTTTTTTGACAAAGAAAAATGGGTAAGCAATTTTTTTAATTTTGTAGGAATCAGAACCCAAGTCCTTCTTTTTCTATCATACCTCGCCAACTATATAACATCCGTATGTTACTTTTTAAGAAGTTATATAACTATCTATTTCTTACATTTGAATTCAACAAAGATTATTTAAAAATAAAATAAAACTTTTACAAAGAAAAATGGTAATAGAATTTAGCTGGGACGCTAGCCTCTCACCTATCATGATTCAGGGCAGTTTGGTCAGGACGCTCTGGCAATATAAGTGTGTGGGGGTTATTTTACTACCAAAAAACTAGGGAAATGGGATAGAATGGTTTTTCTCTCAAGACCGGAAAAATGGAAATTGAAGGATATCTATAACATGTGGGCAGTTATTAGTGACTTTAATAGCATTTTCATTTGAATAATGGAGCCCCGCTATCTAAGTATCAGAATCTCCTAGTGCCTCGATAACAAGCTATAGAGTTCGTATTCTTTGGATCAAGCTACTGGATGCCTTGTCATTGATTTGCCCTGCCCTATTCCCTGTAACCTAACATAACTTCGTGCTGAAAGCAACATTAAATGACCCAAAATCCTGCTAATCCAATTTATGCATTTTTTTCTCATCCTACCATGACCCTAAACCACCATTGTTCTGTCTTCTCATCACAACCCAAAAACATTTCCCACTACTCAAAGTTATCATCATAACTCTTAATGGGCTAATCAATTTGCTGCCTACCCGAACCCATTTTAGACCATTCCTTATCCTAGCAGAACTATAATTTCAAACACCAGTGTCTTCTATAAAACTGGTTTAATTTGTAGAACAGCAGAACACAGATTGGATCAAAGGATGAAATATTCAAAAAGCACGACAATAAGAATGCAAAGAAACAGAAATCAGAATTCAGCAAACCTGAGATTAAGAAGCAAATCCTGGAAATTGCTCAATAGGTGATCTATAAAACAATGTTACAGAGTAAACCTTGGTAGAAGCAGATTGCGAGAAATGGGTATCAGTAAAATCATTTTGAAAAAATAGAAGAAACAAACCCAGATGCATAAAACAATCTTACCCTTCTTCGATGAGGTCAATGAAAATGGGCGAGACGGAGAAGCAACAGGCAAACATGCGTCGAGTTGATCTTTGTTTGACTGTTTTGGAGTTGACGAGATCAATGAAGAAGATGAACAAGAAAATCGAGAAAAGTAAAACCACAGAACAAACAGTAGAAGGAAAGAATGAAATGAAGCTTTGAAAATGGTAGACTGAAAAGTAGGGATAGATAATGTCAAAGTACTTAAATAATGAAAATAATACCCCAAGTCTAAAAGAGGAAGAGGCAAAAATAAAAAATTAAAAAGAAAATAAAGAAAGTTAAATATTGCTATACAACTAAATTACCCAGAAATGTCTACAACGTACGGAAGAGATATAAATATATATATAAATATTAAAGATTATTATGGGATAGATTTCAGAATAATACTAATGTAAAAGATACATTAATATATCATTAAATTTAATTAAATATTAAATTTATTTTTTATTATGATTGAATTTTATATGTTATATAATAATATATTAATAATTAAATTTAATAATGTATTAAGATATCACTTATAAATGATATGTCATAAATTTTTTCTAAATCTATTGAATATTGTGTGAAATCCAAAGAATTATGCATTAAATTTTTTAAAATAATTTCACAAAAGTTCACATCTTTACAAGATAAAATATTTTTATTATTAAAATACTATATTTATTTTAAATTTTGAATCATGTTTAAATTATTTGTTTTGAAATTTAAAAATAGATAATTTAATATTTTGAAAAATTCAATATCTAAAAAGTTAAAATTTTCCAATGATCTTGTAAATGTTGAATAATTTTTTAGCATGGATGACAAGTTCTAATAATATAATACTTTATATTCATTTTAATAATTTAGTTATATAATTATTAATTATTGAATATATTTTTCCATCATTAATAATACTATTATATAATTTTTAATTTTAAAAATTATTTTAACACATTAAATTGGATGAAAATGTAGTAAAATGGAGTATTTATGAGGATTATGTCAATTTTTTTATATATATGTGAGAAATTTTGAAAAATTTATGATCTCAATGGCCACAATCATAACACTCGCAGTATTTGTAATTAGAAAAAATGCGATACAACCGCAATTTAAATTCTTGTTAATGACTAAAGCTCCATATTAATTGGCGTCACATTTTTCAAAGGAAAGATTTTCTTTTGCCTCTTGTTCAAGACTAAACACTTGGAATGCCTCCTTTTCTTTTGACTTATCTAACAATTAATTAATTACATTAGTAATTAATTGATTATATTAATAATTAATTAATTTAATTAATTATTAGCTGATAATTGATTATATTAGATGATTTAACCAGTTAATTACATTAATTATTTAAAAATATTTAGTATAATTAATTATTTATGATTAGCTATTTGTATATAAAAACATCTAAGGATATGAATATATTTTATGAATTATTTGAATATTTTTTGTTTTAATATTTTAGATTTTATATATAATTTAATAAATTAAATTTTTTATAAATAATATATCATTGCAATTTATTATATATTAAATATTTTTAAAATTAAATTAATATAATTTTTATAGTTATTAAATTTTATTTTAAGAAGTCAATAATTATAATTATTTAATTTTTATATAAAAATAAATATTATAATTTTTTATAAGTCAATTAGGGATGATAAAAAAAAATGGATCTTAAGGCTTACATCACTAATTTTACTTACGAAGCACGAATTTGACATAAATTTTTGCCTCGTGAGATAACATGCCGAACAAATTTTTGACCTGTAGCAATTGTGTGAAACAAAACAATATTACTTTGTGGTGCCTTAGTTTGCTCCAAAATTATAAATTATTTTTTATCCTTTATATTATATTTGAAAATATATATTATTATAAACTCATTTTTTAGTAATTTTATAATTAAAAAATATTTATAATAACTATTTTTAACTAATATTTATTTTAATTATTTTTTAAATTTAAAATTAGTTGAATAAATTATATTTGATTTTAGATTAATATTATTATATTTTATTTAATATTAAAAAATAATTATGTGAGTATTTAAAATTTATAAATTTTTAATTTTTATTATTTTTAATTTTTAAATTTTTTTTATAAATTACTAGTGTCCTGCAAATTACGAGGATAAGGCACCAATTTGTTTCGCAATTAATGATGGGATGAGGACACGACAAATTACCACAATTGTAAGGCGGGGCAATATACCATCAATTTGTTATTGGCTTGCCTCATTACCATCCTTAAAGTCAATATTGGAAGAAATAGGAACTAGGAAGAGATGGAATGAATGGTTTACATTTTTATTTTTTATTTTTTATTTTTTGTTAAGAAGGACAAATTGACAAATACAAAGAATTAGGTAAAAAAACTAGTTATTCTAGCATTTTTTTAATAATGGATTGAAAAGGAATTAATTATTCAAATTAGTTAATTATTAAATATCAAAATTAATTAATTAATCAAAATTAATCAAATCAACCAAAAGTCATTTAAAAAACCATTTATCCAACTGAACTTCTCTTCCTTTCATCAATAAGGTATTCCTCTGCACCCAACCTCACTCCAATCTAAACTCAAACTTCACCTCTTTTTTAACTGAATCTCATCACAACTATTCTCTAACATCCCCCTCTACATATTGCATTATCTTTCATTGATAAGATAAAGGGGCCTAAAAATGAAGGAATGACTATAGGTTTGCAAATTTGTATGTTTCGAATCACTCCACTACGTTTTAGAATGAAAACATACCACATTGCTATATTTCGTCCCAATATGCAGTGCACCGGTAATTCTAATGTCTTCAGTAACTATGGATTATCCAAATAAACTTTGGATGAATTCATGGAAGCCATTTTTAGTGGTCAACCCAAGGCTATTATGCAGGATTGTGTTTCTTACAAAATAAATCACTCTCAATGTTCACTGTAAATTGTATCCATCTTCTAATAAAGTGAGCTTTTGAGACTACAATGGTATCATAAAAAGTTTATATATATATACACAATGCAATTGATTTTCATAGGTAACATAAGGCACTGGATTCAAGTAGATATTGAGTTGTAACCTTTATATACTTCAGGAAACTAATGTTGCAACTGCGAGATTATTGGGAACTACAAAAGCTCAGGTAGATCCTTGTTTGACTTCATGAACTAAATGATAGTTTATTTTGATAATTTATCTATTAGGAAAATCATGTCATATTAATTATAGAAATTATTTAGGAGAATCATCTTAATTATGTTAATTATTTCATTATAATGTTTAGGAAATCTTGTACATATCATAATCAATCATGATTAATGCATATTGGGAATGATTCTAAGGATAGGAATCATGATCAATACATATTAGGAAATTTCGGGAATTTATTTTTTTCATGACTTGTTTATATTGTACTCATCTATTATTGGAATAACACATAAGATTATAACAATAATTATATTTGTTATGCCATCAAAGCTGCAGGGTAACCTAACTGCTGCATGATTATGGTTAGGCAAGATATGAAGAAGGCTAATGTCGCACAAATGTAGTAAACTCATAGTACAACAGTCATGCAAACAGCGGGAGTCATTGATGAACATGAATCCTTTCCCGGGCTAAGTGATGATCAATGGATAGCCCTACTAAACATTCTTAACAACCACAAAAATATTACATCCACTGGTAAACAAGTGAAAAATTCTTGGTTGCTGGATACAGGGGCTTCAAATCATATGACAGATGATATAAGTTTATTGACAAACATAGTTGATGTCTCACCTTGTCCTATTAGGCTACCTAAAGGAAGAAATGCAATTGCAGATAAGGAAAGAATAATAATTTTTTAGAAAGGCCTAATCTTAAATAATGTGTTATATGTTTCCAATTTAATGTGTAACCTTATTTCTGTCTCTCAATTGATATATAACTCAAACTGTGCAGTCACTTTTTCTAATAAATTGTGTGTAATACAAAATTGCACTTCGAGGACAGTGATTGGTGTGGGTGAACAACAGAATGGGATCTATCATTTTCGCGTAGTGACCTTTGTCCAGGTGTGCAAAGCAAGTGGAATTAACTCCTTTACCATATGGCATAGGCATATGGGACATCCTACAATTCAAATAGTTAATTTACTTCCTGGTATTCAAATTAGTGATAAACATCATAAAGTTTGCGATATTTGTTTGAGAGTTAAGCAAATAAGAGATGTTTTTATTCCAAGTCAAAATAAAGCAATTGAACCATTTGATTTAATAAATTGTGATGTCTGGGGTGCTTATCGTGTTCACTCTTCTTATTGTGTTTTTTATTTTTTAACTATTGTGGATGACTTTTTTCATGTTGTGTGGATTTATTTATTGGCAGAAAAAAGTGAAGTTAGGAATATTTTTAAAAATTTTTGTGTTAAAGTGAACACTCAATTTAACAAGTCCATGAAAATTGTGAGAAGTGATAATGGAGCTAAATTTAAAGCCTTGAATCCTATTTCATTGAATACAGAATAATTTATCAAACTTCCATGGTTGACACCCTTTAACAAAATGGCCATGTGGAGAGAAAACATAGGCATATTTTAAATGTAGCTTGAGCTCTTCGATTTCAAGCTAATTTACCTATTGAATTTTGGGGAGAATGTATTCTTACTGCAGGATACTTGATAAATTGCACTCCTACCACTCTTTATAAAGGTAAAAATCCTCATGAAGTGTTATTTGGTAAGACCCCTATCTATTCTCATATTCACACTTTTGGGTGTCTTTGTTATGCCCACAATCGACCCTGCCAAAAGGACAAGTTTGGTGAGAGGAGTCGAAAATGCATTTTTATAGGATATCCTTATGGAAAAAAAAATGACATCTCTATAACTTGGAGAGTAGGGAATACTTTGAGTCTCGTGATATTGTGTTTTGTGAAAATGAGTTTCCTTTCATTGATCACTCTTATATAACAAATAAATCTCATGCCCCCACATATACCTTATGGAATGATGGATCTCCTTTCATTAATGAATCTAGCATAGGTATGCCTGGTATAAGGGGGAGTAGTGAAGTTGAGAGACACATTGGGGAGGTACAAGAAGGAGGTTCGAATCCAAATCCCTCATATGAGAATGTTGTGCTAGCACCACCTATAAATGAACCTCTTAGTCGAGGTCACAAAAAACGTCATCCATCAAGTAAGCTTAAAGATTATCTATGTCACATTGTGTATTGCGTTAATGACCCCACTACTAAGGCACTCACTCCATCACAATCCTCAGGTACGTTATACCTTATTGCACACTATGTGACTTGTAGTAATTTTTCTATGAAACATAGATAATTCCTTGCAGCAGTGACTTCTGGACATGAGCCATCTCGATTTTCAGACGCTGTTCGAGACCCCTTATGGCGCAAAGCCATGAAAGAAGAAATAGATGCTTTAGAAAAGAATGGCACCTGGACATTAACAATACTTCCACCCGAAAAGAAAGCTATTGGTTACAAATGGGTGTATAATATTAAGTATGATAGGACCGTGGAACGTTATAAGGCGAGACTAGTTGTTCGAGGAGATAGTCAAAAAGAAGAAATTGATTATAATGAAACTTTTACACTAGTCGCAAAGATGGTTACAGTTTGAACATTTTTAGTCGTTACTGTTGCTCGATCATAGATACTACATCAGATGAACGTTCATAATGCTTTCCTGCATGGTGATTTGGATGAGAAAGTTTATATGCAATTACCTCTCAACTTTTCTAATACAAATCCTGGGAAAGTGTGCAAGCTCTAAAAGTCCCTTTATGGCTTAAAGCAGGCACCACGAAATTAGTTTGCAAAACTTGCTATCGCATTGAAGAAATACGGGTTCAAACAATCCATGTTAATTACTCACTTTTCACTTATCATGAAGGGAATGTGATTTTAACTATTCTAGTGTATATTGATAATCTCATTATTGCAGGGAATAATGGAGATGTGATTGAACGATTCAAGCAGTATCTTAGCACATACTTCTACATGAAGGATCTTAGCTCTCTAAAGTATTTTTTAGGTCTTGAGATGGCCTGAGGACCTCAAGGAATTTTCTTGTGTTAATGCAAATATGCTTTGGATATTATCTCAGAAACTAGGTTGTTAGAAGCCAAACTGGCTGATTTTTCTTTTGAGCAAAATCATGGATTAGCCTTTGCTAATGGAGCTATTTTGAAGGATTCTGAGAAATATCGTCGTCTTATTGGGAGACTTATCTATTTAACCATATCTCAGCCTGAACTTAGTTACTCTGTGCACATCCTAACTCAATTCATGCATTGTCCTAGTCAGGAATATTGAGATGTTGCAATAAGGGTGGTTCGGTATTTGAAAGCTAATCCAGGACAAGGGATCTTTCTTCAGCCGAATAGTGATTTACAGTTATATGCTTACTGTGATTCTGATTGAGCCAGTTGTCCTCTTAGTAGACATTCATTAATAGGATATTTCATTTTATTAGGCCAGTCCCTTATATCTTAGAAAACTAAAAAGTAGGCCACAATTTTTCGTTCCTCAGCAGAGGCTGAATATAGATCTATAACTACAATGGCTTAAAACTCTTCTGGATGACTTACAAGTACCACGCGCTTAACCTATGCAACTTTATTGTGATAGCTAAGCAGCCATTCATATCGTAGTCAATCCGGTATTTCATGAACGCACTAAGTATATTGAGGTAGATTGTCATTTCATTCGTGATGAAATCCAAGCTAGTAACATTACTATTATGCATGTATGAACCTACAACTAGCTTGTCGATATCTTAACTAAAGCTCTCGAGAAACAATAATTTAACTCTCTTTTAGACAAGTTGGGCATTCAAGACTTTCATGCGCTAACTTAAGGGAGAGTATTAGGAAAATCATATCATATTAATTATAGTAATTATTTAGGAGAATCATCTTAATTATGTTAATTATCTCATTATTGATATTTAGAAAATCTTGTACATATCATGATCAATCATGATCAATGCATGTTAGGAATGATTCTAGGGATAGGAATCATGATCAATCATGATCAATACATATTAGAAAATTTTGAAAATTTATTTTCTTCATGACTTGTATATATTGTACTCATCTATTATTGGAATAACACACAAAATTACAATAATAATTATATTTGTTATTATCATCTTTCTTAATTTTAATATTTTTTGTCTTGAAAATTTTTCTTGTGTAGCCTGCCATTTGGTGTTCTTAATGTGGTTGTTTAGGATGTACTAAAACAGCTGCCAAAAGCCAGCTTTTTTCTATTTGACAAGTACATTCCCACAATCTTTACTTATGTTCTTGGTTATTTAAATAACAACATTCTAATTTTGTTCTTTATCATAATGGCAGTTCTATTTTCCATATGATTTTGAGAAAACTTCAAGTAATATAAATTATTTGTTTATTTGTCTTTACTTCTAATTTTGATGGCATACCAGAAGACATGTGGTACCACTCTATAACATCATCAAGCTTTTCTATTTCATCTGTGTTATTGGATCATTGAATTTAATCTTTTAGGTATGTGAACAATGAACATGCCCAAATGTTGGGACTAGTCAAAATGATCACCATAGAGGGGCATAGAATTCTAGGTCCAGCTACATCACTATTTGCTAATATCCCAAGAGACAAAGGAGCTAACCAAAGGTGGTAGTCTTGTTAAAGGGGTAAATCACTATTATCTCAAAACTACATTTTTTTTACAATTGAAATATATATTTTTATACAAGATGGCTAAGCCAATTCATTGGCGTGAAGTTTTTCAAGATTATGCATTTCTTTCAAACTTCTTTTAATTGTTGAACCTCTAGTGAAGAAGTTTAAACTACATGTTTTCCAATGTTGGTGTTGCTTTTAATGAGGAGGTACTTACCATCTAAAATGGCATTTTTATCACAACTTATTCCTCGTGAAATGCATAAATCATTAAATGCAACATGATGACAATTTTTAATATGATACTCTAATTTGACATGAATATGGTATGCTTATTTGAATTTAGATTAACATGCTAGCCCATTTAAAAATTTATATTAAATTTTTAAAAATTTTATTTGAGAAATAATTAATAAATAAATTATAAATAGATATATATAATAAAGATATAAAATTTTATTTTAATAAAATGATAGTGAAATTTTAAAATAATATTTTTATTAATAATTAAAAATATTTTTAATGAGAAATAACAAATAATTAAATTTAATAAATAATTTTATAATATAAATTTTATTAATTGAAATTATTAAAGGTTAGACAATTTGATATATTTAATAAATAAATTGATCCAAATATCCCAATATGTTAAAATATGTCTTGTTTCTGCGGAGTATAGTTCTGCTATCCATTTTCATTGAGTTTCTTAATTTTAATGGCCGAGATTCAAGTCATCAAGTGCTGAAAGCATGAGAGAATTTGTTTCAACAAAACCTGTAATCTTTGCTATGTCAAATCCCTTTGGGAATGGATTGTTTGAACAAGGTTCATTAAGCACTCACTATTTTTTTCATAATGTTTTTTATTTTGACATTCTTTTTCATGTTATCATTTGAACGATTGAGTGCATTGCTATTGATGGTTTTAACCATGTTGGAGAAAACATAGTGTTTGGGAGGGGGAGCCCTTCTGAAAATGTCGATCTTGATAACTATTTGTTTTTATCATAGTAAGTTTATCATACCTAGTTTGATTTTTATTTGGCCATGGTTACTCCAAGTGGTGAATGTTGTTATGCAGTTTTTTATATTGGTACAATAGTAGCATAGTCTCCAAACAAAATCTTCTATAGGGAAAGGAAAAGTCGGTCATATGAATTAAGCAAACATGTATTTGTTTCCATGGTGGGTCTTGTTGGATTTTTTTTCCTGAAAAAAATTCTAACTACCATTGGAAATATAGTTGAAATATTTTATGTTGAACTTACATTTCAGGATTGGTTTAGGAATTCTTCCTTCAGGTGCTTATTGTCTTATATAGATGGAATGATGCAGGTGGCTTTTGAATGTTATGCACCTATTCATCATGGCTTTTACCTTTTTAATGCAAAACTTCAAAGAAAAGAGGCACAACAAAGGCAAAGCTCTAATAGAGAGAAGAATTGCAGCATACAAAACCCTTTGAATGGGGTAACAATCGTAAAAATTAAAAATAAAATTAAAACCTAGAATGAATACTATGCACCCAGAGATTCAACACACAGTGACATAAAAGGGGTGGCATCAAAGCAAATGATACTACCATTATGATGCCATGTTGAGAAAAAAATTAGGATTTGGAAAGAAGGAGAAGGGATAGACGAGAGAGTAGAAGAGAAAACTCTGCATAATTCTGGAAGATGCCTCTATTATGCAATGCAATATTTTTTATTTTATTTTATTTTATTTTTTTGCACAGCCCTTTGGTTCGTTGATTTTGGCACTATTGTGCAGAGAGGAAAGGAGGCGCGATTAAGCCCACGCTTTGACGGAAAGAAAGCCTAGAAGAATTGTGGTGTACGAAACCCTTTGAATGGTGTGACAATTACACCTAAAAGAAAGGAAAATACTAAAATGATTAGTGCACGGCCGGAGATTCAAAATGCAGCAATGTGGGAAGGGTACTGCATTAAAGTGATATAACATACAAGGTAGATATCGCTCTAATACTATATTGAAAAATAATTAGGATTAAAAAAAAGTAGAAAGGTTTGAGAGAATCCTAAATATGTTATTAAATAATATATTATCTGAATACATTTAAAAGATTTAATTCAATATTCTATGTATATATAATTCTTAAAGAATATAAAGATTTTAATAGTCTTACCTTTGAATGCAATATAAATAAATTCATAATCTAAATTCGGTAATAATTAATTTAAGACATTATTTCATAGAGCATAATTTTTAATTTAAGATAATTTCTTAATATATTTTAACAACTTATGCTACTAATTAACAGGTGAACTATTTGCTTGATTTTTTCAAACCCTAGTATGATAAGATTCAAAGAAATAGTGTGGGCTCTGGTCTAGCAATTAAACATGTGATCTTCTTCTTATAAATACCACCATACTTCTTTTGGTAAAAACTCATCATTTACTTTGTTTTCATTTTATTCTTTCTCACTATTCTGCTTCTAAAAGTTCAAAATTTTCCTTCATTATCTAGTAGAATTTTTCTTTCAACATATAAGGAAAAAAAGTCATTATATGCTAAAAATAAAAGAGAAAATAGAATTATTTTAGAAAATTAAGTGAAAAAAAACTAAGTATGTGTAGTTGAGCTAGTGTTAATATTAGTAAATTGCTTAATTATTTTAAATCATGCTTTTTAATGTTAAAAGAGAAGTTGTGTATTATATTCGCTTGAAATGAGAAGTTTATATGAGAAGAGATATATCAACTTAAAGTAAATAATTTAAACAATTAAAAAAAAGTAATCATTACTAAGATTTCACTAAGATGTAATAAAATGATATTATGTGAAAGTTTTAAAATTTTTTCTACAATAGGATTATATTGACTGATATTATAGTTTAGTTAGTGTCTGACTTATTTTTATTCTCATGAATTTTTTTAATAATGCTTTGAAATTTACATTAAGAATGTATAAGGAGTAGTAATTTAGCTAGTATTTGGAAAATTGATTTTATCAAATGTAGAGTGTACACACTACATGAGTGTGGTGAGGTCAGATGACGTCATAAGTTGTACACACTGATGGAGTGCAATGCTCTCTATTTCAGGTATCTATTAAAGTGATTTTTAATATCAAGCTTAAGTTAAGCTTATAGGAATGACTATATGTAGAACATGATTATACGTAAATAAAATTGATGGGCTTTTGCTTTGCCTTGTTTGTCATTTCTTATTTCATTTAGTCTATAGAAGAAAATTCAATTGCAGTTTATAATAACAATGAAAGGATGGTTATCAAAAAAAATTTTGTTAGTTTATCAAAAAATTGAATGGTTATAAATGTAAAATAAATTTAATTTTTACTTTAACTACAATTTATTTATTGTTAATATGATTAAATTGTAGGTTTAGATAATTATGTGGAATGAAGTATTTTGCAATGATTGCACATAGATGTATTTTCGAATTTGATAATTATTGATAAATGGAATTTAGTGGTGCTAGCTTTTTTATTTGTTATTTGAAATTCTTTTTCAAATAATTGTTATTTTAAAAAGTGAAAATTTATTTATTATATTTTTAAAATTTTATCTTTATTAACTTAATAAATGTTTATCAATTTTATATATTAGGGACCTCTCATAAAAAATAAATTAATACATTGTATCTCTCTTCATTTAAAGTTTACAATTTTTTATTTTGCTATACTAGAATTATTTTTAAACTAATTATTATTTTAAGAAATTAGAAAGTATTCATTATGATTTTTTTTAAAAAAATTATTTTTATCAACTTAATAAATATGCATTAATTTTATATACCAAGTGGCTGGTAATAAAAAAATAAACTAATATATTGTAACTTTTTTAATAGAATCCTCGAATTTTTTAATATCTATGTTAAAAAAGATATATAAAAAAACTAGGAATAAAAAATTGTAAAGTTGATGAATAAAGAAGGATGTAAGAAGGTTAAGAGATAGGTTACTATTACAATGAATGAGCTGAGTTAATGTAAATTTCTATTGGAAAATAACAAAAGTGATTAAGTAATATTTACATGTATAGAAAGAGATTTTTCAAGAAGTTACACATTAGAATCTTCTCTTTCTATATATATGGCAGTATTAAAAATTGAAAAGATACACACATGAATAAAGTTGGCACTATAAATTATCACACAAGCATTCTACCTTTTATTTTGTAACATAATTTGTTTATGTACTTAGTTTATAGCTATGGTTGATAATAGTTCTTTTATGTTTTATGTTTTATATCATGATATACCTCGTGATATAATAGTAGATATTATGTCTTAAATTCTTATAAATTATATTTATAAATACAAGTGCATGTCAAAGAATTTCAATTACAATTTAAGTCATTCTCTCGTTATTAGGAAACATTTAGAAAGGTCAAAAAAGGGGGGAGAGAAACTCATTATTAGACACTATAAGCATTTAGGAGATCAGTTCAATATGATAATTTTAATTGACCAAATAGGAATACTATTGCATAAGTACCTAATTTGTGATATGTTATCAATATTGTAGATAACTTCGTGCTTGTGGGGTATATTGGAATCACTAATAAACTTTTAATTGTATTTTGTAATCCCACAACTCATAAGTTATGAAAAATTCCTAATGCTAAGATGCATACTACCTATTTTGATTTTATTTATAAATTTAAGTATAATTCTAATAATAACAACTATATCATTGTTCAAATCAGGAAAAGGATTGAATGTTTCATCAATCTTCACATTCAAATTTATGTTGTAAGTGAACAATAATGGACTACTTCTCAAATAGTACTTTGACTTGCATCTTCTATCAACTTAAACAAATAATGCCTTTCTATAAAGAATAAGATATTATAGGTTGCTATAAAAGTCAATAGTGGACAAACAACTAAAAAGTTTATGGGTGGTTATCTTTTAAACCATAATTTTTTTATAGCTTTAGCTTCTAATAGAAGTGAATGATATGTTAGTGGTTTTTATAAAATACAATGGATATCTTGGAGTAATGTGTTATGATATCCCTATATTTAAATAATGTGTAAGATAACCTTATACAAAGTTCTTTCATTGGGATAAATTATTCATGATTAGACTTTGTTTCCTTTTTAAACATTTGAAGCTTATCAGTGATAAAGAAATTATGATATTTGCAAAGTATAAGTTAAGGTTATTTATTAATGGTCAAATCATTAATAGTATAAGTTTGATTATGAGAAACATTGAGAATGGTTTAGCGAATATAATGAAAGATTTCTTTCACTAGAATGAAGCATGGTTAATGAGTGCAAAGAAATTTGCACCCATCCTTTTAGAGGTTTCAATGTGGTTAAAGGGGAGTATATTTGTAATTAAAGTATTATATTCATTTTGTTATGTTTATAAGAAATTTGCAACAATGAAAGTTGGTAAATTGTAAGGTTATAATATTTCATTTTTTTGTATTATGATTATTTAGTATATATGTAAGCATAGCTTTTTCTAAGTTTGCTTTTAATCTATAATTCCTTAGTAAGTACTCGAGTTTGCTTTTAGTCTAGGCTTATTGATGAGAATTCCAAAAGTGAAGAGGCACTTCCACATTCATTAGAGGGTCCAATGACAAGAGCTAAAGCTAAGAAGATCAAGGAAGGATTTCAAGGGCTTATGGAAAGAGTTTGGATGCTTGAAGAAGCTAGATTAGAAGAGAACAACAAAATCATAATATGCATTATAGCTAATCAGCACTAAGTGATATGCATTCCAAGGAGTGGCCCCCACATCACCACCACATCATCGCCACATCAACCACAATCCATGTCACTACCACATCATCAAGAAGATGGTGCCACATCACTGCCACATCAGCCATAGTCCTAGTTGGCGCCACCTCATCTCATTTTCTATTATTTGGTGTTTTAGGCTTTATTATAGCACTTAGGCTCTTAATTTGTAATTATTTTGTGCTGCATCACTTTAGAGTATTTTGGACCTATTTTGGGCTTTATTTGAGCCCATTTGTCAATTAGGGTTTTAGAAAGTCAATAAGGAGGCTTGTTCCTTATTCTATTACAATTCAGACATTTTGAGAAAAAAGTTGATTGCTTATGAGGGTTTTCTCTCTAGGTTCTTGTATGAACTTGAAAACTTATCAAAGGGCATTCAACCTTTGTGGCGTCAAATATATCTCTTATTGCTTCCAATTATTCCTCTTTTCTGAAGCATGGCGGGAATATTATTCTTTTTTTTACTTTGATTGCATCTGATTTGGGAAAGATCTAACAATTTCACATCACTTATTTAATATATATGTTGGTGTTGTTAAGTTAGTGATGTGAGTATATTTTAGCAAGTATTTGAATATATTTATAGATAGAGTTATAAAAGACATTTGTGTTGTAATGTGAATAAGGCTTTTATTTGAAGAATCACATATTACATCATATCATAAAAATGTTTGTTTATTGAAAGTTTCTACCTAAATAGTAATTTTCTTTTAATTTTTCAATGAAATCAAGTGAAAGTCTATAAGGTAACATTTATTTGATTGGAAGTGAGTAGCTAAGTGTGAGGTAATCATATTAGATTAAGTTTTTTTAAAGATCTATATTTAAACCTTCAATTGTTAACTTTTAGAAAAAAATTTGCTTAATTTATAGATTGTGAAATATTAACAATTGAATTGTATGTATTTGTTTTATTGTTCGTAATTCAATATAAAAGTAATTATCATTTAAAATTTGAATATTAGTTACACTGAATATTAATTAAGGGTTTTGGGAATATTTAAAAAATATTTAATGTGAAATAATAATGGTCCTTCCTAATTAATATTAAACAATTATAGAGAAATTAATTAATAGTTAATGTTGAAATTATATATTATGTCAATTATTTTATATCTTCATGTTTATAATGTTTTTATATTTAAATTATTGTGGTGATATTACCTGTGCTTTTATTCTTTTAAGTTAATTGATGAATTATGTTAATTATATAATGATATTAGTGAAAGATAAAAGAAAACAAGTTTATGAGTTTCAACAAAAAATTATTATAGTATATCATTGTAACATTATTAGAGGTCTTTTGGTTGGCAAAAGTAGCATGAAAAATACAATTATTTTGAAAGTAAGAAATCTTTAAGTCATTTAGTTAGTCACTAACTACAAAAATTTTTCACAAATTATGGGAATTTGCTGACTTATATCCCTTTAGTAAAAAGATCTTCCTATGTTATTCATAGAAAGAAATACAAAACTATTACTACTGAATTTAATTAATAATCATCTTAACCTTTAATCATCACCTTGAGTTTTAAAATTATAATAATATAATTATAATAAGTTGATTATAATAAATATAATTATTTTATTAATTATAAAATAAATTAAAAAGTATTATATAAAATAAATATTAAATATTGTACCATAAATATAATTAAAATAGAAATTTTATTATAAATAGAAGTATATTTATTTTATAAATCTATTATATTATTTCATGTTTATTGCATTTATTATTCAATATTTTGATATTTAATTATAAAAATAAGAAAATTGTATTTCTTCTTTACATTATATAAATTCAATAGAATTAATTATTTATTATATTAATTAGTTAACAAATATTTTTCTTCATTTAAATAGTATTTCATTTTAACTACATACATATATATAAATATATCTTATTTTTTTAAGAAGCCTATTTTACTTTTTTTATATTAAATTAAAAAAATGAAATCACAAATTTAGAAAAATTATGATTGAAAGAGAAATTAGAAATATAATTTAAAAAAGATGATTAAATACAATTAAAATTTATTAATCTTCTTTTTTTTACATTATAATTTTGAAAAGTATATTAATCATGTTAATAACAATTTCTAAGAATTCAAAGTTATATAAAACAAAACAAAAAAAAAGGAAGTTAGTTTAAAGTTAGTTTTTTATAAGAGTTAATTCTTTATGTAACGTTTGATTCATGAAATCTTTTGTATATTCTTAGAAATATTGAAATCTCATGTTTGATTCAACTTTTAAAAAAATTTGTAAAATATTTTAATTCAATATTCTCTTAAAATATTCTCATAAGGGAATATGAGTATCTTACATTCCCATGACATGGGAATATTTTAGTAATATAAAAAAATTATTTTATCTATCATTCTATTAAGACCTAATAACTATTAACACCTCATTTTATTACCACATACTATAATTAATCACTATTAGTCATTACCTATTGTCTTTGACCACTACCTTTCACCACTCACCACTAGTGACCATTACTATAACCATCCATTATTAATGATTATTATCAATTACTATCTACCATAAGTGATTGCTATCATAGCTATCCATCACTGATGGCCTCCATCAACCACTTATCACTCATTGCAAATAATCATCATCAACATCACCCATCATTAATAACCCTCATTGGCCATCAACGATCATTAAAGATAATCACCAATTACCGCCTGCCATTAGTGATAGCATTGATCATCTCCTACTATTACTTACTATCATTGATTACTTAATTTTTAATAAGGATATTTTTTATAATCTAATAATATTTTTAAAAATATACAAATTAATTAAAATATTATATTGTAACATTCTTAGAGATATTTTTAAATTAATAAAATATTTTCAAATTCTTAGGAATCACATTCCTAAATTTGTTTAATTCTGCAAATCAAATATCATCTTAATGACAACCAAACAACTTTAGACACTTTTCAAAAAATTCATAAGAGAAATTATTTTCTAAAAAGTTTAACTAGTAGTATAAACTTTCTTTTTTTCCAAACTAAATGACATCTTAGTATTATAAAAAATTAGGATTTTAATATTAGTTAAGCTAGATGGAATGTCATTGCTCATTTATGTGAGCAAAGTATTAGTTTTACTTCGATTATGTTGTGCTATTGAAGAATCATAAGTTAATAGAAATGTGTTACATGTCACTCATGTGGGAAACAACGTATTGTTTTTGCCATATGGTAATATGGTCTATGATATATGATAGATTCAATGTATGTGATAATTATCTTAAAGTCAAATGCATTGAATATTAAGAGCTTCTATATAAATGTTCTATGTATTCTCTAAAGTAGCTTATGTTGTGTAACTAGTAAGAAATACAGTTTATAAAAATTTGAAAAGATACAAAATAAAGAACAAATTCATATTATTCTCTAGTTCTATCAAGGCTAATTCAAATATGCAAATTTTTAATTCAACATAAATTTTAACTAATAAATAGGAAAATATGTACATCAATATTTATTTGATGTGTTATGTTACTACAATTCTTGATATTATAAGGAGTGATAAAATTGAACTTTTATGTGTTTATAGTATTACTATGTTGAGTTATTTACAATTTTTTTGCTTGAACACCAGGTAAAATTGATGATTTAATAAATGAATTATTTATTTTTGTGTAAAATATTTGATGGATAAATAATGGATAAATTTGTAATTATTGTGACTAAGCAAATTAACCTAAAACTTTAGTGGGTTAACACTGTTCAATTTGATATAACATAAAATTACTATGAGAGGAATAATAAAATTTAGTTACGTAGAATTTCTCAAAATAATTTGTTAGGATTATATGATATGCTTGTAGTAAGTTTGTTACTGATGTGTGACTATATGTTTGATAAATATGTACAAATAAATTTATATTAGTAGTGTGGATAAAATCTAGTAAGGCATTGCAAGGTCAAAATGAATTGCAATTAGCCAAGAGAAGTATATGCAATATCAGCTATGCATTAAAGATATTTTAGGTGATTAAGTCTTTGATTTGTATTATTTAATATTGGATTATTATATTTGTTTTATAAATACAATCCTAAAAACAAAGCATAATTACCAATACAAAAATCTAGATGTGCAAATGAAAAAAATGTTGTCAATAACAAATAGTACATTGAGTGATGTAACAAATAATGAATTAATTAACTTTAATTATGTTGTGATATATTGTTTTTCTTGTGAAATAGTTTCATATTGATGTTATCTCGATTATTTATTGTTTATTATAGTTTTATATGCTAGAAAAGTGTTAATATATGAAGAGCATTCACTTTGCGTAGAAGATGTAAATATTATTCATCATTTAACTTAAATATTTTAACTGTTAGAAGTTAGTCCACCAATAATCCTAATCATCATAACATAATTAGTAATATATTTAACCTTGTCTTTACATAAGTAGAAAGAAAAAGTAGATATTAAATTAAAGTGAAAATAAATGTAAACAATTGACTTTTATAGTTTGTGTAAATTTTTGTGATATTGATGTTAATATATAATTAATGAAAATAATGAAAGGGTAAAATTCTTGTAAAATTTCTTAAGTATTTGTTAAAACAAATAATAGTTAATTATAACATATATTTTTTACTTTTATTAATAATTAGTTTTTAGTAATAATTATATTTTAATAATTATGATTGCCGTTAACCAAAAATTATACCTAGGGTGTGGATTTTAAAAAAATAATTTTATGATAAAAATAGTTGTTAAAATTTATAAAATTTTGTAAGTTTTAAGAAATAATAAAATAGAAAGCTTTATCATCAATTATTATAGTTAAATTATTCTTCTTCTATTTAATCCTTATTTTCTACAATATAAAAAATAGAAAGTTAATAATTGTGATGATAATAGTTTTTTTAAAATCATTTTTGTTGTATGACATTTTATATTATAATAATTATGTTTCCCTTTTTAATTACAATTATAACGCAATGAAGTCTTTTGATTGTTCTTCATTCTATAATTTAAAAATAAAGATTTCATAATTATAATAAAAAAATTATTCATTTCTCCCTTTTAATCTTTTAAATATAATGACAATCATTTTACTTTTTTTTGTTTGTAATTTTTTTCTTATGTTTTGAAAATTTTAAAAAATATTTGTAAAAACTATCATGTAAAATTTTAAAAAATGATTTAAAATTAAAGTTTTAGATGTAATTTTTTATAATTTATAGGATAATCAATGCATAAGTGATAATTTCAGTGAAGAAGTTTTTGCAATTATCAAGAGAATAATATTTCATTTTGTCAATAATAAAATTAAAAAATTAATTTAAATGCTGACAAATAACCTTTAAATATAATAAATGAAGTGTTAAGAACGTATAACTTAAATAAAATTTAATGTCCTTTTAAGACTTTGTACTTTTTTCTACATTTAGAGTTTGATTCCTATTTTTTGCATTTATGTGTCTAGTAATTTAACAACTCTTTCTATCACAAAAAAAAAATGTTATAGATGACGCAAATAAGAGAAATGTAACTTCTTCTATGAATAATGTTATCAATCTAAAAAGTAAGGGTAAGATTTATTAAAGGTGACAAGAACAATTTACAAAACATTTTAAATATGATTGAGGAAGATATAAAATAGTTATGTGAATTTTTTAATGTTATTCTATTATACTTGTTATTCTTTTTGGCATATGTATTTAAGCACTTTGTATTAATAAATTTATTTGTATAAGTGAAAATTATAGAATATATATGATATTATATAGAGGCTCCATTTTGCACAATAAATAAGTTAGCTTATAACTTATTGACCTAGTTAATAAGTTATAATCTAATTTCTAGAGATGTTTCTTACACTAACTTATAAGTTACTCCAAATAGCTTATAAACTCTAATTTAATAAGTTACCTAGAGTAACTTATAATTTATAAGCTACTATTTTTAAAATTCTTTTCAAATCTATCCTTATTCTTTTTTTAAATTTACAATTCATATCTTTTATAATATAAATTTAAGTAATTTTTAAAAAATATATTTAAGTATATTTTAAGTAATTATAATTTTATAATAAATAATAAAATAAAAATTATATAAGTAAATAAATATATAAGTTTATAAAATATGATTAATTAAATATTAGAAATTATACTTTTAGTGTAAACTTTTTAATTACATTAATATAACATAATTTTTAAATAAATATAAATTATTTTAATTATATATATTTCTATTAATATATCCCTTTATGTTATTTTGTAATTTTAGCTAATTTAACAGCTAATTTTACAAAATACTTTAGTTAGCTTATCAACTATTAGCTATAAGCTATCAGTTATCAACTAACTTATCAACTAATTATGCAAAACGGAGCCATAATCAATTGCGATTAATAAATATTTTATGGTATTTTTATTAACAACGTGTGCAATCTAATATATAATAATAGGTTAATTCTTAAATATAATGAATCAATTGTCCGATTCACATGCATAATTTGATGGATAGGTATGTACGAGGAATAAGATATTAATTCAAATGTTGACATAGATACAAGTATTTTGTGTATCCATATTTTTTTAGTTTTATTTATGTTTTTAAATTTATATGATGTTATAGTTTATTATTTAATTTTGCTTATTTTCATATGATTTTATTCATTTCTAATGTAATAGCTACAAATGATAAAGATGAAATAATAACAAATAAATTTAATAAATTATTATGCTAATATTGCATATCAATAAATATTCTATTAATAATAGTATAATAATTTTTTTCTTTTATCTAAATTGAAAAAAAGTAAATCTCTATTCGCTCTTATATATTAATGCATATACAAAATAATATACATAATTTATTATATATGCATGTATGTATACACACATAAATATATATATATATATATATATATATATATATATATATATATATATATATATATATATAGTTAACTAGAAATATATGTATATATTTATGTTTGTGAACATTTGCATAGATTATTACGATATTGAAAATCTGACTTGGAATTATATCAGTTGTGGTACAATGATGTGGCATGAAGAAAGAGTCAGTGAAGACAAATTACTAATTAGTAACAAATCTATCTTTCTTATTTTGTTGTATGTAAGGCAAAATAATGTTATGAAAAATGAAAGATCCACTTATGACATTGAATGAGCTACTAAATGGTCATAATACAATTTGTAAGGATTTTTCTTGATAATATATGTGTATAATATAATGTTTTATTTCATGCCAATGAGGTGGTAAAATTGATAATTTATTCAATCAAAGATCATGGT
The DNA here is from genome assembly GCA_020226215.1 of Sindora glabra. Classification (NCBI taxonomy): domain Eukaryota; kingdom Viridiplantae; phylum Streptophyta; class Magnoliopsida; order Fabales; family Fabaceae; genus Sindora; species Sindora glabra. Next base: position 18,063,077 of record CM035233.1, read on the forward strand.
AAGAATTATTATTTATTAGAAGTCTTGTACCAATTGAAAGCTCAATGTCCAAACTTACATAATTGTATATATATGATATTGATAATAAGGTTCTTAACAAAATTAATGTTATCAAGTAATATGTTGATTAAGTTTAATTAGTGTTCAATTGTTAAATCTTTATTACAAATTTTTCTTATAAGTTATAATTGATGAAATTAATGTAGATGTTTTAGTGGTTAAATAATGGTCTTTTTCTCTTTAAAGTGTAAATGCAAATGAAGAAGTGTTTGATAGTAAAGTTGTTAAGGATTTGAAAAATATATTTGATCAGATGAATTAATTAGTTAAAACATTTATGATAGCAAGAGATTGATTTCCTATCAATAAATTACAAGATATCTAGTTAAGATTGATAAAGAAACATGAAACTAATGGTAGAATACATAATTGTCCTTCAGTATTAGAAATTGTTGCTATTATTGTTGGAGATACAGATAATATAGTTGAAGAAAGGGATAGTGTTTTAGAAATAAAATCAAGTTTATTGCATTGAATTAATGAGTTATATCCATTTTACTTGCCACTATATTATCTTTTGCTTTTCTCATTTAGTGAAGATGGTCATTGAGATGGAATATAACATAGTGAGCAAGGTAATTTATCTAGAAGAAAGAGAAAAAAATACATTAAAGAAATATTTTGCTTTTAGAATACAAGATAGAAAAGCTAGAAATAATAGCATTGTTCATTCAAAAAAGTTATTTTAACAATTTTTGGTTTATGGATATACAATGATTGAGTCATAAAAATTGTTGTATATATGAACACATTAAAAAAGGTTGCATTTAAAGATGTATAAAAGGTTAATGGAGCTTTTCTTAAAAGTGAGACCAAACTATTATTAATTGGTCAATGAATTATTATTCCACCAAGTTTTATTAAGTGTTGAAAACATATGATACAAAGTTATCAATATGTAATGACAATTGCAAATGAATTGATTATCCTGATATATTTATGACATTTAAATATAACTCAAAAAAGCTTGAAATAATTAATTTCTTAGAAAGAGGAAATTCCATCTAAAAGATTGCCTTGATATTATTTGTAAGATCTTTAAAACAAAGTTATATTAGATGGTTAGAGACTTAAAACATAATGGAATATCTAGTCAAGTAAAAGTTATGGAGTAAAATCACTATATAATGTTAAGTAACTTATTGTAAAAATTATATTATGTTCTAATAAGTATTTATATTTTTAAATATAAATTTTTATTATAACTTTTATTTAGGTTCATCTAAAGAAATTTTGATTTTTTTAAAGTAAATAAATTATTACTATTTATATCATAAGTTAATTTGAAGAAAAATTTAGTTTAAATATATTACTATTTATTATATATATCTCAAAATTCTTGCTTTGCTTTTCTATTTGTTTATACAAATAAGTTTCAAAAATATAGATCACCATGTGTTCAAATCCTTTTTTTTTTTTTGCATTTTGATAATAAACATCTAGGTAGTGACAAAAATTAATGATTTCATACCTATAAAATACAAAAAAATTGATTTAAAATTGTTAAAAAATTTATTATTCATAATTTATAAAAATCATTAAATTGAAAATCTCCTTCTATGAAATGGTAAATATAACAAGTATTTTTCAAAGAGTTTTAAGGATAAAACCTTTATCAATGATAAAGGATACTCTATGTATAGATAGTAAGATGATGGTGTGAAAGTCAATAAGGATGGTGTAACAATAAGCTTGTTGTTTCATACAATCAAAATCTCCTTTTTACTTATTAATGTAGAATGATGTAATCAAGCAAGATCAACAAATTATCCATTTAAGTATGTGAACAAAGGCAATGATAAAGTTATTGTTATATACATAAATTTTCTCAATAAATAATTTAAATGATGAGAAAATTACGGAACAAATAAATTTCATTGTTTTTTAAATGTTGTGGGGTATAATTTTAAGTTTCTGTAATTCTCAAAAAGAATACAATAGAATCTTTTATTTTTCTTTTTAATGGATTTTAACTTAGGGCTTCAAAAAGCTTGTTCAAGCATTTATCATTGAATTTGCTTTAAATGAGGACTTCAAAATGCTTAATCTTGCCTTGAAGGTTGAACATTATACTTTAGTAAAAGGTTTGAAAAAGCTTAATCTCCAATCAAATATTGAACTTTCATAGAAGCTTTGTACTTTTAAAAGATTCATAAACTTGAATTTAATGTGCTTGTAATCTTCAACTTTGAATGAATGTTCTTGATTAAGGCTAAAGACTTTAAATGATTAGATATCACCAGCAAAGTTTTACGAGAGATTTAGAGCTTAACGTCTTTTTCTTTGACGACTTGTTGAATAGCACAAATAAGCTTCTAGTTTTTAGAGTTGCCAAGAAATGCTTAAAGATAAACATCTTAATTTTTAATGTTTATTACTTTTAAATTTATTAAAAGATAATTATTTAAAATTTTTTATTGATTGGAATGATATATTGTAACACAAGACAATTTTTTATTAGTTAAATGACATTATAATTCCATAGGTTTTATTTAATGGGTTCACTTATGTCATTGTGCACATATAGCATAATTTAATTTGCTATCAAAGATATTTTTATAGGCCTACTTACTTTTCACATAGGATTTTAAGCCTCAATAAATATTCTTTGTTTGAGTGGTTATAATTTATAATATGAAAATTAAATATATTAATTTCAATTGTCTACAATAGCTTCTATAAATCAAGTTTGTAATAACATCTAATCAACTAAAGAAGAAAATGAAATTAAGAGTTATTATAATTATAGATGTATATATCTCTATGTGAAGCAATGGAGAGAATATTTCAATTTAATATATATATTATAGAGATCCTCCAATTGAATAATTACCATTTCATTTTCTAGTGACTAAAATTTTAAATATAATAATGAGGATTCAATCAATACTATATTGAATCATCTTATCCTAGTCTTAATATGACAATTTTTTAACTTTGATTGGAGTAAATAAAAAGTATATAGAAGCTCACAATTTAACATGTGCTAAGTCTCTTACAAAGTTTGTTTTGAAGAAAGATATAAAAGAATAGGTTCCGAGAAAAAGAAGATTTACTAGTAGAGGACTATATACCACAAAATAGTTATGAATGATATTATTTTTATATTTTATTGACTAATGCTAATTATCTTAAAAGTTAGGAGAATATTCAAACAATAAATGAAATTTTGCATAAAATTACTGGAGAAATGTGTTATGTACTAAGATTGGTTAAAGATGATAAAAAAAATAGTATTATAGAAGGAAATATTTAGGATATCACTCATTATTTAAGAAAACTTTGTATAAGTCTTTTGATGTCTAATAATTTGGTAAGGCCTACTTCTATTTGGGGGAAGTAATAAAAAATTTTATTAGATAACATTTTATATCAATAAAAAAAGCTGTTAGATTATGAAGTTATGTATAAGTTATTTAATTTATTATTTTTTTGCACTATTATATTTTGTTGAAATCTTGATGGTTTAATATGTTAATTATTGATTATTATTTTTTCTTTAAAGTTTGCAACTAAGTGATGAACTGATAAAGGATTATGCATTAGCAAAAATTGAAAAGTTGTTGCATAGTAACTATTAAAGCCTTTGAAAATATTATATCATGTTGTTTCTTGATGGGAGTCCATATAAAGGATAAAATCATTTAATTTAATGAGAAGTAAACTATGATAAAGATGCATAGCAAAGTAAAGGATGACATTTGGTTAGTCAAATGACAGTTGAATAGAAAATGATATCTGATATGATAATGACTGTAATAAAAAATTATGTGAGTGATTTTTTTCTATCTTGATGAATTTAAAGGCTATAGGAAAACATTCATATAAAATATATTGTCTATTGCATTAAAAGTTAAAGGTAATATTATTTTAAACGTTTTACTAAGTGGCATTACATCATTGTTGCTACTTGGTGGTAGAACAACTTAATCTTAATTTTTTATACCTTTAATTGTTAATAAAAAGTTAACTTGTAATATTTAGTAAGGAAGTCCATTTGTAAAACTATTGATGAAGACAAAATTGATAATATATGATGAAATTCTAAGGGTGAATAAGCATTATTTTGAAGCTTTAAATAAAATTTTATGAGATATTCTGATATTTTCAAATTGAAATAATAAAGATCAAGTATATGATGGAAAAGTTTTTTTCTTAAGTAGGGATTTTTGATAAATATTATGTATTGTTCCTAAAAGCTGTATGTGAGATATTGAATTAGTAACAATTAATTCTTTATATCTTTGGAAATACTGCAAAGTATTAAGATTAACCAAAAAAAATATGTGACTACAACAAACTAGTTATATAGTAAATATTATGAAGATACATAAAAATTTTTATTAGCTTCTTAATATAGGAAATGAAAAAGCTAATGAGTTCATCAATGGTGAACCTGTTATACAAACATCAAGTGATATTTGTTTGATTATATTCGATAATGATTACATTCGATAATACAATTGATATAATCATTGGAAATGTTTATTTAGATATTAGAGAAAAATTACTTTAATCTTTATACTTGAAGGATAACCATTTAATATTCTGCATTAGATGTTATTAACAAAATAAATGAATATATTTTGAATAGAACTTATAGTGATGAGAAATAATGTTGAGTTTTGATAATGCATGTAAATAGGATACTAATATCAATAATGAAAATGATTTATATACTCTTAAATTTTCAAATAGAATAAATATATAGACCTTTAAATCATATGATGAAGCTTAAGGTTGAAATTCTAACCATGCTTCCTAGAAATCTTGCTCATGTTGCAAGGTTAATTAAGGGAAAGACAATTATTTGAAGATATTGCATTATACTTGTTAAATGCTTCAAAGGGATTAAAAAATACTATACCCTAATAATTAGTAGAAAGTTATATATCACTAGTTGCACACATATTGTTATCATAGACATAAGGTTTCCACACATGTTGACACATGACATTTGAAAGAGAGAATAAAAGTTCTCTTTTACATGTTGGTGTAATTAGTGACTTTTTTATGTCATTTACAAGATAAATGTGACTATTGCAAATTTTAAATTGGAAGACTATTATTTTGAACCATCAACTTTATTTTGTTGAATTTTATGTGTTTTGTTGGATTTACTTTCAAATCAAAGTAAGATATCAAACTCTTATAATATGCATTTTGTTGAATATTTGCTAATGAAAAATAGAAGTAGATATTGATATGGAAATAGTCGTACTACTATTTTGATGAGTTCTCATATTTCATGATTTACTTTATAATTTTATTGTGATCATACGAATGTTAAAAAAAATACTTTTAGTAACAATAAATTTTTTCAATAAGAGAATTAATTGTACTACTAGACAAACACACGTTTGGCAATAAGATCTAATCCAAGATAAGGAGCAAGGTGAAGTATGTGTTTAGCATAATAAATAAGTTAATTTATATTTTATTAACTTAATTAATAAGTTATAAGTTAATTTCTAAATATATTTAGTGCACTAATTTATTGATAAAAATAAGCTCTTATTTGATAAGCTTTACTAAATAATTTATAGTTTAATAACTTTTCAATATTTTTTAAAATTTATCATTCTTCTTTTAATTAAATGATAATTTATATCCTAATTATGTGAATAAATATTTAACTTATCCATATTAATTTAATATAAATAAATATATGATGTTGTAAAACATAATTAATTAAATTTTAGGTAATTATATTCTTATTTTGAATAATTACACAAATACAATTTAATTTTAAAATAAATATGAATTAATAGAATTCATATATTTATTTATATTAATATGTCTTTTTATATAATTTTACATTTTGCAGTTAGTTTATATCAAATACTTCTAATGTATTTAACTAATTTATTAATTACTAACTAACTTATTAATTATCAATTATTTGTGTTAAACAAAGCCAAAGCCTTCAAAAATTTTCATAGTAATAATAAATTTGTGCAAAATATATGAAAACAACAAAATTTGAATATTATTTAACTCCTTTTACAACTATATTTATAAGAATAAAATACTTTGATCTCCTTTAAAGTTAAATTATATAGACCTCCCTTCTAATTTTAAAACTTGCCCAAACCTCCCTTTATAAGTAAAATATTCATGCATAACTCCAAATTAAAATTTATATTGACAAAGTTGTTGAACCTTCTATTCAACCAAAATTAAAATTATATTTTGATTTTAAAGTGCTAAGAATAACTTTTCATTATCTTTTTTCTTTCTTTGTGCTTTGATTTATTCTTTTTCTTTCTCAGAACTCAAAAAAGGAATAAAAAAGATAATGTGTATATAAGAAATTGGTCAAATGTCAAATAATGGAAACAAATCACTAATTTGTTTTTCAAGAAAATCAAATAGTTGTTACTAGTTTTATATATTGAACTATAATCAATATACTACCTTTATCGTCAACATCTACATTAACTACATAATGAAAAAAAACTAGACATTAAAGGTTTCATGTCCTTTTCTAACCTTACCACCCAATCTAGGCATCCACATATATAAAAATGATTGGAAATCCAAGGGAAGGAATTCAAAGCTTTCATGATGTTGTATTGACAAACAACATCTAATTTATTGAGAATAAATCCTTTCTTAGATTAAATACCATTTTTTATAGGATTCAAGCATTACCCAATTGAAATTTAATGGTAATCGCCATTCGAGAGTTTAATATTTGTCAAAGGGAGTTATTATCTACATTAAGATTTCACTCAAAATGATTTCTCATTGGCCTTTTTTCTATTTTTGAAGGAAAATGATAAAGGTAAAGTAGTCATTTCAAATATATAATTTCTAAAAATTGAATCATACAAAATAAAAAAATTAAAAACAGGATATTTGTTACAAAATCAATTAATTAGAGCAATATGTTAGTTTTAAAAATAAGGTCTATGAAATTTCCTTTGAGCTTAAAGCATCTAAAAATATATCATTTTTTTAGTTATAAAACAAAGAGAGTAAAGCCAAACAACATTAACTACTCTTCTTATGTGTTACTATAGAAGCACTCTATTATTGTAGAATATTCAATTTGAGCTATAGTTAATAGCCAAAGGTAAATCCATCATCACAGCTTTACCAAAGGATTAGTGATTCTAAGAGTCCTTTAAACCTTCATTGACCACAAATTAACTCTTTTTTACATCAAACCTATGACCTTTAAGACGAAGTTATGACTTGGTATCATTAGACTAACCACTTTAATAGTTAAAAGTATTTTACTTTATCTATTAATGGTGACATTAGTTTTTATTATGAAAGACCATATGCATCACACAATTAGAAAATAGCAATTTTCTACAACAATACTTATTAAAAATATTTATTTTATCATAGGTAAATATGTTTCTTATGATGTTCATCTAGTCTCATAATTGTGAAAAAAACATGCTTGGAAAAATTTTCTTAAGACTATTCTCACACATTCTACATTTTTTTACTTTTTTCCTTTGTAAAATCACTATTCCTATGGCGTGTCTGTTGTGGAAAATTGCAAATAATGTTTAAAAAATACAAAATAAACCTAATAAAATGATTAGAAAATAAAATTAAATAAGAAAAGACTAAATACATAATTTTATTTCTATATGTTTTAGTTTAGAATTTATTTATAAATCTAAACTTAAAACCATGTTATGAATTTTTTTTTTTAAAAAGTACAATAATCAATAAGGGCTTCTTCAACTTTTATGAGTCACTTCTTTAATTTATGTCACCTACATCTTCTTAAACAATAAATCCTTATTTAGTTGCTTTCCCCAATTGGCGTGCACTACTTCAGCTTTAACCTTGATCAAAATGAACTTTAGTTGTGACGATTATAACCTTGATTAATAAGAGCTTCTTCAGTTGCATTTCTTATTTATAAGGGATATCTCCAAGACAATTTCTTAATCAATAGAGGTTTCGTCAGTTATACAACCACCAAAGTAGTTCTTTATCTTAACCAAAAACAACTTTATCTAATTAATAAAGGCTTTTTTAAATGATATTACCACCATCTTGTTATGTCTTTTTTTTATTAACAAAGACTTTAGAGTTGGCTTTATGCAAATTATACCTTTTTTAATCAATAAATATTCTAAAGTTAGCTTAATGGCTTTTGGGCATTTGTTATCTTAATAGATAATAAAATAAATTAGCAAATGGGAACATGATACCAAATAAACTTTGGTGATAAAAATATAACACAATATACTTTCCTTAACCTAAATCGTATACATATTAAAGACACTGCACCATGTACATTCTAATGTACAGTATGAAATGAAAAAAATTATATATACAAAATATTGCATGCTAGCTATGAAATAGAAAAATTATATAAATAAAAAACTTGCACATAATAAAATCATTTATACATATCAAATAGAAACATGAAAAATCATATAACATTCAAAAATAGTAAATACTAAATATTACACACACCTAAACAGCAAAGTAAATTCATTTCACCACAACCACAATATCCTTATCACAAGTAAAGCACATGATATATTTTCTGCATTTAAGGCTTTCATATGCAAAGAGAAAACAATTTATGCAAAATATAGATAAACACAACATCTTCAAAATTTTAAATAGAATATTAAGAAAAAAATTAGTAAAATGCACTTTCCATTAATCGAAAGTATATAAAATAGGATCAAAGGCTAGAATAAACCTTAATCTGTGGCAAAAATGGTAGAAAAGCAATGACAAGGGGTGGAAAAGAAAATAAATAAATTGAAAAATAAGAGCTTTAGCACTAGCAATGCATATACAGTGATTTTTTTAATGATTAAATAAAATGGTGCACTTTAATTTTCCCATGATGAACCTTGAAAATGAAAGTTTTTTTAAAAAATCATGGTATTTTCTTGTGCAAAAAGTTCAAGGCTATAATAGACCTTAATTATTCGTGAAAATGGCAAAGAAGCGGTGACAAATGATGGAAAAGAGGAGAAAGAAATTAAAAAATAAAAGCTTTAGTGCTAGGAGCACATATATAGTGAATTTTTTTAATGGTTAAATAAAATGGTACACTTTAATTTTCCCATAATGAACCTTTAAAATGAAAGTTTTTTTTAAATACCCATAATATTTTCCTATGCAAAAAAGTCAACTATTTATGGGAAATAAACACGTTTTAGGAAAACAAAGTGTCATTTATTTCCCATGTTTTCCTAATATTGTTTCCTATAATCCTAATACTATAATAAATTTGCTATTTTTTAGTAGTGTTAATAATTCTTATTGCAAAGGGTTAATAGTTTGAGTCAATGATAAAAACTTGCTACATTAGCTTTTTGCACTAACACATTATGCAATAATTTTAACTTTATTGCAAAATCTTTTAGCAACAATATTTAAACCTTTTACATTAACTTTTTTTTATACAAATGCCTCCCTTTCTTATATTGGTTGTTTAGAGAAGAGGAACCAATGTACTACTAATGTTAAAACCTATAATAATAATACCTAAAGGATTAATACTTAGAAGCTCTAAAACTTTTTAACTTATAATTGTGGGATCCTTGATTCTTTGTCATAAAAGAGTTTAGAAGAAGTTTAGATCATAAGTTTGTATAATAAGTGCTCCTTTTATCACTTGGGAAAGAAATTTATTATTTTGACATTATAAATAACAAAATAAAAAGGAAAAAAGTTTCAAGTTCAACTTAAAACCAAATTAAAGCTTAAAATTAAAGAAAAAAGATAGGAGGATTTACTTGAAGGCCATCCTTGGCAATGGGCTATAATAGTAGCAGCAAAAAAGAGAGAAAATTATAGAAAGAAGCTATTGGCTACATAAGTAAATACCTTTGTCTCAATGCCTTTAGTTGATTCTAAACTCGTTGAATTACATAAGGGGCCGTTTGGTTCAAACTGGAGAAAGGGAATAAAATCAGGAAAAGGAATTAGGGGGAAAGGAAAGGAATGACTCTTGATTACCTAATCTGTTTAGTTCAAACAGGAAAGGAAATCAAGTATTTTTAATTTACTTTATTAATAATTATTACATTAAAAATAATATATTTATAATTATTTTTAAAATAATTATTATAATTATTATCTTATTATTTTTATTTTATTTACTAATATTATAATTTTTATAATTATTTATTATTAATTATTAACATCTTATTAATATTATTTTTATTAATACACTATTTTAACTATTATTAATATATTAATAATAATTAATAATATTATAATAATTTTAATAATTATTATTTATTTAATTATTATTTTTAATATTTATAATATTATTAATATAATTGAATAATATTATAATATTTATTATTTATTTAGTATTTAATAATATTATAATATTTTTAATTTATTAAAAATTAATATTATTAAAATAATAAATAAATAAATAATTATTATTAAATATTAATAATATTATTAATGTTTATTTAAAAAATAAATAATATTAATTTTTAATAAATTAAAAATATTATAATATTATTAATATAATTAGATAATATTGTAATAATAATTATTTATTTAATATTTAATAATAATTATTTATTTATTAAATAAATATTAATAATATTATTAATATTAAATAATTATTATTTATTTTTTATTATTTATCATAATTATTATTTATTAATATTATTAATTTTTAATAACTTAAAAATATTATAATATTATTAAAATAATTAAATAATATTATAATAATTATTTATTTATTATTTATTATTATTTTATTATTATTATTAATTATTAATATGAAAAATATTAAGTATTAAAATATTATAATATTATTAATATAATTAAATAATAAAATATTTATTATATATTTAATATTTAATAATATTATTAATATATAATAATTATTTAATAATATTATTAGAGAAGATAGAGAAAGGGAAGGGGAATGGGATTTCCTAATGAGTGGGGGGGAATCACCATTCCCTTAAATGGAGTAATCCCATTAAGGGAAAAAGGGGAAAGGGAATGGATTTTTTCTCAACCAAATAAAAACAAAGGGAATGAAACCCTGCAATTCTCTTTCCCTTTTCTGAAGACCCCGAACCAAACGGCCCCTAAATTGAATTGAAGTTTCTTAAGTAAGCCATTCTCCTCTTTTTTCGTCTAGTCCATTCCATATTTTAGTTATAAGGTAAAATACACTCTTCTCCCTTCTAATTTATCTTAATTACACAAACCTCTTTACTAGTTCTAAATCCTGTAATACCTTCCCCTAAAACCAAATAAGTGCTAATTAACGAGCTTACCATTTAATCAATGAATTTAATGTATTTTTTTAACTAAAATATACCATAATTACCCTTATGAGAGTGTTAAAAACAAAGAGGAACATCAAAAGAATATATCAAAGTGACTTTTCTAGCAATATTGGATTGAAATCAAAATTCATGATCTTCTTATAACAATAATTATCAAATAATCAAATTCAAATTTCCAATTGAAGAATCCATTAGATATAACTAGAAAAATCAATAGAAAAATCCACTTTTGGTTAAGTGGAGACTAAAAAATTCCTATCATTCTGCTACACTTTCCATCATATCTTAGCTGATTTCTTAGACATTCCCCTTCTACTTAGTAGTAACAAGGAATTGGCTTTACTATTATCTTTTCTATTAGCATAATTTTTGACCTATTGATTATTCAAGGACTTGTTCTTGTCTTTTTGGCATCCTCGGCATTTGTTTCCATAAATGTTTTGGATGAGTTCCAATAGAAATAAACCTAAAACAATAAATTCATACATTAAAATTAAAAAAAACTTGGATTTTCAAATAAATCCAGTAAACCTAGTTGCTTAAAAATCAAATTTAATCCTAAATCCAAAAAAATTCAAAATTTGAGATTTCCATTTTAATAATGATAGAGTATAGAGGTAAGTCATTTTATAGTATCAAGTCATTAAATTAAATATCTTTTATTCTAATTATGTTTATGTATGTTTCAACTGACTTAAGAAAGAAAAAATGTTTAAGACTTAGGGGAAAAAATTAGTAAAGCAACCTTATAGGCTAAGAGAGTTAGATTTGAGATGAAACTATTTATTACTTTTGCCCACACCATAATCCATGCTTCGACACCCACTAAATTCCTAGCCTTTATCTTTCCCTTCAATCTTATCTTTTTCACCCTTGCTCGACTCAAAGTAAGCATTTTATCTATCTTTCCCACTTCCTTTTCCCACTAAATTCCTTAACATTGCCTTTTGATTTTACTTTAGATTTTTCAAATTCTACAACTTTAACCCTTATATATGCTATTTTTTTAGCAATGGCATTGATTTGCTAGAGTAACTACTTATTCTATGCTTGCCATGGATTGTAGCGGCTGATGAAAGTCTCCACAACTCTTACAATGGCCTTGAAATTCTTTTACTTACTTTATTTTATTTGCTTTAGTTGCTCTTTATTAAAAGTTCCTTAGTTTTTGCCTTTGATTATAATGGAATTTTGGTTTTGATTACTAAGTAAAAGAAATAGCATAATTTTCTTTTATAATTATTTTTATCAAGAAAATTGTATAAAAAAAGAATAAAAGAAAAAAATTAGAATATTCCTAACATTTCTGTCTTTAATAGACTAACAGGTAGGATTTGAAATTAGAGAAGAGATCTATATAATTAAGGTAAACTAAGAAGGAAGGCAGTGTATTTTACCTTTAGTTATATAGAAAATAAGTCATTAGATTAGTTTTTTTCCCTTTTCTTCTAGTTAACTTCCTTTTATTCTGATTACATTGGATCAATATCCTACATTACAAGACACTGTTAAAATTAAAGTTACCATTAGGAATGCCATTTAATAAGATCAAGAACAACATTATAGAAATGCAATGAAAAGTTTAATGATGTAATTTTTAACAAAACCAAATTATTAAAGGACCTTAATAAGGAAAAGTCATTCAACTTTATTGTACATTTGTTGCATATCTAATTTAATACCCATAAACCACTTAGACCTAAGCACTAGTAACTATTTGATCTTTGTATCAACTACATTATCATTATTTAACTGCTTTCAAAATATTTGTTATCATTAGAACAAGTTATACATAGGTCATATGACCTATTTTCATTTTAGATCAACAAAAGGCAATTAATCTTATGCAATAAAGGACATATTTGAAGGACATGATAGTACAAAAATAAAATAATAAGGTATAAGCCTATTGAGTGTATAATAAACAATCATATAAGTAATTTTTTTATGAATAATTATACAAGTAGTTTGATAGTATAAACTCTTATCATCATTTGATTGTTATAAGACATATATATATAATGATATTATTAAAAAATTATTTGGACAAAATTATCCTTAGTGTATAATAAACAGTCATATAAGTAATTTTTTTTGTGAATAATTATATAAGTAGTTTGATAGTATAAACTTTTACCATAATTTGATTATTATATATATATATATATATATATATATATATATATATATATGTGTGTGTGTGTGTGTGTGTGTGTGTGTATATATATACACACATATATATGTGTGTGTATATATACACACACACACACACACACACACACATATATATGTGTGTGTGTATATATGTGTATACACAATATGATAATATTAAAAAAATTTATTTGGACAAAATTATCCTTAATCTTATAACCAACTTATATTATAATTATTTTATATTATTTAGTAATTATAAATTTTCCAACAATTTTAATAAAATTATCAAATAATAAACTTAATCAATATTTTGCCTATATTTTTGTAATATTTTTCCTTCAATTAGATACAATATGATATGATGAAATCATGAGAAAAATAAAAAGGAAAAAATAAAGTAGTGGATCACATAAGATGAGTGGATTAGAATATACTTTATTATCTTATGTAAAGTTCAAACATTTGTTAAAATATGATGATTGGAATATACTCTACTATTTTTTAATGTATATAATGTTTCTTGAAGACTTTGCATTTCTTACCTTCTTGGGTTCAATCTTATAACCTTGCATATGTATGTCTAGTAATTTAACTATTTCTACTATTAAAAAAAACATAAGAAGGTAAATTATAATATTCAAAGGTTTTTCTTGTAAGTTAGCCATATTTATATAACTAGTGAAGATTTAGGCTTTGTTTGGATGAGAGAGAAGAAACTGGAAAATTTTTAAAATTATCTTCTCTTTTATGTTTGGATGAAGAGAAAAGAGGAAAAAAAGAAATATTAGATGCTAAATTTGTGGTTAGAATTTTTTTAACATTTCAAATTTTAAAAAAAATTCTCTCCTATTTTTCTCCAATTTTAATTTGAAAATTTTCTTTTCTTTGCCCTCTATTTTTTTATCCAAATAGTAGGTTAAGGGTGAAGAACTATACTAAGGATAATTATAATAAAACAAGAAAAAAAGGAAACTATACTAGTTTCATGGGATATAATACACTTAAAATAGGAAAATTAAGTCAAGCTTACAAGCAATTTGTATGTTGGTGGCTCGGGATGATCAAAATATATTAAATTTCTCTTAATTGATCGATCAAACTTGAAATTGATTGATTAAAAGCATTTAGTAAGTTAGCATCAATTGAAATTGGCAATTTTTTTAGGTAAATCGCTACAATCTTTCCTTAGATTTAACTTAATTACACTTTACTCCCCTTTTACTTGAGAAATTGACTTTATTTCTCTTAGTTTATACATTTAACATTACATTCCACCCCTTCAAGCCTAACAACCGTTATTTTTTACCAAATACTAAGATAAATATGCCCTTTACAATAAATATGCACAACCTTATATATACTAAATATAAAAATTAAGTTAATAATAAACCTTATTTTATAAAAAATAATGATATTTTCAATTTTGTGATAATTTATTTTATATTTTTTAAAAATTGGAATAAACATAATTATTTTATCAATTTATGTATTTATTTTATAATATTCAATATTCATTAATTGTTAGAAATAATAATTATTACTTTAGTTAAGTGATATTCATTATAAGAACACAAATCAAATCACAAGTTCAAGATAATGACACATCTTTATTATTTTATAGTAATAATAATTTTTAATGAAAAATTTATTAAAAAGATAATCATCATTTAAATAATGTGAATATTTTTGTTTTAGCAAGATCAAATTTTCTTTTAGTATTAATTTCTTTTCTCTCATACTAACTTATCATCTTTATTAATAAAAATTAAAACAGTTAAAATGAAATAAAAGAAAATACAAAGAAGTCTAGAGGCTTTTTGTGTTTTTGCAATAAAGAAATGAAATAAGTAAAAAATATTATTAAGACTCAATATAAAAGATATATCTTCTATTGCCTTAAACATGAATTAGTCTCATACTTAATAAAGAAAAATATGAAATCACCTTGGATGTAAACTAAAACAAACACAAACAAAGAAAATTAAGATTTTTTTTCATAAAATATCAATCTACAATCCATATCACATGAATTGTCAATTATGTAAAGATCATTATCACAATTAATTAAAAGTAAAACAATCAAAATAAACCAGAAGAAATTTGAAAAAAAAATTGAATAGGCATCAATTTCTAATTATAGAGTTGATATTAGCAAAAAAAAGTCAAAATGATACTAAATGGATGTCAAATTGTAATTAAAAAATTGAAATTAGTTAAGAAAAATTAAAATGATACTAAATAGATATGATTTGACAATTTCCATCTATTCCTCATAAGCAATTATCCAAAAAAAAAAAGAATTAACTTAATGGACATCAATTTGACAATCTTTAATCACTTAAAAGAAATTAATCCCTAATCAGCAATCACCATCATTGTTAATAAAAAGTAATAGAAGTAAGAAAAAGAAAGAATAAAAAAATAAATGACATTAATTTTTAATTATAATATTAATATTAACTAAAAAAACAACCGTTCTTTTATATTGTAGTAGTTGTTTTCCTCTTCAACTATAAAGAAAATAGTGCCATTGTACAATATTCTTCTAAACAAAAATTTCCAATGAATTTCAAGGTGATTCATTCTTTCACACTTTATTAGTTTCCTTATGTCTAAATGCTAAATTTTTCTCTCCAATTCCATGCCATTGCTTTTTAACTGGGGTGGAAATAGTGGAATCTAAAAATTGAAAAATAGAGAATTCTCAAGTTATTGTAAAATGAAGAAAACTTAGTTGAAATTTTATAAATGTTTGTTGTGAAGTTTTCAGTCAGAATTATATATATGTTTAATTTTTAATAACTAATTAATAATTATATATATTAAATTATAATTGAATGTAATAAGTTAGAAAAGTAATATACGTATAAAATTTTAATTGAGAATTTCACAACTTCACTTGAGTTTTCCCATGAAGAAAGTTCATACACAAATCAATTACCAAAATGTAATGAATTTGAATTAAATTTTGTAAAAACCTTTTCAAATGTTCTAAAACCATCACAATATAACTAAAATTTTAAAAGTTACTTTAGTGAAATCTAAAATTCAAAATTAATATAAACATGAAATCTTAAAATAATTAAAACTAAAAATTGCATCTTAACACAAAATCCTAATTTCAAAACTCATTCTAGAAAAAAGGAATGGAGTTAGAAAGAAAAAGCATACTAGAAGAGAAAAAGAATGATAGAGATCTAACTAGCTAACTTAAAGATCCTTTGCATGGGATTGGAAGTCCCATGACTAGAGTTAAGATTAAGAGGATGAAACAAGCTTTGCAAAAGCCTAATTATGAAGATCAAAGGAAAAGAAAATTAACATGAGATAAAGGCCATATCAAGATGGGCCACTCTTGTACAATTTAAGGATGTTATGAGCCTAACTTGAAGACAACAATTTAGAAAGCCCAATTCACATGACTAGTTTGCATTTGTGGGTCACAATTATTTAGTTTATTATAATTGCACATTTTATTGGGCTATTTTTGTTTAAACCTGATTGGATAATAAATAAGCATAATTTCTTATTTTTTATTTGAATTTTTGTAAGTATTTATGGGCTGAATTTTTTAGATGACCTTTTTATTATTTAATGTATTAGGTCATTTTAGAGCATTTTAGGCTTTAGCTTAAGGTAAATATGTTTAGACCCATTTTTACTTTAAAATATTTACCATGATATTATGAGAATTTTATTATGTTTACTTAGAGTCATTTAAAAGGCTTTTTATTGGGTTTAAGTTGCTAAATTAGTTTTAGGCTAATATGGTATCATTAGAGTCCATTCTTAATTAGGGTTTTAGAAAGTTATATAAGGAGACTTTTTCTTTATATTAAGTAGACTTGGATGATTAATAAAATTAAGTATTTCTCCATTGTGAAAGCTTCCCTTTTATTCTTAGGTTAAGAACTAAATTTTATAGTGTTAGTTCTACTAGTAGGTTGTTGTTAGGATCACGCTTCACTTAATAACTTTAGTTATATCGACAGGTTGTCATTAGGGTCAAGTTCCTCTTATCCTTTACCTATTTTCAAGATGGTTCAATTGGTTCTCTTGCATCATGACCAAGTTCATTTGCATCATTTAGTATTAAAGCTTCAGCTCTTGAAATCAAGTGATATCTATCCTTAGTTTATCTATTTGTTTTCATTCTATTAAAAAAAAGAGTTCTATTCCATTGTTATTTCCTTCCTATCTTTGTTCTTAGATCCTCTTCCTTTGTGTCTTGTTTCTGTACTAAATCTATGTTTTATCCTTCATGTCTTTTTGTTTTCTTATTTTTGTATTGAATCTATGTGCCTTTGTTTTGATTTCCATTTGTTTACCCTAATTTTAGATCTCTTTATTATAGTTTGAGTCCTAGTTTGAAAAAAACCATGCAAAAAATGTGAAAAAAATGAATCTCATTCAAAAAATGTGAAAAAAGTGAAATTCATGCAAAAAATAATAATTTTAGGTAGCATTAAGATTTTACATCAAAATACATATTATGCAATCTAAAAAAATATTGTGAACTGAAAGGACTTAATACTTTTACATTATTGGAATCGGTAATCTTTTTCATTGATCTTATTCTCATTTCATATCCATTTTTGTTTTCCATTCCAATTAATATTCTTGTTGGTTCTTACTTATTAGAGTTATCACTACTTCCTTACTACTTCTTGATTATGTAAATTAACAATAAAAGTTCTTACTTAAGAGCTCATAAGGTGAAGTTAAGTGGTAAAAGGTAACAATGGTAAGACTATCATAAGGAAAAAGCCTAGTTAAGTGAAACACGAGTGAATAACTCATAATTTTTAAGTGTGTGAGGAATCTGAGTTACAAACACTGGCATATTATATTTTTATCTATTAGCAAACTATCCTAACATCTTTTTTGTAACATTTAATAATAAGTGAAGGTGGAGAAAATGAAATTGACATAAGATTGTTTGTGAAGGCTGTTCAATAACAAATGCAAGCTATAAACATAAGGTTGGATATTCTAAAATTACCATCTAGAAATAGAAGCCCTAGGCAGCCTACTTTTGAAGAGAAGGAAGAAAAGTATTCTAACGGTAGTACTAAGAAGGAAAGAAGAAGAGGTGGATCAAGAAGGGATAGTCATTTGGGTAATATTAAGATGACAATTCCAACATTTCAAGGGAAAAATGATCTTGAGTTGTATTTGGAGTGGGAGAGAAAAATAGAACATGTATTTAATTATCATGATAACTATTCTGAGGAAAAAAATATTAAACTAGTAGTGGTGGAGTTCATTAATTATGCTAGTATCTGGTCAAACTAATTAATGATTAGTAGGCATAGGAATGATGAAAGACCTATTCATACATGGGAAAAGATAAAGGTAGTAATGAGAAAAAGATTCATACTTAACCATTACTGTAGAGACTTGCACCATAAATTATAAAGTCTATCCCAAAGAGCCATGAGTGAGGAAGATTATTATAAGGAGTTAGCGATGGCCATGATTAGGGCTAATGTTGAGGAAGATTGTGAGGCTTCTATAGCTAAATTTATTAAAGGTCTAAAGAAAGAGATATCTGATATGGTAGAATTGCAACATTATGTGAAGATGGAGGATTTGTTACACAAAACTATCTAGGTAAAGAGGTAATTAAATGCTAAAAGCATTTTTAAATTTACTTTAGCTTTTAACTCTTTATGAAAGTTAAATTGGAAGAACAATAAAGCTATTCCAAAATTGAAAAAAGATGCAAAGGCCAAACATTCGATTACTGCTCCTATAAGTAAAACCAAAACTAATTTATCTTTTAGATCACGTCATTTGAAATGTTTCAGGTGTTAAGGAGTTGGACATATTACTTCTCAATGTCTAAATCGAAGAGCCATAATTTTATTGGATAATGGAAACATAGAGAGTGCGAGCTTAAGTGATGATGAAATGCCACTAATGGAAGATTGTAGTCATGTTGATATTGTAGATCTTGTGGATTAAGATATGTTGGTTACTAGGCGTGTTCTTAACATATAGCCTAAAGGAGATAGTGATGAGAAGTAACATGAGCATATCTTTCATACTAGATGCTATATAAATGACAAGGCATGCAACATGATTATTGATAATGGAAGCTATATTAATGTTGCTAGCACCTTGTTAGTTGAGACATTGAATTTGCCCACATCAAAGCATCTTAATCCATATAAACTACAAATGATTGAATGAATGTATAGACATAAGATTGATAAAGCAAGTAGTAGTTTCATTTTCCATTTGCAAATATAAAAATAAGGTTCTTTGTGATATGGCACCTATGCATGTTGGACATCTATTTCTTAGGTGTCCATGGCAATTTAATAAAAAAGTTACCCAAGATGGGTATAAAAATAGATACACCTTTGCCATGAATAACCATGTCATTGTATTAACACCTCTCAAACCTACTAAGGCATGTGCTGATCAAATTAGGATTGCAAAAGAGTGTAAGATGAGAGAAGAACAATTGTGTATTCAAAAGAAAGAGAAGAAAGATAAGAAAAATGAGTTTAAGCTGAAAGAGAAATATAAAATGGTGAGTAGTAAGAAAAAATTTTAGAGAGTAGTGAGAAAAATAAGAGAGTTAGTGCATTTGTAAAAAAAAGTAAGGTTAAGAGTGCTTTGATAGCAAAAGAGCAACTACTTGTATTCATGTACAAGGATGTTTATTTCACTAATGATCTTAATTCTTCTTTGCTTAGTGTGGTTGATTCTTTGTTACAGGAATTTGCTAATATTTTTTCAAAAGAAATACCACATGGATTACCTCCTTTAAGAGATATAGAGCATCAAATAGACTTTATTCTTGGTTCTTCCATCCTAAATAGGCCAGCTTATAGAACAAATCTTAAGGAAACAAAGGAAATTCAAAAGTAAATGAATGAATTATTACAAAAGGAATTCATGAGGGAAAGTCTTAGCCCGTGTTCCGTACTTGTGATCTTGGTTTCAAAGAAAGATAGGACATGGTGCATGTGTGTTGACTGTTGAGCCATTAATAAAATCATTATAAAATATAAATATCCTATTCTTAAATTAGATGATATGCTTAATGGATTATATGGTTCATGTATATTTTCTAAAACTAAGTTGAAAAAAGGTTACTATCAAATTTGTATGAAAGAAGGTAATGAATAGAAAACTGCTTTTAGGATAAAATATGGCTTGTATAAATGGTTAGTAATGCCATTTGGTTTAACCAATTCACCTAGTACTTTCATGAGATTAATGAACCATGTCTTATTGGGAAATTTGTTATGGTTTACTTTAATGACATTTTAGTTTACAACAAAAATTTAGATGAACATGTTGAGCACTTGCATTCTGTGTTTAAAGTTTTAAAGGAAAATAAATTGTATGCAAGTCTTAAGAAGTGTTCATTTTGTATGGAATCTGTTGTGTTTCTAGGTTTTGTTGTTAGTTCAAGAGGAATAAGTGTTGATGAAGAAAAGGTTAAGGCAATTAGAGATTGATCTATCCTTAAGAATGCAAATGAGGTAAGAAGCTTTCATGGTTTAGTAAGTTTTTATAGGAGGTTTATAAAAGATTTTAATTCTATTGCAACATCTTTAAATAAACTTGTAAAAAAGAATGTTGTGTTCCAATGGGATGATATGCATGAAAAGGTTTTTAATACCTTGAAACAAAAATTAACCATTGCTCTATTTTTGTGTTGCCTAATTTTGATAAAGCTTTTAAAGTTGAATGTGATGCTTGTGATCTTAGAATAGGAGTTATACTGATGCAGGACTTAAAACCGATTGCATACTTTACTTTGTCACGATTGAAAACTAGGGATTGTGATCGACACATGACCTAAGGGAAAAACATAACCATATAGGTCATGCTAGCCTAACACTTTATAAGATAACCTATAACCTATTTCAAACTCACGTGGGCATATACCTAACACACAATCACTAACTTTTCACATACACACAGTCCCACACGGATTTTCTCATTTTTTTTAACATTCACCTATTAAATCATATATATATATATATTAACATAAAATCCATATCATTTGATAATTAAACAATCCTTTGCATTTATAACAAAATGCATACATATAAGTCTACAGAAGCATGCCCTACCTGTGGGTTTAATGGAACACATCTAAGAGTATTTAAAATTTACAACTTTCAAAAATACGTAAAGTTCTATACCAAGCTAACATGAACAAAGTGTGGCTCACCAAAAGAGAATGCTCCTCTCTTTCTAAAGAGCTGTAGACGACGGACTTGAAGCCAAATCTCTATTTAAAAAATATTACAACAAAAAGAATGAGTCATGGACTCAATGGATAGATAATATGAATTTCTAACGGAAATAGAACAAGCCATGGCACGAGTTTTTCCTTAAAAATAGTTAAATAACTTTTTGATACCAAAAAGATATCATAAAAGTTATGCAATCATATTTAATAAAATAATAATTAAAATGTTCCTTAGGAGTAAAATACTAAAACATAAGTTTCAAACTAAGAAGTAGATAGTAGGTTCTTGAATCATAAGAAATTATCATAGATATAGAATCATAGTAAAAATTTCAGTATAACATATTCAAATAAGTAATCGTAATTAAAGTTAATGAGTTTTAAAAATACATAAATCATCAAAATTACACTTTAAAGTGGGAGATTTCTAGTTATGATTAACAAACATGAGTATTCCACT
This sequence comes from Sindora glabra, assembly GCA_020226215.1. Taxonomy (NCBI): domain Eukaryota; kingdom Viridiplantae; phylum Streptophyta; class Magnoliopsida; order Fabales; family Fabaceae; genus Sindora; species Sindora glabra. Next base: position 18,085,236 of record CM035233.1, read on the forward strand.
CATAAATTAATAATTTCAAAAAACCTCTCAACTCTAAGGCAACCCATCAAGCTATCATAAATTAATTCACATGTGTTGGCCAATACACGAGGTTAGCAACTCCTTTACTAAATGCGGTTTGAATCAAGTGCACCAAGGATAACATCATCACTATCATTAGCTATAGTTTTCAACTAGTCTTCTCTCAAAACCAGTTTATAAAAACAATAAAACACCATATATATAAATAATATTTATATAAGAAAATTATTAGAAATAAATAATTTCACACATTAATAGTTTAAATCAATCTTAATCCATATTCCTTTCAATGATGAGTAGCTCGTCGAGGCTTTCAACCATGGCAATCAACATCTCCAATATCATATCATTCCAAACTCATCAAAAATAAGTTTTTTACAAACATACGTGAAACTTCAATACATTATCACTTTATCCATAACAGTCTTTCAAAGAGCATTACAAGATAAGTTCCAATAATAGACCATTTTAAATAAATCAACCTTCTCATCATAGAGTCATTTTAGTACATTCTTAATCATTATAGCTTACGAAAAATTTTTTCAAGGTGCTTGTCCTAAGAATACCTAAAGCTCTATACATATATGGAATTAAAATGTATAGAAAATAATGATAATTATAAATTAATAAAATTAATATTTCAAAGTATAGAGAAATTTGGAAAGTATATAAAAATGTGAAAATACATATTATCTATCACAAAATGGCCAAAATGCTCAGGTTAATTTCTTCCTATTTCATGAACCACCAATGCCACTAGGAAGTGTTTCTTAACCTTGTGCAAGTAATCAAACAATAATTCAAATACAAATTAACACCCAGTTACATTATCAAGTTTTTTATTATAAAACTCCTAAAATTCCACACTATATGCATAACCTAAACAAATAAACTAATCTTTACTATTTACTAACTAATTTAATTTAATTTAACTCCTAATTAAGATAATGAAACTTGAAAATTACCTTATTAAGCAAAAGAGAAGAAATTTCGGAGCTTGCTGTCCAAAACCCTAGATTTTAAAACTAACAATGAAAATCATGAAATGACACAACAGCAAGAACATGGAGAAAGTAGAAGAAAACGTGTGGAAACATGAAGAAAAGGGAGCTATTTCGTGTATTTAGAAGTGGAAGAGGGAGAAGAAGAAGAGATGAGCTGAAGAGAGGTGTTGTTGCGTTTTGTTCTATTTCGGTTCTGTTTCATTGCTACTACTGCTGTGTTTCATTTTGTTAGTCTCAAGTTAAGGTTTTTTTATCCGGGTCTGGGTTACTGGGCGGGTCTGTGTCTGTGGGTCAGGGTTTTAGCACTGGGTCACATCTTGTTGCTTCTGTGTTTTGTTTTGTTAGTCTTAGGTTAGGATTTTTTGTCTAGATCTAGGATACTAGGCGGGTCTGTGTCTGTGGGTTAGGGTTTCAGCACTGGGTCACATCTTATTTACATTTTTGTCGTTTAAGTAAATGTCTTCATTTCCCTTTTAACATTTTACTTTCTATTTACCTAAGACATAAATGTAAGTAAGGAAATACCCCCCATTTGGATTAAAAAAATAAAAAAAATTAAAACTCTAAAGAATAATAATCTAGATTTTAGGTTTTAGTTCAAAATGACAAATTTTGAAAAATTTTAAAAATAACATCTTCTTAAAATGGTCCTTTTAGGTTTCTAAAAATTCATTAAAAATCACTCTTTGATGCAAAAATATAAGAGGAATAATTATCAGAATTTTTTATTTTCAAATAATATATATTTCATATAGCCCTATAAGAAAAGCACTTAAAAAAATTTTCAGAACTCTAATAAACTCAACTTTATTTATGAAATTAAGTTAAACAAGAGTATAAATCAAATTAAATCATTTCAAAAAGTTAGAAAACAAGTAGTTTAAGTCCATTTAAGGTAATCCTAAATTCATATCAAAACTATCTAACTATATTCTTATGCTATAAATATTCTATGTTACCTATTAATGGTAGGGCCGTTACAAGTGAAAAGTTTAGTGGGGTAGCATTGAATTATCCTACCTATGACAATGAGCTCTATACATTAGTGAGAATATTGCAAACTTGGCAACATTACTTATAGCTAAGGGAGTTCATTATTCATTCAAATCATCAAAGCTTGAAGTTTTTGAAATCCTAAGATAAGCTTTAAAAGAAACTTGCTAAATGGTTAGAGTACATTAAGATGTTTTCTTAGGTAATCAAATACAAGAATAGTAAGGAAAACATTATGGTTAATGTATTGTCCAAAAGGTACGTATTAGTTACTTTGCAAACTAAATTGCTGAATTTTGAACATATTAAGGACTTATATGTTGATGATTCTGATTTTAGCCAAGTGTGGGATTTTTGTTCTATGCATGGTTGTAGGGACTATTATAGGCATGGTGGTTTCTTGTTTAAGAAAAATAAATTGTGTGTGCTTATATGTTCCTTGCATGAAATGCTAGTTAGAGAAACTCATGATGGTGGATTAATGAGACATTTTGGTATGCAAAAGACTTTAGAGATTCTGTTTGAGCATTTCTATTAGCCTAACATGAAGCGTGATGTGCAATTTGTCTATGAAAAGTGCATAAAATGTAAACAAGCTAAATCTATAGTCATGCCTCATGGTTGCTATACACCTTTACCTGTATCTAGTTAACCTTAGATTGATATCTTTATGTATTTTATGTTTGGATTACCTAAAACTCAAGATAGAAAAGATAGCATATTTATTGTTATTGATAGGTTTAGCAAAATGATACATTTCATTGCATGTTCTAAAACTAATGATACAATACATATTGCTAATTTATTTTTTAAGGAAGTATTGCGCTTGCTTGTTTTACCAAGAATAATAACAAGTAATAAAGATATTAGGTTCCTAAGTCACTTTTGGCATACTTTGTGGGGTAAGTTAGGAATTAAACTCTTATTTTCTACTATTGCACATCCTTAAATGAATGGATAAAGTGAAGTAGTTAATAGGACATTTATTACTGTCCTATGTGCTATCATTCAAAAGAATTTGAAAAATTGGGAGAAATATTTACCACATGTTGAGTTTGCTTATAATAGAATTATTGATTCTACTACTTCTTATTCTCCATTTGAAGTTGTGTATGGCTTTAATTCATTGACTCCATTGGATATCTTACCTTTGCTAACTAATGAATGTGTTAATTTGGATGGTAAGCATAAGGTAAATTTTGTTAGCAAGTTATATGTAAGAGTTCGAGCCAACATTGAAAAAAAGAATGAGCAATACTCAAAGCAAGCTAATAAATGGCACACCGAAGTTATTTTTGAACCCAGAGATTGCGTTTGGGTTCATATGTAAAAAGAGAGGTTCCCTATACAATAAAAATCCAAGTTGCAACCTAGAGGAGATAGGGCATTTCAAGTTTTGGAGAGAATAAATGATAATGCCTACAAGCTAGATTTGCTAAGTAAATATGGTAATGTAAGTGCTACATTTAATGTTGTTGATCTATCTTTGTTTAATGTAGGTGATGGATTTGATTTGAGGATAAATCCTTTCAAAGAGGAAGGGAATGATAAAGATCCAACTAGTCAATTTAAAGATCCTTTGCATGGAATTGGAGGTCCCATGACTAGAACCAAGGCTAAAAGGATGAATCAAGCTTTGCAAGGCCTAATTATGGAGATTAAAGGAAAAGAAGATTAATATGAGAAAAAGGCTACACCAAGATAGGTCACTTTCTTACAACTTAAGGACATTATAAGCCTAACTTCAAGACAATAATTTGAAGAGCCTAATTTACATAACCAATTTGCATTTATGGGCTACAATTGTTTTATTTATTACAATTATTCAGCTTATTAGGCTATTTTTGTTTGGACCTGATTGGATAATAAATAAGCCTAATTTCTTATTTTTTATTTAAATTTTCATAGGTATTTATGGGCTGAATTTTTTAGATAACCTTTTTTTTGTTATTTGATGTATTGGATCATTTTAAAGCATTTTAGGCTTTAGCTTAAGATAAATGTATTTAGGCTCATTTTTACTTTAAAATATTTACCATGTTATTGTAAGAATTTTGCTATGTTTACTTAGAGTCATTTAGAAATCCTTTTACTAGGTTTAAATTGCTAAATTAGTTTTAGGATAATATGGTGTCATTAGAGCCCATTCTTAATTAGGGTTTTAGAAAATTATATAAGAAGGCTTATTCCTTATATTATGTAAACTTAGATGATTAGTAAAATTGAGTGTTTCTTCATTGTGAGAGCTTCCCCTTTGTTCTTGGGTTTGAACTAAATTTTATAGTGTTGGTTTTATTGGCAAGTCACGGTTAGGGTCACATTTCACTTAATAACTTTGATTCTATCGGCAGGTTGTCATTAGGGTCAAGTTCCTTTTATCCTTTACCTATTTTTAAGACAATTCAGTTAGTTCTCTTGCATTATGATTAGGTTCATTCACATCAAAAAAGGTAAAAAAAAAGATTAGTGCTCTGCTATTTGCATCCCTAAATTTCTATAAAATCTTGCAAAATATTTTGGTGTGACATTGGTGAGCATGGAGGAAGTATGGAATTAGAAAGAAATAAGTATGGAGAGAAAAAAAGGGTTTTAGTTTAGGTTTGGGCAATGGGAGGCTCTGTAGTGATAAGTGGTAGTAAGACTTAAACCAACACTAGATAAGGTTGATGATGGGAAGTGGGGAAAGGAGAGATAGAGTTGAAGCTTCTTTATAAGGAAATGGGTTTATTGGAGTTAAGGCTCTTCTTAATTTAAGAGTGAACAGTTGGAGACTTGGAGTCTTCGTTTAAAGGAGCTTAAAATAAGAAGAGGGAAGGTTTTGTTGATGACATCTTTTTTGTTTGCTATAAAAGAAGTGAAGTGAATTTCTCAAACAAGATAGGTGTAAAGTGTAATTAAATCAAATTTTAAGAGAGACAGGGATAATTTACCTTTTTCTATTAAAATTCGGTTGATTAGTTAATGGTTATTAAGAAATCCTTATCATATAAAATTGATGGCCATTGAAATATTATTAATCATATAAAATTGACGCTAACCAAATAGTAAAAGAAATTTACAAAATTTAGTTAATCGGTTATGGAATTTCAAACTTCTATTTCATGTATGTATGTTTTTACTATTATTTAGAGGTATCAAAATAAATTAGGCTTAATGGGTTAATGTAAGACTAGTATAATTTTGTTTAACCAGAAACTAGAATTAATGTAGAAAATGATAACAATAATTCGACCTAATAAGGGATTAGAGCTGATTATCTTGACTTGATAAAGGATTGAGATTAGTAAGTATTAACCTGTTGAGTAATTTAGTTAGCGTGTTGGCTTGAAAATACATAATAAATAACAGAAGATTGATTGATTAATTTATATATACATATATTAAAAGTATACTTTTAATATGTTAAAATTATAAATTAACATTTACATATAAATTAAAATAATCTTAAATAACTTCTAATATTAAAATGAATGAGTTTATATATTTAATATTATCTAAATATATTATACAAGTTTATTAAAATAAATAATTACTTTAAAATTTAAAAACTTTATAAAAATTTTGTGAAAAAATTGTTATCATAAAACCAAAAAATTAATAAAATAATAATTACACAAAGATTAATTGATTAATATATTTATATGTGTATATATATTAAAATAGTAATTTTATTATATTAATATATACAGTAAAATCGACACCAAAATCCAATTCTAAATTTTCAAATCACGTAAAAAATAGTACCTAAAATTCCCCATTAGATACCTATCCTTAATATTTATCCTTTTGCAAAACTAAATAGCTAGCTGTGTTTAATATTATAAATTTAATACTACTTTTAAATAAATATTTAATATTATTTTTAACTTAATTTGATTTTTTAAATATAACCAATTTTTAGCAAATAAATAATTTCCATTATCAAATTATTAAATTAGAAAAATGATGTAATTGAAAGCATTTATTTATAAAAAACTAGTACTAAATTTTCCTACTTGATCTTCTTTAATTATTTCACCTTTACTTTTTAGAGGTTGGTGTTGATAAAGATCGATAAGTTAAAGTAACCATAAAACCTTTCACACCAATCTCTCCTATTTATCTATTTGTTATATAGGGCAGAGTTTAATTTAGAGGTTAAAATAATTATTAAAAAAAAGAGCCATTTGAGCAACGGTTCTTTTAATAGCTCATTAGCAGAAAGTCATTGCTCAACTGCTAATTTTAAAATTTTTTATTGGTATTTTAAATATTTCATACCACTATAAATATTCATTTTAATTAAACTTATTTTATGCAATAGATATTCATTATTTCTTTCTTCAATCTCATTTTTATAAATTTTATAATTGTGATATATTTTCATTCCTCTATAGTTGTAGAAAATTAAAGGTAAAGGTGGTGTATGAAGTTTTAAAGCTTCAAAGGAAAATACTGAGAATACTTTTCAATTATTTTTAATTTCTACTTATATATTTTTATTTTTATTAAATTTTATATATTCCAATTTTTATAGTATTTTAGTTGATTTAATAATTGTTATTTTTGTTAATTTTTGGAATAACAATTTTATAAATATTCCTTCAAGCATACCAAATTTACATAATCTCCTCTTCCTTCTTAACATTTATCTTCTTCATAATATGCTTATAATCATAAGAATGTAAATACTCTCACATACTCATCCAATTTAGCAAAAAGATAATTTTTTTTTCAAAATATGGAATTATTTTAATTTAATAAAGTAGATAATGTAAGTAAAGTCAAAAAAATTATAACTATGATACTTATAGAGGTATTAGTGCAATATGATGCTATTATTCTTTTAAACTTATGGATATCATGAATATTTCAAGTAAAAATTCTAACATATCTAGTTAAGATAGTTGTAAATATGAATCATGTAAATAGATTTGTGATATTGAAATATTTTTTAGTGTAGCTAATTCTCAAAAATTAAATATCCTTTTTTAACACTTTAATCTTTAATGACATGATATGAGTAAAAATACTAATGTAAACAAATTGAATGAAATCTTTGAAGAATAAAAAATTATTTTAACTATTTTTTCTAATTCAAAGGTAGAATTATACTTACATTTGATATTTGGACATCACTATTTTAAATGGACTATATTTGTGTAACTGCTATTATATTGATGATAATTTTATTTTATATAAATCGATTTTATTACCAGCATCTACTATTACTTTTTATATAATAAATACTTGTATGAGTACATAATATTGGATAAACTATTTTCAATTATCTTTGATAATGTATCTATTAATATTAATATTATTAGAATTGTAATTTTAGTTTTAAATCCTATTCTTGAAACTCAATTTTTTCATCTTAGATGTGTATGCCATATTTTGACATTGGTTGTTTAAGATGCATTAAAAGGTATTTTTATACTTGTAAAAAATCTTAAAAGTATAATTTTATATATCAAATAGTTACCAGGTAGAAAGTATAATTAGAAACAATTATATGTGCAAATATTTAAAAAAATAAGACATCTTCACAAGATATTTATACACGATGAAATTCTACTTTTAAAATATTAGAATTTTACTTAGACTATAAAGATGTCATAAATACTTTTTATTTAACAAAAATCTAAGCTAATTATTACCTTGAAAATGTTGAATAAGAAAAGTCACAAATTTACATACAATTTTTGCAAACATTTTATAGAGTTATTAATCTTTTATCTAATTTTTATTATTCAAAATTTCACTTAATAGTTGATGCTTTATTTAATTGTAATTCTGTATTTTTAAAATTTAGAAGTATTAGTGGGTTTGAAATTATTATTATGAATATTTTCTAAAATAAAATAAATATTTTAGAAATATTCCATGGTTATATGTTATAGTTATAATTATAAATCCTACAGTTAAATAAGAAATGATAAAAAAATTGCTAAAAAGATAATATGAACATATACAATATAAATTTGATTTAGAGTCTTATATGAATGATATAAATAATTTACTGTAAGAAATATTTAAAATATATAGTAGTAAATTTAATTTTTTGCATTCATGCATGAGTTTTTAATCTTCTTTAAGAACAAGTGTCTTATATTGTGAATGATATGATAACTTCTTAAATTTAGCTAACAATATTATTTCAATTAATAATGAATTAAGTTCTTAGTGATTTATACCTATTATAACTAATATGCCAAATTTTGCCATTTTAGAATAATGGAAAAACCTAAAAGATACAATATCTTATATTTTCTCTTATGGCATATCATATACTAACCTTTCAATGTTTTCAGTAGCATTACAAAGTATATTTTCTTTTGATGAATGAATTTTGAATGATAAGTGTTTATATATAAGTGATTTAGAATTTAGAGATGATTATTTATTTAAAGAATTGATTTGATGTAAAAGATAAACGATAAAATGATTTGTAAGAATATAAATCATTGTTAGGTGTAGGAGATAATTAAAAATAGTAATATATTCATATATTGTAAATTTAATTAATGAAATATTTATACTCATTTTATTTAATAATAAATTTTTTAAACTAGATTATGTGGTTTTTACCTTTTTTAATAAGGGGATTTTTATGTTAAAAATTGTTATATTTTAATTTATTTTTTTTTATTTTTAGTTCTATTAAACAACAAAAATAATAATAATAGTAATAATAATAATAATTTTTAAGTAATGATAATAAAGTATAATGACATTTTATAATAATAAAAATAATCACAATAACAATAATAATATATAATAATAATTACAAGAAGGAAACTTAATTGAAAATCTAAAGCTTCTTATCATTATTTAATTACCTAAAATTTTTCAATATATGATTTTAGTTACAAGTCATATTATATTTCAAATTTAAAATTAACTTATTTAAATTAAATGTATTTTTATAAATAATTTTTTATAAGTGATCAAATTATTTTTAGTTAATATTTTCTTTCTTGTATGAAAGGTGATGAGATTTCAATTTAAAATTTTAATATATCGAAATGTTATTAATATATCCTAAGTGGTTAGGAACAAAACTATATTAATATTTAAAAAATTTCTTAGTTTCTTTTTTTTATAAAAAATTCATATTTAATCCTTTTAAAATTTTAAAAAATATATAAATTTTATTTTAAATGTCTTAACAATTTTATCCCTTTAATAAAACTTTAAGTGATGATAATAATAAAATATAATTACATTTAATAATGATATATTTTAATTAATTAATGATGTGAATTAATAATAAACAATTAACATGATAACAATAATAAAATATAATAAGTTGTAAAACTTACTTGATAAATATCGACCTAAAATTAAGATTAGAATTAATATTATAATAATTTGATTTGATCTTACTTAATAAAAAAGTAATTTGATTTAGCACTAACTTGATATATAATTTTATCCATTGAGTTAGTTTGGTAATATTAAGTTAATCGATAGATTTATCATTATTATTGTCCAAGCTTTAAATATGATTTTTTAAATATTAATTTCATATTATTTCTCAATAAAAATGATTATGAAATAGAAATATTATAATTTTTTTGACTCACCAACAAGCAATCGAAACAAAAATGATTGGTTAAATTCGATTAAAATTTGGAGATCAATCAATCTCAATTTTAATTATTCTTAATCATCCCATGATTGCTCTTCGATGGCTTACTTTCTCTCTCCAATTTCCTTTTGTCATTTATTTCTCATTTTTAATTTTTATTTTAAAATTTATCATCTTCTTACCAGAGCTTACATTTTAAAAATAATTTTATATTTATCTATTTCTGTCATACACATCTACTCATATTTGGGGCTTGTTTGATAAATAATTATTTTAGTAACTTTTAACTATTTAATTAATTTTTGGCTGATTGACTAGTTGAATTAGTTAATATAAGTATTTGATAAGTAATTGTTACAATGGCATTTTAACTGCAATTGGCCAAAATGAACTACGCTGCTTGTGGTAGCGTTTTTGCTGAGTTGCTATAGGATAGTTCATCACATTTCATAAATTATCTTCTATCATCATTTTTGAGTTTTGTTTCTTACATAGTTATTGGAGGATGCCTTCGTTATCGGTGAAAAAAGAAGGATAATACGTCTTTGGATATGTATTTATTTTTAAATTAAAAAAATAAATATTAGAATGCAATATAAATAAAAACATTTTATACGATTATAAAATTAAAAATAAAATAATAAATTTAAAAATTTAAAAATTTATTTATATTTATATTTTTAAATTATACATTTAATCAACAATTTTTAAAAATAAATAAAAAATGAATTCTTCAATTAAAAAAACTCATAATAATTAGGATATAATTATAAATTCTTATAAAATTATATTAATTTAATTTTACAGATATGTTTAATTTATAATAAATTATAATGATATGTTATTTATAAAAAATTTATTTTATTAAATAATATATAAAATTTGAAATTATTAAAATAAAAAAATATTTAAATAATTTATAAAATATACTCATATTTTTATTTATTATTTTACATATAAATAATAAATTTTATTAAATATTTTTATTTAAATAATAATCAAATTAATTAATATAATTAAATATTAACCAATAATTAATTGAATCAATTGCAAGGCCTTAATATTGATCGCCGAAAAACTCCGATTTGTGGTCGGACCCAGTTTCATCCTTCCTCGGACTCCCGTTAGAAGTTAAAACCATTAACCCCTTTCTCTGTCTCAGCTTCAGCGGCATGCACCACCGCCCCTTCTTCAGTTGAGCACCGCCTCTGCTCCTGCACATGACCCCCATCTCCACAGCCTTCACTCCAAGATACCTATAGTCCTGAAATTGTTTTTGTTCCACTTCTCAAGCTTTGTTTCTGTATTAGTGGCGAAAGATTTCGGAAGGTATTTTATTTTCCAGAGCTGGTAGCGAGTGAGCTCGAATTTCTTATCTATTTCATGAAAACAAATGAGATTTATCTTATCTTCAACATGAGAGAAGAACCTAGGACATTCTGTCGCCATTTCAGAACCCTTACTCCTTAATTACTTGCTCGTACATAGGACCAGTTCCATTTGGTGAGTTAAACCTTAATACAGATTCGTCAACAAGCACCCAGAAAACCTGGAGTAACGGGGCGACTCTTGAAGCGTTTCTAGCTGAGATTCTTGCTGCTACTAGCTTGCTTTTCTCTTTAGTGGGATTGCAGTGATTTTGGTTAGGAAGCAATGCCGAAGGTTTATGGCCTCGAGACTTTCGATTTCAGGCGCCACAGAGTGGCAGAGTACCCTGTGGAGTCTAATATTAATACCAACCAGCCCGCTGAGAAAGCTGTAAGCACCATCACTCTGTCAGAGATTCAACGTGATCGACTCACCAAGATTGCGGAGGCTAATTGGTCAAAAACTGGTGACTCCAGTAGACCCAAGAAACCATTTGATCCTGAATTGGTGAAGAAAATCTATGATACCGAGTTGTTGGTCAAAGAGGGGCAAAAGACTGTCCCTTTGCAGAGGGTGATGATTTTGGAGGTTAGTCAGTATCTGGAGAATTATCTCTGGCCTAATTTTGATCCAGAAACCGCCACATACGAGCATGTTATGTCCATGATACTCATGGTCAATGAGAAGGTAATCGCTTTTTCTGATGTATTATAGTGGGTTTCTTTGTGCGGCCGAGTTGTTATGAAGCTTACATTATTTTATATATCTTCTACTTGCAGTTCCGAGAAAATGTTGCAGCTTGGGTATGCTTTTATGACCGGAAAGATGTGTTCAAAGGATTTCTTGAGAGGGTTCTGCGGCTTAAGGAGGTCTGTGTTCATTTTGCACTCTATGGCATTTTCTGTTTATGCTCAGTTATGCATTATATGGTTGCTATTCTCCCATGTTTTCTATTTCTTTCAATTGGCTGGGAAAATATTCGCTATTGATTGTTGAACAAGTTTTATTTGGATGGTTAGGAAGCTTGGTCTCCCTTTGCTAAGAGATATTATAGTTCTGGCCACATCTTTTAATTTTATGACAAATTCTAGTATTTGATTTATGGCTACTTAGGGCATAAGCAACATTTGCCCTTTTGAATAGTACTCTGAGGCGGCTCAAGGATAAAGGCTTCTCCTCTCCTCACTTTAACCCTTGTCTTTCTCGGGTGAAATGAAGCTTTTTGTACTGAAGGGTCTCCATAAAACAGAGTTAAATATGTATTTGTACCATATAAAATAGAGTTCATTCAGTAAAACTGACACATTTGCATCTGAAACTTTGGTTTCCATCTCAAATACAGTACAACAGATTACCCAATCCTTACTAAATATTTTACACAGCCAAGATTTGTTGCTGAATCGAGGTTGATTAGATGTATTGATCTCAATCCATACTACATGGTCCTAATGGCAGCCTTTGCTACTGTCTTTGAGAATGCATATCATTTTCTTCTGCCTATTTCTTATTTCAATTAAATCAATTTGAAGGTTGCCAATTAACTAGATATGCATGTGAAACAGGTGATGCTACTTTGCTGTGAAACATATGATTCATCTATTAAAAACCTAAACGTAGAGACTGATTGCTGAAGGTGTTTACCATTATACCATCATGTTAGTTGATAAGTTTTCAGTTCTGAATCTCATAACACTGTACTTAAGATAAAGTAGTTTCATTTGTGATAGGATAGCTTGTAACGTCTGAAGAATAAATATGAATTGATTATGCACCTTTCGGGAGCTGTACTTATCATTAAATGAGTGGCTATTTGGCATTCTAAAATGTTGATAAATCTCGCTTATATTTGGACTTATGTTTATGTGTGTGTGTTTGTGTCTTTCTTTTTCTTTTATTCCTCCTTTTTTGTGTGGAGGGATGATGGCATTTGATATATATTGAGACATTTGACTGAATTTTATGTTTCAAAATTGATTGCAGGGAAGAGAACTAAGTATTGTGGAAAAGACGAATTACCTAGTTTTCATGATAAATGCCTTTCAGGTATGGTGGCGGTGCATTCTTTCCATTTTGTTAAGTCCTCTTCACAAGAAGCATTTAATTTCTTTAGCAAAATCATATACTATTCTAATTGGATGTGTTAACTCATTGGTTCAAACAGTGAATTCTAGTTTTTTAGTAGACTATATGAATTACCAATTAACAATTGTGTATAAATAATTTGTAAGTTGCTAGTTTCTATCTCTTACCATGTACCAGCTTCTTGCTTGTTGGGCTGTGTTCAGTGCCATAAAGTTTGTTCTGAGTTGCTGTCTTCCTTTTGAAAGGGGTGTGGGTATGGTAGGGGTGCATTTGTGGTTGGACGTTACATGTTCTGTCCTCTAATTTGGGGTTGGAGCCTAATAAGTTTGTCTCAGGTGGTTGAGTAAGTACGGCGGCTTCTTGCTTTTGTTTGTTTATGGTCTCTTTTGGATTCCTTATGTGGTTCTTTTCCTTTTCAATTATGGCATTTCTTAATATTTTCTTATAATTGATTATGTTGTTTTAGCAAGCTTTTAGGTTAGGTTAAACTTTTAGTCCCTATAGTTTGTTCAATTTTTTAATTTTGTCTTTACACTTTTTTCCTTGTCATTAGGTCCTTAGACTTTATTTTTATTTGTAATTGTAATTAATTGCCATGGGCTTTAATTTAGAGATTTTCGCTTGCCATTGTTTGACAAGGATAACATGTATACTTATACAATCATGTAGTAATATAATAATGAAGAGTCATTTATTGGGATGACAAAATGTTGCAGTTTGAAGGAAATATTCGGATAGATATAATGGAATTAGATCCACTAGAATTGGAAATATGCATGATTGAAATAATTCTTGATTCTCTTAGTATTTTCATGATTGAGGTTCTAATTTTTTTCATTTCCATGTCATAATGTAGTTAAACAAATTGATAAAATGTTTATCACATTGGACATTTGCAGAAATAAACCTCAAATTGACTGTGGTAGGGAGTTAATTACAAATGAAATCAAACTCTAGAACCTACTAATAGAAAGGAAAAAGGTGTAAGAAAGAATTTACCCATTGAACTAAGATATAAGGATGAAAAACTTAATTTAACGAAGTTATTATTATACTTAGTAGTTTATGTATACATCAACAAATATGAAAGCTGAAGGATGAAATGTAGTTTATAATTAAAATGAGACAAGCAAAGGAACCACAATTTTTCCCCCCTTTTTGGGAAAACCCAGTGCAATCTAGTTGTAAATTGGGCTGGGGACAAAATGCACCACATCGTGATATATAAACCAAATGAAATCATATTGTAATATCATGTTCATCATCTTCTATACTGGGAAAAAAATCATGTTCATTGTTTGTTTGCTGATTAGCTTATCTAATATATTTGGAAAGCGGGAATTTATGTATTATATGAATAAACACAAATTCAATAAGCACTTACAGAAATATTTTTGGTTCCATGTTCAAGGCATGTACTATGCAAAAACCACTACCAGTTATGCAATTATGTCTTTCAAGTTTATATTTGATCTCAAGTTTGATACTTGCTTTGTATTTCAACCTTGGTTAACAAAGGAAGTAGTTGAGAGACATAACCTGTTCCCCCTTCCCACATGATGCCTGTCAGCTGGTCTGTGTAGAGCGCTATCTGAAGTAGACGCATATATGGACTCTTTCATCAATTTTCTTGCTTCAAGTGCCTCAAGTTGCTGTCTTATATATTTGAATAATACTTTGGAAATTATGGCTGAGTCAACTATTCGTGTTTACTTGGGGTCTTGAACATGGTTGTCAATAATTTGCATTGCAGAGTTTGGAAGATGAGGTTGTCAGCAAGACAGTCTTAAAATTAGCTAGTTTGAAGTCCTGGTACAGTTTGTCTTATGGTCGTTTTCAGGTGAGAACAAATGAAACAGGCCAATTTGATGTGTTGAAATATAACCTATGAATTTATTGTAACTATTGAATATTATTTGATACATGCTAATTGCAATTTGGGGCATTCAATTTGCAGATGGAGCTCTGTCTTAATCCAGGTTTGATCAAAAAATGGAAAAGGATGATAAGGAAGGATCCTTTGAAAGGAGGAGGGCATGCTGATCCATCAACCACCCTTGAAGTGGTTTTTTTGAGAAATCTCATTGAAGAATTTTTGGAGGTTGCATTTTACTAAGAACTTTTAATGTCAGCTACATTATGTGTTTCTGTGTCAGTCCAATAAAAATATTATGTAGTCCAATTCTGAGTAATACATAGTTGAGGCTAAGCCTAATTTCATTTCATTTCATTTTATTTTTTTGGGTTCTAGATACTGGATTCCCAGGTCTTTCCACAGAGACAATTACCCAATGAAGATGATACAGCTATTGATGGCACTGGTGTGGAGGTGGTTGATGATGCTTGTGTTTTGTACTGTGAGAGGTTCATGGAATTTCTCATTGACCTCTTGAGTCAACTGCCAACAAGAAGGTATGCTGATGTGATTATCTCTGCTCTGGCCTCTATCATTCGGTGGTTGAGCTGCCATGTTTCCTTTTCTATTCTTCCAAACTCTGATGTAGATTTATGGTGGATAATTCACTTGTAGGGTTTTTTTAGTTTACTTCCATAGTTTAAGATCCCAATATTCAGTTCTGATGTTTGCGTGGCAAATTGAAGTGAGGATGAACTCCAAGGGGGACAGCATTTGTGGGCCAATTGCCTATTGCCTACTCCTTACTCCAATTTGCTGTTCTTCTATTGGTTAACCTTAAGAAATTCTATGTTAGTTCATTTTTCACTAGTGTTGCTTATGAGGCTTTATACACGACTTGGGTACTTTCTGCAAAATCATCTTCGTCATTCCATTTTATGATGCAATTAAATTTTTATTTCCCCTTGCCTTGCCTTGTATCAATTAATTGTGACTTTTTTCCTGTTATAGGTATTTAAGGCCCCTCGTGGCTGATGTAGCTGTTGTAGCTAAATGCCATTTGAGTGCACTCTATAGTCATGAAAAAGGGAAACTCTTTGCCCAGTTGGTTGACTTGTTACAATTTTATGAAGGATTTGAGATTAATGATCATACAGGTACGCAACTAACAGATCATGAGGTGCTTGAATCTCATTACAGTCGTCTCCAATCATTCCAGCTACTTGCATTTAAAAAGATAGGCAAGGTATGTTGAGAAGTCATTTGGTCTCACTTAAGAAAAAGAAATGAAAAAATTCTCTGAATTTGTTTGTCTCTGCAAGTAACCAGAGATTCTAATAAATTCGCTTTTTTTTTTAAATGTTTATAGCTGCGGGAACTTGCATTGTCTAACATTGGTTCAATTCACAAGCGTGTGGATTTATCTAAAAAATTATCTGTTCTTTCTCCTGAAGAGTTGAGAGATCTGGTTTGCTGCAAGGTATGTGAAAGATGATACAATTATTATAATCTTGATGTTAGGTCTTCCATTTTCTGGTGTATCACACATAAATTGAGAGTTGAAATTTATTGTCAATGAAATTGTATGGCTATTACTACTTCTCATGGCACTGTTAAAAGCATTGTTACCCTCTCTTCTTTCTTTGCCTTCCCCCTTGTCTCCTGTAGTCTTGAGCATTTGGTAATTCACTGTGCTCGGCTGGTACATAAACACTCATTCATTTTTCAACTTACTAATTTTTTAAGTTCCTAATACACTTCTCCAGTTAAATACGATGAATAAATATGCCAACTGTGTTAAGAATATGCATTTAGTATAAAGAAAATTGTAAGTTGTCAGTACACTTTCAGTGCAACAAAAGGGTACAGTTGTCATTGTTTGTTATAGACCTACGGCTGTGTGTCATGTGTGCAGCTTTTTGGTCATTAAATAAAATTACTCTGTGCTCTCAGATTCTCTTTCGTGTGTCCTAATTTCTCAACACTGTAAGATGCGGGTGCGGGTGCGTGTGCGTGTGCGTGTGCGCAGCCTTTTGGCTTTTTTTTTTTTCCTCTTTCTGGGGGGTGACACTGGAGTTGTATCAAGAGCTTACATCACACTATTTTGGCTGTTGAATGATGTATGCTATGGATATAGAAATTAGGATTTTTTTCTGGGCATGTTATTTTCCCTTTTAATTAGTTGTACATTTAGAAAGATATCTCCTTATAGGTGGCTTCCATCTCTTGAAAAAAAAAAAATGGAATTTTGTGATGACAATGATTCTGAAGAATTAACAATTATAGTTTCATCTGTAGAGGAAGCAATTTTTTTTTTCTTTTTTTTTTCCTTATAGTTTTCTCCCATAATTGGGTTCCTGGATTCTGGTACTGCAAGGGTAAAAATGATCCTGGGCTTTTAGTGTCCTAGTTCTGTGAAATTTTGCATAAATATCTTGATTCATCCTGGTTGCTGGTTAATTCCATCAATAATTTATGGGAACCCTGTTTATAATGATTGTTAATGTGCAGTTTGTTGATTTTCTTCAAATTTTTGACAATGTTGTTTTATACAGCTCAAACTGGTCTCCAAGGAAGATCCCTGGTCAGAGAGGGTTGATTTTCTTATTGAAGTAATGGTGTCCTTCTTTGAGAAACAACAGTCTCAAAAAGAAGCCATCAATGCTCTTCCACTTTACCCAAATGAACAGATTATGTGGGATGAAAGTGTTGTACCAAGCATAAATTACACTGGAGAAGGTTGTCTGGCTCTTCCAAAGCTTAACTTACAGTTCCTAACACTTCATGATTATCTCCTCAGAAATTTCAATCTCTTTCGACTTGAGTCAACATATGAGATACGTGAAGATATTCAGGAAGCTGTTCCACATCTTCATGCATATATCAATAATGAGGGAGATACTGCTTTTCGTGGTTGGTCGAGAATGGCTGTGCCAATTAAAGAATTCAAGATCTCTGAGGTAAAGCAGCCAAACATAGGAGAAGTCAAGCCATCATCTGTGACTGCTGAAGTTACTTACAGTATTTCCAGTTACAAAGCACAGATCAGATCAGAATGGAATGCCCTCAAAGAACACGATGTTTTATTTTTACTTTCCATCCGCCCATCATTTGAGCCTCTCAGTGCAGAAGAGGAAGCCAAGGCCAGTGTGCCACAAAGGCTTGGCCTTCAATTTGTCCGAGGATGTGAAATTATTGAGATTTGTGATGAGGAAGGAACCCTTATGAATGATTTTACTGGAAGGATCAAACGGGATGAATGGAAGCCGCCAAAGGGGGAACTGAGAACTGTAACTGTGGCTTTGGATACTGCACAATACCACATGGATGTCACCAACATTGCAGAGAAAGGGGCAGAAGATGTATATGGCACATTCAATATCTTGATGAGGAGGAAGCCCAAAGAAAATAACTTTAAAGCAATCTTAGAATCAATAAGAGATCTAATGAACGAATACTGCATTGTTCCTAAGTGGCTGGAGAACATATTTCTTGGTTATGGAGACCCTTCTGCAGCTCAGTGGACAAATATGCCTGATCTATTGGAAACAATAGATTTCAAAGATACCTTCTTGGACGCTGATCATTTGAAAGAAAGTTTTGCTGATTACGAGGTTGGTATAATTTGTCATTTGCTCTTGATTTATAAATATTATTGTTGCATGAATTTGATTGATATCTTACTTTGAGATTATAATATAGTATGAGAATGAAATATTGATCTGGCTCTTCTTTCTGCCTGTGTTCCTATAGGTTTCTTTCACCAATCCAGATGGGACTGAAAACTTACAACCAAAACCGCCTTTCCGGATCAGCCTTCCCCGTATTCTCAAAGGAAACAGGGGTGTCCTTCCCGGTAATATAGTGCCTTCCACTGATGCAACAGATGATGTCAATATGGTTGATGCTGATCATCAGAAAGAAAAAATTGTTATTGAGACATACACTCCACCAGACCCGGGTCCTTATCCCCAAGATCAGCCAAAACAGAACTCAGTTAGATTCACACCTACACAGGTGCTACTTAGCTGTTATACTTAATTATGGAAGTTTGATAATAATTTTTGCTGTGATGTTCTAAGTGCTATATATATATATTTCCATCACTTGAGTGTAAGAATGTGGTATAATTAGAATTATACCTCACCCTATTTCCTTGTGTTTTATTAACAATTTGGAATGTTCCTTTGAGCAGATCGGAGCTATCATATCAGGCATTCAGCCAGGCCTAACTATGGTCGTGGGTCCACCTGGTACCGGAAAGACTGATACAGCTGTACAAATTCTGAATGTTCTTTATCACAATTGTCCTTCTCAGAGAACCTTGATTATTACTCATTCAAATCAGGCTCTGAATGACCTTTTTGAGAAGATAATGCAGGTAAGATATTTCATTCCCTCACTTCTATTATTATAGCAATTCTGTATCTTTTGTAATTAAATATTTGGCAGTTAATGTGGTAGTTCAACCTTTGTGATGCTTTACCTAGTATCTGTGCTTGTTAGGATTTTTTGGCATTGAAAATCATGCTAATTTTATGTCAACCCATGACTTTTTATGGATTACATATTTTGTTTACAGTTGAAACCTGAGTCTAGATTATAAGATACTTATGGATTTTATATCTTAGCTCTCTATTAGGGTGTAGAAAGTATGTAATAGTTGTGTCTGTTTTTATTAACAACATGATTTTTTTTTTGAAAAATGAATTATAATACAATATTGGTAGAGGATAAGATATCCTCCTAAAAGAAGACTTAAATACAAAACTAGCAAAGAAAAACAATAAACTAATCAAGATTTCTAATTTCTTTGCATCACCTCCATTAAAGCTCCTCTAAAAAGCCATTAGTCGGGTACCTGTTGAAGATGTGATAGAGCTTTGCCCATGAATCTTCTGGCATTTCTTTACACTCGTCCAAACAATGCCTTTAATTGAGTATCTCCTGAGAGCATTTACCCCCTTACTACTCCTAGAACTTCTGAAGTGACCTATCTGAAAGAACTACAGCTAGTTGGGTAGATCCAACATTTCACCAAGAATTCCAAAGGCTTGTTCCACTAATATCTGGCTGCTAATCTGTGCTAAACTTAATTGCTTGTCTGAGAAAGAAAGACACATGATACACACATTGGTAGGAAGTGCTTTGTGTGGTCTGTGAATTTGCAATAAATCATTTTGTTTGTCCTATTGTGTATTGAGAAACAACAGTCCAAATGAAGGGTTTCACGTTTCACCTTGAAGGGGCCTTTGATTTCCTAGTGCAGTTAGCAAGAAGAAACTTGTTTTTGTTGGAGAATGAGTATGGAACTAGAAAAAGATTGTAAAGGAGTACTAAATGAATTTAAAGAGTAGAGGTGGAAATAAATCACACCATTTGTAAACCACCTATGGCTTGGCTTGTTAAAGATTTAGCCTGGCTAGTTTATTTAACTAAATAAGCCGGGCCCAGGCTAGATATTGGCCTATTTAACTTACACCTTAACTTTTGCCCTTTTTTTGTTTTTGTTTTTGTTTTTGTTTGTGTGTCCTTTAAAAAAAAAAGACGAAAAGAAAAGTACGTTTAATGTGACTGGGGGAAAAAAACTGAAGACACAATAGTGGAAACACACTGTAGGTGATTTTTCAAAACTAATGTGATAATTTTATTAAATAATAACAAATTGAAGAGGTGTGTATGGGGATTATTCCATCCACTTTTGAGAAGTTTCAAGATACGCAAATGTTGTTCTTGTTTGTAAACAAACTGTCAGGAGTAATACCAACCTTCTTAGGCAACCTAACTTGATTGGTTCAATTGGAGAAATCAAATAATATGTTGGAAGGAAATATTACTCATACACTCTCTCTCGGGTGGACTCAAGTGACATTTCATGCTTGTTTCAAATAACAAAATAAAGAGGATATAAAAGTCATTTTATCATAAGAAATAATTAAATAATAATTTAAACTAACATTCACTTATTCTCTCTCTTCTCTTAAATTTTATTTTTATATTCATAAAAAATATGATTTTACAATTTTAACCCTAATATCTTGCTCCTAATTTAATGGTCTTAATTTTAGTTGATGAGTTTAGAAACAAATATCGTTCAATGCACTGTTTATTCAACAAATTTTCATACATATATATATATATTTTAACTGAGAGGACTGTTAATGGCCTTTAACTATGCTTACAAGCTCATGTATGACTTATTTGGATTTTAATAATTAGGCCAACAAGCTAGGCCAAGCTTCTTAAATTAAACAAGCTAAGTTAAGCCAAAATTTTAGCTTATAACAAGTTATAGGCCATGCTGGAGCCAAAAAATTTAGTAACAGGCCTGGGCTATTTATGTCAAAGTTTGGCTTGATTCCACACCTACTAAAGAGTGAAGACCTTCCATCTTCCGAAGAAGAAAGGTGGGTTGAATCAGGTAGAATAAGAAGGGATTCCTGCTCAACATATCTCTCCTGTTTGAGTTGAAAGAAATTGAAATTCTCCCAAGAGTAGAAATATGTACAGAATAAAATCTCACATATGGGACAAGAATATGTTTGTTACTTCGCTTTGGCCTAAAGCTCATGTTTTTTCAATGGATAAGTTTAGCAGACTTGGAAAAGGATTGGGAATTTGTTCTAGAACTTAGATCGGGTGGATTTCTTGGTCTTTTTCCCCTTGTAATCTAGCACCTTTTTTTTGTGTTTTTCTCTCTTTTGAGTATTGCTTATCCTCTTTTAATGTACTCTTCTTTCTATCAATAATATTCTCATCTATATAAAAAATATGATAAAATCTCCTAATGGAGTAGTGGTGTTGAGAGGATAAACAATATATTCAAAGGTGAAAACATCAGGGCAACTTTCTCAATTTTAAGGCATGCAATGCAGCTTCCACCTAATTGATATGATAAAATCTCCTAATGGAGTAGTGGTGTTGAGAGGATAAACAATATATTCAGAGGTGGAAAACATCAAGGCAACTTTCTCAATTTTAAGGCATGCAATGCAGCTTCCACCTAATTGAAGGTTCTCCCCTACCCCTGGTCAAAAATCTTTCATAAGCTTCTTAATTCTTTTAGCCACTGCTAGCAAAATCCAGGAAAGAGACAAAATGTAATTGGAATGTTAGGCAAAAAATTAATATAGCAAGTGTTATTGAAGAGTTGTTGACTTGTCATGAAAGGTTGTGATGCTAGATTCAAATTTCATTTTGCAAATGATGCATCTAGTATTTAGCATGTACCTTTTCATGAAGTCTCGTTATTTATTAAGATCCAGATAGATATGCATGGCCTTTAGATTCCTGTGGCTCTCATACTTGAAGATGGTTCTTTAATTTTTTCAAGGTTAAAAATCCTTCAATTTAGGTTTAGCCTTCTACTATCTCTTTTGGAAAGTTAAGGTTTCTTCCAAAGTTAAGTTTTTCTTTGGGATGCTTTCCTAAATAGGATTAATACTAATAATATGCTTCAGGTATGCAGGCCTCACAAGGCTTCTCTCTCAAGTATATATGTGTTGTAAATGTTTGGAGGTAAATGATCATTTGTTTCTCCATTGCATCATGGCTTGGGAGATATAGAATTTATGTTGTTAGATATCTATTGAATTTGTCTGGGAAGTTTGGGAATCGTTTGTCAACTCATTTCAAAAGTTCTGGGAGTAATATTGCCTAGAAAGCTGCTTGGGATTGTGCTCGGTTTGGTGTCATTTGTTGCTTCTGATTTGGAAAAAAATGTTAGAATTTTTAGAAATCTGACTGTCTAGTCTTCTTTTGTGGGATATTGTTTCATTCTTCGTAGCTTCTCTCTGGCTAAAAGCTAATGGTTACTTTAGAGAGTTGGCTCTGATCTGCATAGAAATTGGGTGGCAGTATTGAGTTGATAGTTTTTCTTGGTGATGATTCTTTGGCCTCTTCATTAAGTCTTTCTTATTCTTCAATAAAATTTTGTTTTTGAATAAAAAGAATGGGTTAGAAGTTAGCAAAACTTTTTCATGGAAGATCAATATTATTATCTAAAGAATTTGGCAAAATTTACTGCATCTCAAGTACGTTATTCCTTTCTCTTTAGAAGTTTAGTTATATACATTATCTTATTCTCATATTTGCTTCAGAGGGATGTGCCAGCACGTTATCTTCTTCGACTTGGTCAAGGAGAGCAAGAACTTGCAACTGATCTTGATTTCAGCCGCCAAGGGCGTGTTAATGCAATGCTTGTCAGACGATTAGAACTGCTGAGTGAAGTGGAGAGGCTGGCAAGGTCCCTTCAATTGCCAGAGGATGTAGGTTATACTTGTGAAACTGCAGGATATTTTTGGTTGCTTCATGTATATTCACGGTGGGAGCAATTTCTTGCTGCTTGTTCTGAGAATAAAGATAAGCCAACATTTGTTCAAGACCGCTTCCCCTTCAAGGAGTTCTTTTCCGACACACCACATCCTGTATTTACAGGTGAATCTTTTGAAAAAGACATGCGTGCTGCTCAGGGTTGCTTTTGTCATCTTAAGATAATGTTTCAGGAACTTGAAGAGTGTCAGGCATTTGAACTATTAAAGTCAACAGCTGATAGGGCTAACTATTTAATGACCAAACAAGCCAAGATTGTGGCCATGACATGCACGCATGCAGCTTTAAAGAGGAAAGACTTTCTTCAGTTGGGTTTTAAGTATGACAACTTATTGATGGAAGAAAGTGCCCAAATATTAGAAATTGAGACTTTTATTCCTATGTTACTGCAGAGACAGGAAGATGGTTATGCACGTCTTAAACGTTGCATCCTTATTGGTGATCATCACCAGTTGCCTCCTGTTGTGAAGAACATGGCTTTCCAAAAATACAGCCACATGGATCAGAGTCTATTTACAAGGTTTGTCCGTTTGGGCATTCCTTACATTGAGCTAAATGCTCAGGGAAGAGCCAGACCAAGTATAGCCAAACTTTACAACTGGAGATACAGAGATTTGGGAGATCTTCCTTATGTAACGGAAGAAGCCATCTTCCATCGGGCAAATGCTGGATTCTCCTATGACTATCAGTTAGTAAATGTTCCGGATTATCTTGGTAAGGGTGAGACAACACCCTCTCCTTGGTTCTATCAAAATGTGGGGGAAGCTGAATATATTGTCAGTGTTTACATATACATGCGCCTACTAGGGTATCCTGCAAATAAGATATCAATTTTGACAACTTACAATGGCCAGAAACTTCTCATCCGTGATGTTATAAACAGAAGATGCATTCCATATGACTTTATTGGTCCTCCTAGCAAGGTATAGCAATTGAAACTTCTATTAGAAGTGTAAATGTATTCTTTGATAACTGATGTGAATTGTGGGTTCCTGTTTTCTCTTGACATAGCTTTATAGCTTTATGTAATTATTGGCAGTCCACCTGCCTGTTTCAAGACACCTTTGGTAGTAGAAATAATACAGGCACATGTGCGCCAATGCTAATTACGTTGAAAATTTGAGACCTTATCCATACTGATTGTTCCTATTCATGATTGGCTCCAGGTTACTACAGTTGATAAGTTTCAAGGTCAACAAAATGACTTTATATTGCTGTCTCTAGTGCGTACTCGATTTGTCGGCCATCTTCGAGATGTGAGAAGATTGGTAGTTGCCATGTCTCGTGCTCGACTTGGTTTATATGTGTTTTGCCGCCGTTCTCTCTTTGAACAATGCTATGAGCTTCAGCCTACATTTCAGCTTCTTCTCAAGAGACCTGACTGCCTTGCCCTTAATTTAAATGAGATTACATGGTATACAGAACGGCCTGTTGAAGAAACTGGAGATATGCATCTTGTCAGTGGCATTGAGGAGATGAGTACTATTATAGATGGGCTGTATCAGGTACACTTCAAATATCATGATACAAGATTCTCTCCTCCCCCCCCCCCTTTTTCCTTTTTTAATTATTGGTATATAGTTGGTGACTCAGTTCTGATTAATGCAGCATAAAGGTATATTCATTATTCAGCTATTCTGGAAAGGAGCAATAATTCCTACAATTATTTGAGCTTTATCCATAAAAATTGTCCAAACATAGTTAAATATCAAGCATGTCTCAAATAGAATGCATCTAACGCCCTATAATACCATTTTACTTACTCAGAATAAGAGGTGAAAGTTGTGAAGCTTATGGATATAAACAGGCTGCAGTGAGGGTTTTATCTTGTGACACACACACAGTGATCCAATTATATGATTGGGTTGTGAGTTCTCAAAGCTAAAGTCATTTGATAAACAAAGGAACTGAAGCAACGCTATGGGTGTATCCTGAGTTCAATGAACCAGTATAAGATATTAATGACAGCATCAGGAAGCTAAATGTTGACATTCTTTTCCTAAAAAATTAGAATAGCAGAAGGCATTTCCAAAGGTAGGTGATAGTGGGAAGGTTTGGTGAAGAGACAACAGGTACTTTAAAGAGTGGGATACCTGTGAGGAAGGCTGCAAAATTTTTCTTTTATCAAATAGCAGATGAATTGAGATTTTGCTTGGCTTTTTTTAGGGTTTCTGGATAGATTGAGGTCCATAAATAAGGTAGTTTTGAATTTATTGAAGATTGGGGTTAGGGTAAGAGTGGTTTGCAAGTAATAGGAACTGGTGATGTATTAAATCAATGATGATCAAGGATCTAATTGATGGCTGTTTGGGTGTGAACACTACACAGGAAGGACATTTTGGTGGTTCCATGGATTTTATGGAGAACCCTAGCAAAAAATTAAGGTTTATAAAGATGGAATACTTTGTATCTGCTGACTGAAACAAGTCTGGCTGGGTCGAGGTCTTTTGACTTGTTCTATATTTGACTAGAAGAGGTTAAGAACTAGATTAATGTAGGGTCTCACCAGTAATTTGTTCGCATCTAATGCATTAAAGAAGAAATTGCATCACCCAATCCAAAGAAGAATAATATCTGTAGCTCTGGACATTTTGTCACTGCTGTATATAGACAGGTATTACATCCAAGCATAGACTCGAATAATTATCCTTTAAGGACTAAGATAGAATTGAAAACCCTTAAGAATTTAGATTCAAACTAATACTAACCGATATGTAACACTCGCACAATTAAATAAAAATTAGAATTGAATAACACTAAATTGGGCTAATGAATTTTTGGTTTAAAGCAAGAAATTTTGAGAATAAGCAGATTTAACAAAGCTTAAACCAGAACAATACAACCCAGAGAACCCCAACTCAATAGAGCTTTCCATTATTACAAAGCAACTAAAACAGAGACTCCCCTTTGAAGAACTGAGCATTTATCTTTACCTAAATGCTCCAAGGAAATGTGGACCTTGCACGTTGCTACAAGGCTTCAATACTATATTACGCCTTAAAGATGATGAATCAATACCATGTATATGATATCTTAACGATACTAGTCAGTAATGATTTGTA
Organism: Sindora glabra; assembly: GCA_020226215.1. NCBI lineage: Eukaryota > Viridiplantae > Streptophyta > Magnoliopsida > Fabales > Fabaceae > Sindora > Sindora glabra. The sequence continues at coordinate 18,111,525 of CM035233.1, forward strand.
AAGATTACACAATAATTTAATTCATCCTTATCTATATATATATATATATATATATATATATATATATATATATATATATGGGAGATTGCTAACCTCCCTATTCATATATGGAGGTTAGCAACCTTTACTCTTTTATTTGAACAAAAAATTCATGCCATTAATTTAATTATAATAAAATAATAAATGGTATTATAGTCAGTTTGCCACATCCATTAATTAATTTAAATAAAGCACAACGCTGTAATGCATTGATTTATGAGCTTGGCTCCTGATTCTTTTACTGTTGATGTGAATGCTGTGATTCTGTGAAGAGCTCTTGCAGCTTTGTTTAAGATATCAATTGGGTTCATCAGGCCAGTAGAGATTCTCTCTTCTTAAATGCATGCCTTAAAAGAAATCAAATATGAATTGACTCGTTGAATATTGAATGATGTATTCGTTGCTGAATGCCATAATGAAATCTTTAAAGCTGGAAAGAGTAGAATTGTTGCTAGTAGTATATAGGATAGGTATTATTATTATTATTTTTTACTTGCTGCATTTCTAAATTGAGTATTATTTTAGTCTCCTAGCCCCATTTGAGCTGGATGATTTAGTTGTGCTGTTTTTGGGTTCAGGCACGCATCTTGAGGCATCAATTTGAGCAAAATGGCTCTTATGTTGGTCACTCGGACCCATATATTAATGCTGATGAGTTGCAAAATAAGCAAGAGATTATGTCACCTATCCAACATGCTGTGGCCCTTGATATGCCTGTATCTGCAAACGGCCAAGCAAATCTTACATCACGAGGAAGCAACACGGAGGAATCTACGATGGCTGACAGCCCTATGGCTGGAGACATGCAACCTGAAAGCAATGCTGAAGATGTTAAAATGGTCGACAGCAATTCAACTGATCAAGTTGAGAGCCCTTCAAATGGCCAGACAGGTGTTCTAGGCGATGAAAATGGTACAAATGAGTGATAGACTTCAGAAACTACTCATTCAAGGCCTTCTTTTAAGAGATGCGATTAAAGATTACGGGGTGGGTCCATATAAGATGTTAGATTGATTAAGGTAATATAGCAATGGCAAAGGATGACCATGAATAATATTCTATAGAACTTACATCATGCTGTATACTACTAACATGCATTGGCATAGGAATTATGAAACTTTGTTTCTTGTTGACTGCTGTAATAGCTGTAATAGCTGTAATAGGATCAAGGATTTCGTGTTGGATGGTCATGAAAAACTAATTATCAAATTTTAATATACTGAGATTATCAAGTTTATTATTATCCTCTGTTATGAGTAAAATAGAAACGACCACATTTTTTTTTATGAAAAATAGTGTTGTTTCATTTTGTTTTTATTTTGTCTTAATGCTAGTTTTGTTTCATTTTGAGGGTGTGTCTCGGTGCAATGGTAAGATTGCCGCCTTGTGATATAAAGATCAGGTTCAAATCTCGGAAACAATCTCTCCAGTCATGGGGGTAAAGCTGCATATATTTACCCTCAGACCCTAGGTGGGAACTTTGTGCACTGGATTCTCATGCTAGTCTTGTTTCTATTAGTAGAAAGGGTATGAGCTATAAAATATGTTTAAAGCTGTTGAGGAAACTGTGCAAGGTATAAGTTGAATTTTGTAATGGATTTATCACTCACAGCTGAGAGTTTCTCTAGAGCTTCTTCAATCAAAATTTCTTTTTCCTGTCTATTTCGATTCAATTTCACCTGCAACAGTGATATCTAGAGCCAGCTACCCCTCTTCTGCTCTATTAATGATGATTGGTGCCAAGGAACTTGAGCAGTGATTGATGGCAATAGATGAAAGATTGAATGATACAACAGTTGCAAGAGCACCAGAATACGACAGATGTAGCTTTAGCAAAAATGTCTAAAAGAATGGATGATCAATTTGAAGCAATTAAAGAGCTTTTGGTTCAATAACAATTCGAGAATCTAGGTGATAGCAATGGATACCTGAAAGAGCCTATAATTCTAGTGGAGGACGATGAAGAGAAGGATAAAATAACATTTCACTCAAGATGGAGCGTCAACGGGATTCCTTGAATTCGATGGTCATGATTTTCGGGATTGGAAGAATAGGTGTGAGCAATATTTTGATTTAGAAAGGCCATCAGAAGCCATGAAACTCAAGCTCGTCTTGCAAAGTTTGCAAGGGAAGGCTTATCAATGGCAATCCATTTCCATGGATTTCATCATTAGTCTTCCGCCATCTCGTGGTAAAACAGTCATTCTAGTAGTGGTTGATAGACCTATTAGATATGCTGATTTCATCGGAATGGCACACCCTTTTATAGCCCCTCAGGTTGCTAAGGAGTTTTCCCAACATGTGGTCAAGTTACATGGAGAACCTGTCAACATTATTACGGACAAAGACCCAATTTTTCTAAGTGCATTTGGGCAGGAACTTTTTGAGGTTTTAGGGGTGGAATTGCTTAATCTACAGCATACCATCTGCAAACGCATGATCAGACTGAGGTCCTTAATAGAATCTTAGAAGGGATGCAAGGCGGGAGACACTCCAAAACAATGGTATGACTGGCTGAGTTTGGCTGAATTCTGGTGTAATACCAGCCCAGCCACTGGTATCATTCTATTTGAGGCCCTTTATGTTTACCCACATTTGAGGCTATAACTTCAAGTGCATAGTATGCTAGTGGAGCCCAAATATCATTGATCATGCAAGACTAATTGGGAGGAATATGAGAATGTACACACCAACACTATCACTGTGTTGAGCTTTTCCTGAGAATAGGAGCACATCAAACTATGTTAGAAATTTTAGGATCTTGTTGCTTTGCTCGCAAATGGTGATGGTGAAATCTTGTTATAGAAATGCTCAAATTTGCAGCAAAAATTGTTGTAGATGGTTGAAGTTAGCAGAATGCTAAAATAAGGGGATATAGAGTGTGTGAATTTGTTTGGTATCATTTCTCCTAAAAAAAAAAAGCCTTTCTACCCTTGTTATCATCCACATATTTGTAAGCCATAGACCTAGAAGGTTAAAATGCATGTTGACATAGGTTGTTATTGTGTGTTGGAGTGGGTTGCTTTAGCTAGCAACCCATGATGTGAGAGGAGGCATGTAGAAATAGGAGTTTCTACACATGAATCCCTCGTCAAGCTTTGGTTTGTATATGATTCAGCACAACCCTAGTGGACTTAATCTTTGGTCACCATCTTGATTTTACCAAAAAGGAGCATAAGTTGTCACTGCAAACTTTAGCTTTTCCCTTGTGTGGTTGAACAAAAGGTATTTATCAAACTATTAGGATTTTGCAAGAAGTTAAGCATAACACAAACTCCCTAGTTTTAGTTCCTTGTTTGAAGTTGGAAGACAAATGAAACAAAGTGATTCACACATCAAGTGAATGTTTTGACTTCGTCACCTACTAAAGGAATGCAATAGGGTGGCAAATGCTTTGGTGAGCTAACTTTAATCATTCATTTCCAGCTCTTGTGGATTTCAAGTTTGGAAGGATTCCTAATCGACATCATCTTGTTGATTTGACTTTTTACATACTTTCAAAATGGATATATCTTTTAGGATCTGCTTAGAAACATATGTTGAGCTAGGCTCTCTTTGCCATTACATCCTTTATTAAACTTGAGGTCAATCATTATGAGGAGTGCATGCATCTATACTTTTGTGCCTTTTCAATGACACTTGAGCAAATATTCAATCACCATTTAAAGCATGTTTTTGTGAAGAGTAACCATTAAGGCCTATAAAAACCCATTCATTTCATTTAAATAAAATTGTTTCCTTCTATGCCATTCTTATTGCCTTTGCTATCTCTTGTATCCTTCTACAATTTTTGCTTTATTGCATCTCATTTCTTGCTCATTATTCATCCATAGTAATCGACTCTCACACCACTCAGGGTTTGACCACTTGAGATTTAGGCCAAATGAGGATTACTAAACTAACTTTAATAGAGTCAAGTCTAAGTATTATCTCCTTCTTTTGCCTTTGAAATGGTTTAGTGTGAGTGTTCCTTATATTATCTTGGCCTTCCATTTATCAATGTTTTGGAGGAAGATCAAAATCTCTTTTTTTGGCTAAATATTTAGTTTTACCTCCAATATCATAGCCACTTATCCCTAGGTTATCAAAAGGTCTAGGGTTTTTAGAAATTTTCTTTGCTATATTGAAGAATACATACCCTTGTTAAATCATGTTCAAATTGCAAAAGGAGACTTTTGGAAACATTTAGGAATTTTCAACATTAACCAACTTTCATATTATTCTTTCAAAGCCAATTTTCCATTTTTGGACTTTACCTTAACTCCTTGGTCTCCTTTAACCCATAATTTCCATTTTTCTTGTAGCATGATGGGTCTTTCTCTTTTCAACCTTTTGGCTTTAATAGGTTTGTTGGTTATTAGTGATCATGTCACTCAACTTTTGATGTTGAAAAATAGAAAATACAAAACTTTTTTTAAACTGGGTGCCAAAATTTCTACTTATTTAGCCTTGCAGAGAAATTATAGATGCATTAAACACTCCAATTTCTGACATTGAATATATCTTTTATATTGGCTTTGTAATTTTTCATTTCCGCTCTAAAAATTTCTTTCTTTTATCTTCCTCTAGATGTTGTCTTAAGTTAAGGTTGACAATTAGCTTGAGGGAAGCTTGTTTTAGGCCTTTTTTTTTTTTTTGAAAATGCCAACATTGTTATGGCTTATATAAAAGCTCGATAGACTTTTTCAAATTTGGGAGGTTGTAGTATCCAATTTCATATTTGAATTCTTTCTATTTATTTGTTTATTACTTATTATTTATTTTTAAGTTTTGAAATCATTATTTTAAACAATTGTATTAATTAAACTTTTTTCTGTTTAAACAAATTTTGAATAGAGAATAGATGAATTAAATACTTGTATATTTTACTATTTAAATGTTTTCTATTTTATTGTGCAATAACATTCAAGAATTTTCCCCCCTAGTAAAATTAGAATTATATTTACTTGGTTAAGATATTGATTCAAAATTAATTTAAATAATTTTATGTTAATATTTTTCACAAAATTAAGAACTTTTGGTAATCGAGGGTGTGATGAATTACAAAAATATTTGTGTATGAATTAATAAGTGATTTTCTTAAAAATTATAGAGCTTTAAGATATTCATTTTTGAATTCTTAAATTTATTAATTTATTATGAAAAATATTGAAAAAATTAGGAATAATGAAAATTAATCTTAGATGGTTTTAACTTAATAGGATATAATAGGTATAAATAAAAGATGACTAAGATTGGTTTATTTTATGAATACCCTACACTTTATCACACCAAATATTTCCTTTGGTCTTGTCTTTAAAAGTCAAATTAATAGGTGGCAAAGATTTGTGAAGAAGGTGTGCTCATGATTTATAAGAAGCATACAATAGAAACCTTTCCTTTGCTTATCTCTTATCTTTCCAAGCATTTTATTCTTTCTCCAAAGAACTTTTTCTTCCTCCCATAAAACCTCTTGGCCCTTCTCCTCTCTAGCACCATAGCCATTACCTCCATTTCTTTTGTCTACTGTGCAATTGTTGCATACTTTCTCTAGCTAATGGCTACTAGTTGGCACAAAGAGAAAGCTGTGAATTGTGACATTGAAGGATCATAGTAAGGCATTTTCTGCTCATGGCATTCTTCACCTCTCCATCATCAGTAGAGTTTAGGATGACTTCCTTAAGTAAAGGTAAGCCTTTTCAAAGCTTTAGACTTTAGTATTTTTGCTTGATTGGTTGGGATTTAATAACCTTTATGTATGAGCATAAATCTAATTCCTTTTGTTAATGTTAGAAATATAAAATAATAATGCTTTAGATTATTAGAATAGCATTATTAAAGCCTAGAATAGGAGTTTATAAAATAAAAGACATCAGTTCATAGTTTTACCCTTTCAGATTGATGAGTAGGAACAAATGCAATGAAGAACACGTATTCTTGGAACTTCTTTGAGGAAAATAATACCTTGAGGTGAGTGTATTTCAATACCATAATACTATTATATTTAATTTTTATATTCCCTTTTAGTTATATACATAAATCTCTTAGTTATACTGTTATATAATTTTATGAATGCAGCTAGACCTTTTAATATGCTTGAAGACAAAAACCTATAGTTATAATTATTTATTAGTATTTAAATTGTTGTAATGTTTAATGATGTTTCTAGCGAACTATTGTTAAATTATTTCTTTAGGCTATGCAATGAAAGCATAGCATTACTATTGTTATGAGGCTATGTCATATTATGCTAGTTTTTTTACATGAATTTATGAATAATGTTGACTCGATAATTATGGCTACATGTAAGAGATGTGGTATTTTAAATTGATTATATTATTGTATTTATGATGAAATTATGTTGATAGATAAGTATAAATTGTGTATAATATGAAAATGTCATTAGGCATGTTTGTTATGATGAGTTGGGGAAGATGAGTTGATGATATTATAAAATAGTACCAAATCCAAGAAATAATTTGTGAGGGGATAAAATATATTCTAAAGGAACAAGGATGAAGTTTGTGAGTGGATAAGACTAACTTAGGAGTCATAACAAGATTTAAGTTTCTTTCTTATTTTTATGTTAATCATCTTTTGTATGATACTTAATTAATGATATATTGTGACATTAATTGAATAAATAAATTAATGTGAGGATTTTATTACTAATTGTTCCATGGTGTGTAGTTGTTGAAAATAATATTAAAATCCTAAATATTACTATTTTCCCTTATTCATATATATGAGACTTTTAAGTGCTAGATTATGGAAACCTATTTTGAATACCTTTTTGATTTTGACAATGGGACATTAAAGTAAGTGTTTAAGTAGAAAAAGCAAGTTAGTTGAATTATTTGAATGATAGAGGGTTTAGGTATTGAATTTGGCATCATTATTCTTTTATTTAATTAGTTTAACTCTTTAACCTAGACTTACTCAGGAATTAATCATGTTTTGTTAGTAAATATATACTCACTGAGTTTCATAACTCGCCTTTCTTTATTCTAAACATTTTCAAGAATTTAACTTGAAGCTGTTAACTTAGGCTATTCTCTTAGAAATCCAAAGCACTTAAGGTGGAATTTAACAATTGGGGAGAGTTTTGGTTGTAAATTTGTAGTTATAGAAATTGTGAACAAAATGTTATTCATGCCTTATAATGTTTTTAATTTAAGTTAATTAAGTCACAAGTTTATTTTTTCAAGGAAATTAACCTTGCTAGGTATTTGAAAACAGAGGAAACTTCATTCATTTTTTTATATTTATATTGCATTTTAGTTTACAAAGTCAATTATTAAGTAGTGAAATCGGGTAATAACTCGATCATAACTAGACTAGATCATGACAGAAATCTTTTTTGGATCTTTAAAATGTGGCTAGTAGCCTAATTTTGGGAATGTTGCTTCTAGAGAATTATGTGGTGCTAGCTAGAGATGCTATTTTAAGCCATCCCACTTTTTGCTTTACACTTATGCTGCCAAATGCCATGTTAACCTATTATCACCTTTTGCTTTTTGGCTAACTAGCCTTATTTGGTTTACTTCAAATCTTGAGCTAATTAACTCTCAAAGTGTCCTAGTTTGGGCTAACTTTTTTTCCCCCTCAATACCTTCTTCTTGGCTTGCTACAAGAAAAAACCTTATTAGTTGATTGGCACTTACCAAGTACCATGGCTAAACAATTCAACCTTATTTAGGTTTGACCCCTAGTTACATTGGACTTTTGCTATCAGCGATGGACCTTAATGTCTTTTAATATCCCTAATATTAAAGCCTTTAATTAGAGAATGCTCAAGACTTTCATCTTTTCTAACTTTTCCTTAAGTTATGCTTATAACAACATCTTTTGGGAATGGTGGTTAACCAACATTGGTCCTTCCTAAAGTTTGCCTTTTAAGTTGAAATCAATCTTATTGCCAAATGCCTTTTTTAAGTGTTACAAAGTATATACCTTTAACACCTAAAAAAAGTGAACTAACCTCTAGCATGACCATAGCCCATCATTACCTTTATATTTATAGAAGTATTTGTTTAATGGTTGAACTTTGTCTAATAGCTTAAGCTATGCATAAGGAATTACCTAGCCTAAAAGGTACAAGTTTTATCTTCCTAGCTATGCTTTTAATCTCTTAGCTAATATCTTTGATTCTTTTGTAGGTACAACTATTTCGATCAAGTTTCAAAGGATTCTTCTTGACTAGGTAGCCTAAGTAAGTAGAGAAGTTGAACTTAAACAATTCTATGATCAAGCCAAGTGTCACGACCCATTTAACAAAAGCGGTCACCGGTGTAAAGATATTTAACTAGTACTTTAATACCAACTAGATATCCTTACAAGCCTTATAGACAATTCAAAACTCATATAAAATTTTATTTTTGTTTAATAGAAGTAGTGATAGGAATATGCAAAATACAGACACAGATTATATATTTGTATCCAAAATATTTACATACAATAAGATTAAAATATTAGATACATACATACAACATTGAGTTCACCTATCAAACTTATTAACCTAGTTAGGACTCCATTTAGGATCCTCCTCAGGATCAAATTTTGAGGAAGTAGTAGGCTCCTTGCATACTGATGGGGTGGTGTTGCTTTTGCTATGCTCAGCTTCCGGAACACACTCTAGAGGGAAAAATCTAACTAGACTAAGATTAGAATTAAAATTTTCAACTATAGTATCAAAATATACCTCGATACCACATGGGGTGGTCCAAGTACACCATTTGACTACTGCTTTAAAGGTGTAGTGAAGAGTACGGACAATTCCAAGATAGGTATCAGTATGCAGCATTCGATCCATGGCTCATACCTAAAAAAAAGAAATTAACTAAAGAATGAGTATTTATAATACTCAGTGAATAATAACTTGCTACTTGGTTCTTGCATTTTATAAGAACCCATCCTATATCTCAAATATAGTGAAATTTTTTTTATAGTTGTTATTTATAGAATTTATTTTGTAAGAAATGACAATAGTTGGTATGCTTGTTTTACTTTATATTTTCGGTTCAACCTTATCCCCTGCCACCCTAGGCAGAAGGCCACCAACCTTTTCCTTCTACTACTAGCTACTCATCTCTTTCTCTGCAAAGGATGATGTATCTTCCTTCCAACAGTTTATGTGTATAATAAATAATGGTAGGATGCCACATGCATCAACCCTAACGTGCATTTCTCATCATAGAGTACAATAAAATATCAACTATACTACGAGGATCTTGTAGCCATTTTACCATTTTTTGGTGTTCGATTCTGATTACCATTTATGTTCATAATAAAGTTTAAGTATATAACCAAGCCATTCATCTTGGTTAAAAAAATTATCTCTATTTCATTGGTACACTTCAATTTTCATTAAGTTGTTTGGAAAGGAGTGGTATTTGCATCCTTGAAGACTAACACCTTCTCTAATATTCAAATCATATCTAAAAATTTTCAAATAATGTATGACAACTTTTCACAACTTAGATAATAATTAAAGTAAATAGTGTATGAGGGTTCTAGAATTTAGGCTACTCAATTGCAAAGATGTTCTCTAGTTTTTCTATTTCGAGCATTATTTGGACAGAGTTAAACAATGAATTATTTGAGGGGTCCAATCAATCTTAAAAATTTCAAAATTTTTATCTAAGCATACTAACATCTTGAATAGTATCAAGAATTTTTTTCATAATTTTTCTCACCTCTTACGAACCTATAAATTTCGTGATCTAACCTAGCGAGTTTCAAGTCCTATTCTGGACAATTTTAGTTTATGATTTTATTGGGTGACCAAATTAATTAAAATGGTAATAAAATTTTTACATAACCTTAATAACATCATGAATGACTATTGTGATTTTTTTCATGATTTTTCATGATCATTTGATACCTCAAATAATTCAAACCTGAGACTAAATAGTTTGGAATCCTGTTTTGGACAACTTTGATGGTTTGGCATAAAAATTCACTCTAAAAACATCTAAAAATTACCAAAATTCTCAGGTTGCATCTTCACATTATGAGACACCATATAATGTTAAGAATTAAATTTTTTGATAATTTTAAGTTTAGGTTTTTTGTTGCTACATTTTAGAAAAATTCCAACAGTATCACTGAACTTCCTTTGTGCAAGTTTCTAGCATAAACTTTGGCCAATTCTTTTGTTACAATTTGTAACAACTTCATTCTCATCATCCTTGGTTCAAGTAATCATTTGAAAAACATCACAATATGTACAAATCCATTTCAAACTAGCTCATATAGCAACTAACACAAAGTTACACCATGGAGACAATATTTGCCAATTTTAATAATCTACCAATAGGAACTTCATAAATTCACAACAAGTCATTACTCACCTTGAATTTTTTTTTGCTCCAAGCCTTCTATGCTTCCTTAGTAGTAGCCTAATCACTAAAATATACTAAGGTTTTAGAATTTTGACTTAAAGGAAACTACATAAACTTGGAAATGTCAAGGTAGCAATTTACCTAGTGGAAAATATTAGTATTTTTCTTAGATTTCTTCTTGATCTTCACTTGCTTTTTTTCTAACTTGTTTTCCTTGTGTTTTCTTGTAGGAGTGGTGTGTAAAAATGGCTGGGAAAGTGGTTGATCAGCTATTTTTTTTCCTAAATTTTCCTTTAATTAAAATTTTCAAAGACTAGTGGTTTTTCTTGAAATTTTCAAGGACACTTCGGAGCCTCCTTTCAACGTCCAACTACCCCAAGAAAAGGTTGAGAGATTAGCTCTTCAGCCACTAAATTTAAGCCATTTTTAAGGCTAATTGGGGTTTATTACAAAAGACTCCAAATTTTCACCTTTTTTCTCACTTAGTCTTTAGCTTCTTTGAAAAGCTTGGGCTAACCCATGGGCCTTCCAAAACCAGATATAGGCATCTAAATTATGGGTCAAATTAGCCTAAAAGAAATAAAGATTAATCCACTTAAAAGATAAAAAAAGATTTATTATGATTTGACCCCAAATCTTTCACTTTCTTGCAAATTCACCCTTAAATTTTTTAAGTATCTTTAGAGCTTCACTTTTGATATTCTAAAATCATTTTTAAGTCCTAAAAATTAGTTTAGGCCAGTCATAAATTTTTTTAAAAAATTCTTTGCTATATTTTCAACTATTTTTCTCACTTTTTGGCTTACAGATTTTTGAATTTTACTAAATTCCTAAAATGAATTTCATAAGCCTAATATCAAAATTTCAATTCAATTTTTATCCATTATGTGCCTATTAAAGCCTTCAAAACTTTTCTAGTTAGGCTTACTTTCCAATTATCTTTACGATTCTTTTGAAATTTACCCTATTTTTCCTACTGGAATTTCTAAATCAAGGTTTTTTAGAGAAATTTCTTACTTGGTATTTCTTATCCTATTTTGGGATATTACGCTAAGCGAGCTTTCCCTGAGGAAAAAGAAGTGATTGATAATGCCACTTTAAACATAAGAAAAGATGATAGTTACACTAAAACTTAGTGGTAAATGGTAGCTAACATATAACAGTGGTGATTGATCTGCAAAATCGATTTTTGGAAGCAAGAAAAAAATTATTGCTTCTAGTCAGTTTTGTGATCCAATATTGACTTCTTTTGGAAGTACTAGTCTTGTTATGCAACTAACTTTTGGGGTTACCACTATAGGTGAAGTCAATGAATCTTAAGCAAGCTTAAATTTCTTTCATATAATTTTTGACTTCATGCATGCATACTTACCTTTTTTATTTTATGTAGGCTAATTTTGCTACTACACCAACACATTCAACTTTAACTCTTTCTAGTCGGGTGTAAGGCATTGAGGGTATTGCTTTGATAATTATTTTAAGCAATAATGCATCTTGCAAACATCAAGAAAAATACAAATCAAATAATAGAGTTTCAATGATAGCTTGAGGAATCATAAATTTTTTTGACAATAACTAGAAGCTGAGTTCAAGATCACAAATGATAAGGCACAAGCTCTTCTGCAACAAAAAAAGTTAAATTTGAAAAAGTTCAAAGTCACCAACTTTAGGGTAGTCAAAATGAAGGGGAAATACTAGACCATGCAAGAATGCAAAGAAACAGTTTGATTCAATTAAGATGTAATAAGTAGTTTATATAGTTTAAGAATTTTGAATTTCATCAGCTAGCTTTTAGCTTGTATAAACTTGTGTTCTTAGCCAATTTCATTAATTTTTTTGATAGTAAAATGAAGATTTTGTTAAGTTTCATATATTAAAGTTTCTTGCCACATTTTTGGCTAATCATTGAATGATTAGATTATATAGTATTGACCATATGGGCTTTTGAGAAAACTTGAATCATACTTTTTCAAACACATGCTATTGATCATTTCAACTTTATCATTTTTTGTATTTCAAACTTTATAAGCATTACCATTGAAACAATCTTCAACTACATCCTAGTGAGGTGGGCATTTTGCATAACATGTTTAGATTTGTATCAATAAGATTACCTTCCATATTAGTTAGCCTTGAGCGAACTTCTATTTCTATCATGTTTTTTGTATTACTTGGCTAACTTTTCCTTATTGTATTGTAACATTGGCAATAATTCTTTAAAAATTAAGTTATAATAATCACTTGGCAATAATTCATGTTGTTTTTATACTCTTAAAGCTTGTATTGTAACATTGACTAGTAGAATTGCATCATGACCAAAAACTAACTTGTACAAAGTTATTTTGGTTGATCCTCTAGGTGAACTTTAGATAGTCCAAAGCATAATATCTAACATTTTATGCCAATTCTTAGGATAGTGACCAACGTGCTTTTTTATCACTTTGATAATCAATTTATTAGTGGTCTTAACTTGGCCTTTGGCTTGCACATAATATAGATATATGTTAACATTTGATTTTTCTTGATTTGGCACATTTTCTTACCATCTAGCTAGAAAACATTGTCCCCTTGTTAATGGTAATTATTTTTAGTTAGCCGAATTTGGACATAAGCTTATTTTTAATAAACTTGATGATATCTACTCATTTTATTTACTTGTATATTGCCACTTTAACCCACTTTATAAAGTAATCAATTACCATCAGGATACAATAATGTCTTTTGGTAGATAGAGGGTAAATCTTACTAATTATTTCTATTACCTATTTTCTGAATGGCCAAGGTTTGATGATATATTTTAGTTTGGTAATTGAGATTTTCTTGATAATTTTATGTTTTTAACATAATTTGTAGCTTTTAGCATAATCCAAGTAGTCACTAATCATTTTAGGTTAATATAAATCTTTGCATATTAGGATCTATTTCATTTTGATTCCTTGGTGAGCACTATATATGCTTTCATGCACTTCAATCATGGTCGCTATAGCATTTTCCTTTTCAAGCATTTTAGCAACTAGCTTTCAAAACCTTTTTTTGTATAATTGTCTATTAAGAAGGATGAACTTTAATGCCTTGGATTTAATTGTTCAAGTAGCATCCTCAAATGGACTAATTAGATAGCTTACAATTGAGATTCTCTAATTGGTTGAGGTATCTCTAATATTTGAGCACAATATTTCTTATATATTGACTGATTCGATATGTCCTTTGTAAATGATTATCTTGACAAGAGCTAATTGTTTCACCTTATATCTAGAAGTAATTTGAGCCATAATTTGGCTTTTTCATTGTTTATCCTTGGAACATGTTTGATAAGCATGTATACCATTGAACTTGTACAATAGTTCACTAGGGATTACACATTTATATTCCTTAGTAATTTGTTTGACATCCAACTGAAAATCACCATAAATTTTGACTTCACATGTTCTTTATTCTAGTGAAAATCTTGAGTCGATAATTAATGCTTTCTATTTAGCTTCATTGTTCAAGCATTTTGAGTTTAACGTGAATGCAAATTCGAATAGCCTTCCTTGTGGCATTATAATTAGCAAACATACATGAGCACCACCTTTATGGTAAAAGCCACCAAAATAAAGTTTTCAATAATTAACCATGACAAACTCTATTAGTTGTGTTCTATGCTTGATTATAAAATTAGCCATTACTTACCCTTTCATAGCCTTTAATGGGTAATATTTTAAAGTAAATTCAATTAAGTTTAAAGCCCACTTCTCCATTTGACCATGAATTAAAAGTCATGCTAACAAATATTTAAGAATGTTAGTTTTTGCCAATACTTGCATAGTAGTAGGTAGTTAATAATATTTAAGCTTTATGTAAGAAAAATACAAAGAAAGACATAGTTATTTCATTATTGAATATTTTTGTTCAGTTACATTTAACATCCTTGACAAATAATAAATGCTCCTTTCTTTGCCTTCACCATTCTCTTGGGTTAAGAAATACCTTATTACATCATCCTAGGTTGAAGCATATAACTTAAGAGGTTAGCCTTGATTAGGGGAAGATATTATAGGCAAATTGGTGAAGTACCTTTTAAGATCTTCAAATGTAGCTTGATGCTCATCCTTCCATTCAAGATGCTCAGTAACCCGTGATTTCAAAAGAGGTGAGAACACCTTAGTTTGACCAAATAAATTTGAAATAATCAACCTTAAGAAATTTACCTTCCAAAGAAAGCATTGCAAACCTTTCTTTCTGGTTGGTGCTTAGATTTTCATTATGGCTTTAGTCTTGTTCTTGTTAACCTTGATCCCCTTTTGATGTATTAAGAAACTTATGAAATTTTCATTTAAGATGGAAAATGCATGCTTTAATGGATTCATTTTCAAATTGTCATGGTGAATTTAGTCAAAAGCTTTTAAGTTTTTTAGATGTTGTGCATAAGAATATCCTTTTCACTACTATATCATCAATGCAAATTTTTGTCATTTACCAATCATGTCATGAGAGATGGTCGTTATGGCATGTTAGTCATTCTTCGACCTAAATGTCATAACTACCTTTTTGTATATGCTAATTACTCCTAGAAATTGAAAAGTTATTTTTATTGTATCTTCCTCGACAATGTAGACCTGATTGTACCTAACATTACCATCCATCAAGCTTACCACTACACTGCATGAGGTTGAATCTATAAGTATATATGCAATTGGTATAGGGTATTCATCTTTTGGTATAACATTATTCAAATATCTGAAAACTATACATACTCTCAATTTACCATTCTTTAAAATTGACACTACATTATAGATTTATTTCACATATCTGGAAGTTCTTATAAACTTAGCATTCAAAAGCCATTCTATCTCTTCTTTTATTTTCTATATAACTTTTGGTATGAAATGTCAAGAAGGAATTTTATACAATCAAAACCCTTATTTTATTAGCAGCTTGTGTTCCACCAAGTCTTAACTTAGTCCTAACATTTTGTTATAGTTCCAAGAAAAATATTCTTTATATTTTCTCAAAATATTGACTATTTACTTCTTAATATCATCAGATAAATTTGCATTAATGAATGTTAACTTGGTTCTTCATCCATTTTTAAATTCACTTCCTTTAGTGGATCTTGTACTTAAACTTTTTTTTTCATCCCCTTTAATAGGAATTTATGAAAACTAACAAGGTTGTCATCATAGATACAATTTAAGACTTTTATATAAGCTTGCTCAATAACATAAGCTAACAATTGAGCAAGTTACTTATGGTATTCATTCATTGGAGTCACAAGATAATCTTGATATTTTGGCCTTTGGGATTATCTTAAAGCCAAATGTGTTGATAACACACATCCTAATAATTAATGGGTCAATATGTTTGCTTATGTGTAGTGGCTAAATGTTAAAGTTGTATATTTTAAAATAATTATGGGACTATTGCATGTAGCATGTATTATTATTAACTTCTATGCATTCAATCATTCTATCTTTTTTGCAGATAAGCATTTAGTGTAATGTCGAAGGCATTATAGCATGGATCTAATCCTTGCTAAGTAATAAATTATTAACTATTACAAACAATGTGGGTCTAGTTACTGACCCAATTTAAGGTCGATTAGAATCATCCTTTTTAAGTTTGATACTCTTCTATTGAAGTTTGCTACAATAATATTGGATAGTATTAAGTCTTTTAGCTATTTTCCTAGCCAAACTAAGGTGGATTTGGGCATCAAGTTAACAACAACCCCTATGTATCAAAACTCTATTTAATAGTTGTTGATTTGCATGGGCCTTAATATGCAAAGGCTTCAAGTTGTTCTTCACCTACTCAATTAGCTTTTTAAATTGCCCAACTGCATCCTCATTAAATTTAACCACTGCAGAAAGTAATTTGTCACCAAAGTCTTCCATAGTCTTTTCTATCATAGCTACAACAAATGATGGTGGCAAAATAATAACCATATTAGCATTGGTATCCATCCCTTCCCTTATGTTTTCAGTTGCTAGAATATGGGTCTTTTTTTTATCTTTTTTCTTTGTGCTACTTGATTCTCTTAGGCTAGAAAGTGCTTTGTCTTAGCAGCTTTTGTTCTACTTCTTTTTGTACATAACTTGCCTTTGCATTTTTCTCTTTTGAGTCCTAGTTAGTGTAGGTTCATCATGTCAAGAGTCACATTCTCCATCATCTTTTCTTATGTGAGATTGGCTCTTGGGTTTACTTCTTGCAATTTATTCCTTATTCATTCCCTTTTTGGGTAGTTTCCTCTTAGCTTTCTTATGCTAATATAAATTTTTATTTTTTTCCTTGTCAAAGGTAGTTAAACCTATTAAATAAAAAACTTTCTTTTCCTTTGTCCTTTTTAAATTCTTTTACCTATTTTTTTGCTTCCTTTCTCTTATTGACTAACTTCTAAATCTTTGAATCAATTTGGTCTTTCAATTACTTGCTATGCATTACCACCCTTAGCTTGTTATAGTATTTCTTGCAACTAGGGCACATCTTGAGGATGCCATCTTCACATTGGATTCTTTTTATGAAGTATATATTACATTCACTTTTCAATGGGTATGCATTTAGGAAGAAAGGTGCATCCAAAGGATTGTACTCATCAAAATTCACGACATTTATATCCATGTTGAATAAGCCCATTAATTGGCTCCATATATTTTGAACTAGTTGGAAAAGGGAATTTTTCAATTGATATCTCTTTTTCTTTATCTTTGTCACCAAACTTTAGACACCCTTGTTTGGTGGCTTTCTTGATTGATATCTTTTTTTCTTTATCTTTGTCGCCAAACTTTAGACACCTTTATTTGGTGGCCTTCTTGATCATTTCCCTGAAATAAACATAGCTATTAGTATCATGGCTGAATATGTTGTGGCATTTATAGTACTTTTTATCTTTTATTTTATCTTTTGGCAGAATTCTATGACCTTCGAACAACTTGATTTGTTTTTCTTTTAAAAATAGGTCAAATATTTTATTGGTCTTATCTATGTCAAAGGAGTATAGTTTTTCCTTGATATGATCCTTTTTATCTTTCTTATCTTTATGTTTTAGCAATGAACATGTTAAGGAAGGCCTTGTTTAAGTTTAGCCAAGTGAATTTCATTGTCACTTTCTTTGTTGATTTCTTCTCTAACATAAGCCACATTTTTCTTCCTAAAGTGTGTTTCACATAGCTTTCTATTCTTTTCTTATTGTAACTGCTTAATCTACCTAATTTTTCAGCGAATTGAGTCATGTTAATAATATTTTAATTAGTAAGCAATTTATGGATGGCATAATAAAATCTAACATTGCTATCTTCATAATTTTAGTTTTGGTCACTTGTGTGAAAGCATCTGCTTCTTATTTATTAAAATTTGAATAAGCATTCCTTGGTTGATTTAGTTAGCTTCTTTTTCACATTGAATAAATTAACCAATCTTACTTTTACTTCTTCTTAGTAAAATTGATCATAGAATAAATGCTTTATTTAAGCCTACAAATGTATTGAGTTTAGGGGTAATCTTAAGTACTAAGAGAAAGCCATCTGTGTTAAAGATTAAGGGAAATGTCTTAACTTTAAAAATTTATATGAAGCTAGTTCTTTGCATTTGGTAATAGACTTGACAATATACTTAATAGTCGATTGATTGTCTTTGCTAAAGAAAATGGTAAATTTTGGCATTTTGAATCCTTTAAGAAGTTCAAGTTGATGAATTCATTCTAAGAAAGCTCTTTAGTAGTTCAAGTGTATGCTCTAGCCTCTTAATTGATTCATTAGCCTTTTAACTTGAACTTACAGATTCTAATTTAGGCCTCTTCTTATAGTTTTGGGAGGAATTAAGGATAGCAAAAAAAAGGGATCTCGAGGCTTGCCTTACAAATTTTGCTCTATGAGGCTCAATTTGGTATGATTTTTTGCCTCATAGGATAAGTTTTTGACCTAGAACAATTGTGTGAAGTAAAGCAATGTTGCTATGTGGTGCTCCAATATGCCCTTAAATTATAAATTATTTTTTATTTTTTATATTATACTTGAAAATATATATTATTATAAAATTATTTTTTCATTAATTTTATAATTAAATATATTTGTATTAATTATTTTTAACTAGTATTTATCTTGATTATTTTCTTTTAAATTTAAAATTAGTTAGACAAATTATGTATGATTTTAGAGTAACATTATTATATTATATTAAATATTAAATATTAATTATGTGTGCATTTAAAGTTTATAAATTTTAAGTTTTTTTATTTTTTTAATTTTTTAATTTTTTTTTCAAATTTTCCTGCAAATTATTGGTGTTGTGCGAATCATGAGGAAGGGGCACCATTTTGCCCCACAATTGGGGATGGGATTGATTACCATGGATGCAGGACAAGGCAGTACATCACCAATTTGTTATTGCCTCGTTTTGTTGCCTATCCTAGGATGAATTTGAGTGAATATTATGCCAATGCAAAAATAAAAAATGAGGATCATGACCATGCTCTTTTATCCTTATATTGGACAAGCAAATTATGTTAAAATAACTAATATATCTTTAAAATGAAAAAAAAATTAAAGAATAATATAAAAGTCAAATCATTGTCAAATGTGACTCACAAAACTACCAAAATTACACTTGATTTTTTTCTATAAAATTTTGTATCAAATCAAGAATATTTACTCTTCAAATTATTCACAAAATTGATGTTACATATAATTTATTAATTGTAAATAATCTTGATTTTGATGGGGGGAAATCAATAATGGACACTCACTTTTGACAGATAATTACAAAAACCAATAATTATAGATGTTAGATATAATTATTTAAAATTGAAAAGTTGATTTGCATTTTTCCATATGTACAACAAAGGAGACGCACTAAGGAAGACAAATCCTTCACTACGGATGCGTGGGCGATCTTCTTCCTTCATCTAGACTAGATTTGTTAAGTTTGTGTCAGGTTTGATGGTTCTTGAAATATTTCTAATTATATCTCAATACTGAAAATTTTGGTATTATTATTTTTTATATTTCGATGAGTTTGAAAATTATTTTTTAAATTTAGCATACATTCAATTATAATATCAAAACATATGATTTATCACAATATAAAAAATAATAATATTAAAATTTCATTAATAGTAGAATTAAAAATATTTCCAGAAAATCCATGCAAGCTTCATGATGAACTCCCAAAGTTATGTGATATTGTCATGCAATTCAAAACTAGTGGCGGAGGTAAGGAGATTTCACGAGTTGTGACTTTCCAAAATTTTTAAAAGTTTATTCATATTTATATATAATAAGTTTTTTTAATTTATATTTTTTTATATTTTATAAAATTTAAATGTTTGAATTTCTTAATTTAAATATCATCATTCTGTTGCTGGAAGTAATTTTTGAAATCTTTTTAAGATGAACTTTATTCATGTGTGATTTAATTGGCGTACTATAGAGTATGTTCATTTTTCCTACTTCAACTTGTTAAATGGAGCGAAAAACTTTCTTTCATCAAATATCTTTTTGGGAATCAAACGGAATTATTGAGTCTTTCCTCTTCTCTTTAATTATGCAAAACTTTAAAATTAAAGCATATCTAATTAATAATTTCATATAATTACATTAATTTTGTTATTTTTTAAAACAAATATCACAAAATCATTGGATGTGAATTTATTACATCATTTTTAACGTATAAATTTTATGCTATATAATTAGTAAAAATTAAATTAAAGTGGAAATATAATTCTAATTAAATATATGAAAATAAGTTGAAATTTTATGTGAAGAATTGACATGGTAAATTTACATATAACAATATCATGATTCTTTTTTAAAAGATTTTAGGAAATGGCTTTTAATTAAATTAAATAAATTGAACAATAGCAGCTAATTCCAATATTTTGTATAATTTAGAACTTTAACAATAGCAACCGACATTTTTCACTATTTCAAAATAGTGAAATACCAACTTCTTGCACGCCAAAACCCAGATTAGAACAGTTCGAGGAATCAAAGAAACTCTCTTTTATTTTGAAAGATTAACAATAATGATTCTCATTTCATTTCCTCACAAGAATTGATTATGAAACATTCTGTTCATCACTAGGCAGAATTTGGAGGGAGATCTACGTACCATTAAGGGTAAAAAAAAAAGAGAGTAACTATTTTCAAAGACAAGAAAATATTCATATATACATGTTGATTGACTGCATTCATCTGAAAATATTGAGAATTTGACATTTTAAATCTTAAGTCATAGAAAAAGAAAGAGACAATTTTGTAATGTTCTTTAGGTCCATTTATATTATAATCTGTATAATTATTATATTAAGGATTTAAATTTAATCCTCTATTAGTACAAATTAATTTTATACTATTAGCAACTCATATGTTGTTATTTCAATCAAAAAATTATTAAAATTCTTTTACTATTATTAAAAATTCACAATTACTATTACTTTTTAAATGTAGTGTCTTCTTTTTTTTTCATTTACTAACAATATAAAATATTTTACACTGATAATGAATAAGATTTAAACTCCTATATTAATTACTATTAACAATTATAATTTAATAATTATAATAATTAATGCATAATCTATGTTCTAGTTCTAGTATATAAAAGTAGCATATAAGTGAAATGTAATAGCCTATTTGTAAAGGAAGCATGAAAAGATAACATATGACAAACTATATGGCAATTAATATAATTAAATATTAATATTATAGCAATTATGACAATTTCAATAATTTAAAAAATCTCTACCAATTTAAAATCTAAGCTAAAATTAACTTAATACATAATTAATTAAATATTATAATGAATAAATTAATTTTCATTATTAATTGAATATTAGATAATGAAAAATCAATTATTTCAAACCATCATTCATGGATATTAATATTTTATTTGTTTATTTATTTATATTATCAATATTCTTTTTCTTTCTAGCTTTATAATATTCCAATAATTAAATTTTATATTTCTAATTCATTATTTATATAATAATCAATATAATTAAATGAATAATTAAATTAAAATTTAAAATTGAAAATATAGGAAAAACTAAAATCAAAATTAATTGAAATTTTATTTTTTTTTTAAAATATAGAAACAATATGTTGATTCAATTAAGAATAAGATATATAATTTGATGAATATCAGGGAAATGATTTGCATTCTTGTTTAAATAGGAATAAGATATGATTTGTAATCAAATTAATTTTAATTTTATGATAATTACTAGTTTTGAATTAATAAAAAGAAATGGTATTAAGGAAAAGATTTTTATCCTTCTAGAATTAAATAAAAAATATAATTGATCAATATCAAAAATAGAATTCACACTCTTACCTAAATAGAAATAAGATATAATTTTTTATCAATTTAATTTAAATTTTAGATAATCAATTATTTTAAATTGATAAGAATAATCAATATGGGGAGAGGGTTCTCCTTCCTCCCTGATTATAGAAAGGAAGTGAAGAATAACTCAAGAGGAGGAAAAGGAGGAGAGAAGAAAGATTAAAAAGGAAGTTCAAAGAGATAGAGATTGTGAGAATAAAAAATATTATAAGAATTTGAGAGAAAGAGAAACCTAGAGAATCACAAAGAGAAGAATAGGTGTGGAGGAATAAAATTACATAAAGAGAAGGGATCAAATAATTTGGGATTAGAGAAAGAAAGAAAATTAGATGGTTAGAGATAGACTTTAACCTCCATATAGGTTGAAAATTGCATCTAACATCAAGGAAAATACTAATAATAGTTTGATTCATATAATAAGTAAAAAAATAGCTATAGTAGTTCTACATTTAACAATCATAAGCAAGAAGCTGATATTCCCTTTTGACATTAAAAAAGAAGTGAATTCAGGTATAAGATATACTCCTTATTGCATTAGTTATTTATATTTTTATTCATTTGGAATATCTATAAAGCTTATTCTATGGATTATGTAAAAAAATATTCTTCTTTCGAAACACTTAATAATTGACTAAAAAAATTACCTTTTATTTATATTTACTATCCTAAAGCAATGTATAAGTAAAAAACCTAGTTTGATTCTCATATATCTTTATTCTCTTTTTATTAGTATTTATATTTATATTTTATATAAGTCAAAGTATCATAAATATCATGTCATAAAAATTAGATATTATGTTGTGTTTTCGTTTCATTATATTAACTTGAATAAAAATCATTATCACCTTAAAGATTTAATGGGTATATAGAATAAACATGAGTTGAGATTTGGGTTATTTATTTATTACATTATATAGAATTATTTTGATTTATTATTTTTTTGTCATAAATTTTATTGTCTCCATGAACATTTTTATGTTCGTAGATCCAAGGATATTATATAATGGTAGAGCAAGTGATTTGAAGACTTGTTATTTTATTTCTATTCTTTTGCTTTTGTGTCTTCTATTAAATTTGATGGTAATTATTTAATCTATAAATATTAGAAATATTTTTTTCATTGGTATGTTCTAGACTCTTTAATTGATGATAGGATAGTAAGGTGTCCAATCATCATGCATAATGGTCATATTTATTATTTTTAGGCTTAAGAATAGCATGCACAAGAAATTAGAATTCTCGACTCTTTCAAGAAAAATGTATGATGCATTCAGATTGCACTAGCATCCATTATCACAAATTTTTATGTTCATACAAATTTATAATAATGTTTGGACATTTAAGAGAATTTCAAACATTATAAAGTTTTTGTGCTCTTATTTTTTAAATAAATAATTTACATAATTTTATTCAATTTTTATTGATTCGTTTCAACTTTTAAATTTTCATTTTTTATGATTTACTAAAAATTAATAAAATTGAAAATAAAAAATAAAAAATATTTATCTTCTATGACTTTACACTTAATTATTTAAATTTATTTATTTACATAAGTTTTATATAACGCCATTAATACTTTTAAAATTAATTCACAATGTTAAATTAAATTATTTTTTAAAAAAGAAATAAAAATATAACTTTACAAATTAAGTGGACCGTGTTCCTATGTAGGCCCTACTTATGTAAATTAAATCAACTTTTGTAGGTTTTAAGTCTTTTCTCTCATATTTTGCAGTATTAATTTCGACCACTTAGTGAATTCACTTTTCTTTCTACTTTTAATAGAGTAGAAGTGAATCCACTAAGAAATTTAAATAATATATTTAATTTATTATGTTTTACAATTATTATTATTTATTATTGAGGAATTAATAAAATATTTTTGGCCACAATATATTACATAATTAATTTCATGATAATTATTCCTTGAATAGATGTCGTCAGGTGCCTAATTCCTTTTCCATATATAATTAAACCTTAAACCTTTTTCCTTAGTTAAAAACATATATCTTATCTGTATTTTTTGTTTCTAATATTTTTCTATAAAAATTAGTAATGACTCCTTCTTTTTATCATTAAAATAGTCATTATTCACGTTGTGATGTCCTTCAAACATGTAATAATTTCCTTACGTAATCAACATACTTATAATAAAACTCTATTATCAATTAATTTATTATAGCAATTTTTTTAATATTACAATGCAATTATTCAAAATTATGATATAATTAATTTATCACAATTAATATAATTAATAAATTGTAACTTCAAATTAAAATTTAAAATTTAATGAATTACAGTTAATTTAAATAAAATTTGGTCTAAATTTTAAATAGGTAATTTTTTTGTAAGAATTTTAATTTTTTTAATTTTACTAATATTTTCTTAAATAATCAATATAATTTTGACATATTTTTGTTATCAATTAATTTATTTTGATAAATTTTTAAAAGGTAATTATTCAAGTTTTTTAATAATTAATATTGTTATTAATAGAATCAAGAGCAATATCAAATTAAAATTATAAACTTTCAAAACTTATATTAACATATATACATGTATTAATTTAAGAGTTAATTTCTTCTTTTAACTTTAATAAAAAATATATTAAAACTATAAATATATAAATTAGCAATAAGAATATAATGTGACAAAAGTATATATTAGTAGCTTTTAAAGATTTTTCATGTAAATTGGCAAAGTTATAATTTTAACGATAATATTGATATGCGATGACAATAGTCAACTAATGAATTACACAATGAAAAATGTAATGCTAGGAGGTGTTGAAAAATTTATTTTAGTGTTAAGCATATAATAATTTTCACATTTAACATGTATTATAGATCGTATTTTATGAGGCACATGACATTATCTTATTCTTACTTACGAAGAAAGTAAGTGAAAAATTTATTTACATTAATTTTATTTTTAAAATGTTTAGATATGATTATTATTATTATTATTATGAATTTCTTGTATCATAAATTATAAAAGCTTTTTTTTCTTTATTCTAGTAAATAGTTCTAAAGATCAATTTTATATTTATTGTAATACTTCATCGAGTTTTTTGTTTAAATTTAGTTAAAAATAATTATGTCATCAATTTTTTATATTATCCCAAATTATATATTACTAGATAATTCTAATTAAATTATTGCATTATTTATTTCATCTCAAGCATGAGCCCTACGCTAGTTATCTTCTTAAAATAAGTAATCAATACACATATTATAATCAAAATAAAAGATCTTATGAAAAACACCTAAATAACTTTGTTTTTGAGTTATGTTAAAAAAAAATGTCCAAAAGAATCCTATTCATTTGCTCATTTTTGGTTGGCTACATGATTTTTGTTGTCAAAAACAAAATGTTTGTCCCACATTATAGTTTATTTGGTTTGAAATCAAATGTTTTAAATTTTGAATTAACCTAATCAATTTATCCAAATTTGGTGAAAAATTGGTTGATCAGTGTTTTATTCAACCCATTAATCTGTTTCCCTTTTTTTTCCTTTTTTTTTTAAGTTTTTAGACTTAGATTAAATTTGTCCCAAAGTTTAAATTACAAAATAAATAAAAGGTAAAACCCAAGCACTAAAAAAAAAATGATCTGTGTGAATGTAATTAGAATTGGAGATAAATTTTTTCTATTAACCTTTTATTTTATCCACAATAAAATTATGTTAAATTATTTTTTGCATTCTAAAAATACACTTACATTAATAAAATAAATTTAATTGTTTTTATATCTTTATATACATATATACTACATGATTTATATATATAAAAAATATATTAATTAGTTCAATAATCCAATTTTAATCGATTAAACTAGTTCAACCTTGACCTAGCCATCTTACTGGATGAATGTGAATGGTTAGGCTAGATTTTAAAACATTTTGACAATATAAAATGATTTGATTGGACCTGCTCATGATGCAAGAGAACCAATTGGACTGTCTTGAAAACAAGCAGAGGAGAAAAGGAATTTGACCCTAACCGTAACCTACTAGTAGAACCAAAGTTATCAAGTAAAGCATGACCCTAACCGTAACCTGTCGATAGAGCTAACATTATAAAATTTAATTCTTAACCCAAGAACAAAGGGGAAGCTCTCACAATGGAGAAATACTCAAGTTTCATTAATCATCCAAGTTTGTTGGGTATAAGGAACAAACCTCCTTATATAACTTTCTAAAATTCTAATTTAGGATGGGCTCTAATTAACATAAATCTAATTTAGCAACTTAAACCTAATAAAAGGCCTTCTAAATCACTCTAAGTAAACATAGTAAAATTTCATAGTAACATAGTAAATATTTTAAAGTAAAAATGGGCTTAAACACATTTATACTAAACTAAAGCCCATAATATTCCAAAATGACCCAATACATCAAATAACAAAAATAAAAGCTATCCAAGAAATTTAGCTCATAAATACCAACGAAAATTCAAATAAAAATAGGAAATTGGGCTTATTTATTATCCAATCATATCTAAACAAAATATAGCCTAATAAACTAAATAATTGTAATAAACTGAATAATTAAGCTTACAAGTGCATCATGATCATGCGAATTGGGCCCTCCAAATTAAAGTCTTCAAGTTAGGCTCAAAGCATCCTTAAGTTGTAAGAAAGTGACCTATCTTGGTGCAACCTCATTCCATGTTAATCTTCTTTTCTTTTGATCTCCATAATTAAGCCTTGCAAAGCTTGCTTCATCCTCTTAGTCCTGGCTCTAGTCATGGGACGTTCAATTCCATGTAAAGGATCTTTAGATTGGTTGGTTGGTTGGATCTCTATCATTCCCTCCTTCTTGGAAAGGATTCATCCTTGAATCAAACCTATCACCTACATCAAACAAAGATAAATTAGCAACATTAAATGTAGCACTTACATTACCATGTTCACTCAGCAAATATAATTTGTAGGCATTATCATTTATTCTCTCTAGAACTTGAAATGACCCATCTCTTCTAAGTTACAGCTTGGATTTTCTTTGTATAGGGAATCTCTCCTTTCCCATATGAACCCAAACCCAATCTCCAAGTTCAAAAACAACTTTAGTATGCCCTTTATTGGCTTGCTTTGAGTATTGCTTATTCTTTTTTTCAATGTTAGCTCGAACTCTTACATGCAACTCTCTTACAAAATTTGCTTTATGCTTACCATCCAAATTAGTATGTTCATCAGTAGGTAAAGGTAAGATATCCAATGGAGTCAAGGGATTAAAGCCATACATAATTTTAAATGGAGAATAAGAAGTAGCATAATGAATAGTTTATTATAAGCAAACTCAACATGTGGCAAACATTTTTCAGATTCTTTTGAATGATAGCACGCAATAAAGTAGTAAATGTTTTATTAACTACTTCAGTTTGTTCATCCATTTGAGGATGTGTGACAATAGAAAATAAGAGTTTAGTTCCTAACTTACCCTATAAAGTACGCCAAAAGTGACTTAGGAACTTAACATCTCTATCACTTACTATTGTTCTAGGCAAACCATGTAAACGTACTACTTCCTTAAAGAACAAATCAACAATATGTGTGGCATCATTAGTTTTAGAACATACAATGAAATGTGCCATTTTGATAAACCTATCAATAACAACAAATATGCTATCTTTTCCACCTTGAGTTTTAGGTAATCCTAGCACAAAATCCATGGAGATATTAGTCCAAGGTTGATTAGGTACAGGTAAAGGTGTATAGAAATCATAAGGCTTGACTTTAGATTTTGCTTATTTACATGTTATGCACTTGTCATAAACAGATTGCACATCATGTTTCATGTTAGGCCAATTAAAATGCTCAAACAAAATTTCTAAATTTTTCTGCACACCAAAATATCTCATCAACCCATCACCATGAGTTTCTCTAACTTGCATCTCACGCAAGGAACATACAGGCACATAGAATTTATTTTTCTTAAACAAGAATCCATCATGCCTAAATAGTCCCCACAAGCATGCTGAGAACAAGAATCCCACACTTGGCCAAAATCAAAATCATTAACATACAAGTCCTTAATATGTTCAAAACCAAGTAATTTAGTTTGCAAAGAAGTAAGCAATGTGTACCTCCTGGACAATGCATCAACCACAATGTTTTCCTTACCACTCTTGTGTTTGATTACATAAGGAAACATCTTAATGTACTCCAACCATTTAGCATGTCTCTTTTGAAGCTTACCTTGGGATTTTAGAAACTTCAAGCTTTAATGATCTGAATGAATGAACTCCCTTAGCCATAAGTAATGCTACCACATTTGTAATGTTCTCACCAATGCGTATAGCTCCTTATCATAAATAGGATAATTCAATACTATGCAATTAGTTTGGAGTCCTGCATCAGTACAGCTCCAATTTCAACACTAGAAGCATCACATTCAACTTCAAAAGCTTTATCAAAATTAGGCAAAGACAATAATGGAGCATTAGTTAACTTTTCTTTCAAGGTATTAAAAGCCTTTTTATACACATTATCCCATTTGAACACAACATTCTTTTTAACAAGTTCATTTAAAGGTGCTGTAATAGAACTAAAGTCCTTTACAAACCTTCTATAAAAACTTACTAAATCATGAAAGCTTCTTACCTCACTTGCATTCTTAGGTATAGGCCAATCTCTAATTGCCTTAAGCTTCTCCTCATTAGCACTTATTCCTCTTGAACTAATAACAAGACCTAGAAACACAATAGATTCCATACAAAATGAACACTTCTTGAGATTTGCATACAATTTATTTTCCCTTAAAACTCTAAACATAAAATGCAAGTGTTCAACATGTTCAACCAAATTTTTGTTGTAAACTAGAATGTCATTAAAGTAAACCACAACAAATTTCCTAATGAAAGAATGCAAGACATGGTTCATTAATCTCATAAAAGTACTAGGTGCATTAGTTAAACCGAATGGCATCACTAACCACTCATACAAGCCATATTTTATCTTCAAAGTAGTTTCCCATTCATCACTTTCTTTCATGCGAATTTGATAGTAGCCATTTTTCAAATCAATTTTATAAAACATATAGGAACTATGCAATTCATCAAGCATATCATCTAATCTAGGGATAGGATATCTATACTTTACAATGATTTTATTGATGGCTTGGCAATCAACGCACATGTGCCATGTCCTATATTTCTTTGGAACCAAGATCATAGGTATAAAACATGGGCTAAGACACTCCCTCATGAATCCTTTTTGTAACAATTCATTCACTTGCCTTTGAATTTCCTTTGTCTCTTCAGGATTTATTCTATAGGCTGTCTATTTAGGAGTGAAAAGCCAGGAAGGAAGTATTGGTATGTGTCCTAGGAGTTAATCATAGAAATGATTCCAATATTATACAATGTATTACGTTTTGTTTTAAAAATATAATTATTATATTTTGTTTTATTTTATTTTACATAAATTATAACTTAAATATAATAATTATCTTTGAAATAGCTTTGCTATTCCTAAAATACCCCTAGTCAAGTATTATTACGAAAAGGATAGTAATAATACATCGAGACTAGCATTTATAGTGACTGATGATTATGAATCATGAATATGTAATATCAAGTCAATACATGAGTACATTATTAGTGAACAATGTATTGGATTGACCCATTGTGAGAATGTTGCATGGATAAACATGCCATTAGTTATTCTCATATGATCACAAATGCACATAGTCCTTTGACCTGAAGTTACTACAATTCCTTACATGAGGAGTTACTCACTTTGATGTCATCCTATATCACCTTTAATCGGGATGACGACTAAGACGTTGATTGGGTGTGTCACAAATCATGCAGAAGGAAGTAAAGATGTAGATGGAATTTTATTACTTTTGTATAAAAGAGAAATATCCTTGGGCCCCTTAATTGAGTGAGATTTAGAAATGTATGACCATGCTCAATTGAATTAATATGTAATCATTTATTTTAAGTCTACTCAGTATCAAGAAATATAAATTAAACATTGAAGAAGATAATACGCTCCATGCCTCTAGTTCGATTTGGATATTGTTACAAAAGGGATTATGATACAAAATGTTAATTATATATTAGGTAGATATCGAATCATAGACATTCTTATTACTTGAGTGGCAGTGATGTATTACTAGATACTGTTGGGAATTCGGATTATCACATGCAGCGAAATTTTAAATTTTGATCCGAATTCTACCTAGGATCCATGCAAAAAGCATGAGTCAATGATTAGGGTTTTACCTATTGGGCACTCGTGTTTCTACTGATCAAAACTTGAGAGCGGATGAATCAAACACCGACCGGAAGGTACAGCGTCTCTACGGTATCCACACGGAGTGAACAACGACCTCTCACCCTCCACGCGTCTGCTAGGATGCGTTTTTCTCTCTAAGAATTAGGATTGGATGTTTTTGAGTGATTTAGGATTTATATGGAAGCTTAAAACGTGATTATTAAGTGCTGCCCTCAAGTCCCTTTTTATAGAACTTAGGCAAGCCATAATCCTAGTCCTACTAGGATAATGCTTCCAAAATCCTAATCACACTTAACAACTCATCTTATCTTTATCCTAGAGATAATGGGAAGAGATAAGACTTATCTATTAATTATCTAATATTAGATAATGATATTATCTCATAATATAAATATCTTAATATTAGATAATTGTATATAGTTATCAAATATCAAAATAATATTATCTCATAATATATTTATCTAATATCTGATAAGATAATTACTTGATATTACTTTAATATCAAATAATATCACATAATATATATATATATATATATATATATATATATATATATATATATAACGTGAATTTATTATTCTTAATAATATATATGCACGAAAATAAGTCCAATTAATTGGATATTAATATAATTAAAGTCCAATTAATTATTGTCTTATTCCTACTCCTTTTGTGTGACCCTGTAGGTTCTTACTACATTGACAATGACTTATTATTGAGCCATAGACAGCGAGCGGTATCTAGCAATACATCACTGCCACTCAAGTAGTAAGAATGTCTGTGATTCGACATCCACCTAATACATGATCAACGTTTTACATCATAACCCTTTTGTAATAATATCCAAATTGAACTGGAGGCATGGAATGTGTCATCCTCGTCAATGTTCAATTTATATTTCTTGATACTGAGTAGACTTAAAATAAATAATTAATATCACATATTAATTCAACTGAGCATGGCCATGCATTTCTAAGTCTTACTCAATCAAGGGGCCCAAGGATATTTCTCTTTTATACAAGAGTAACAAAATCCCATTTACATCACTCACTTCCCTCTGCATGATTTATGACACACCCAATCAATGCCCTACTTGTCACCTGATTAAAGATGACATAGGACAATATTAAAGTGAGTAATTCCTCATGTAGGGAACCGTAGTGATTTCAGGTCAAAGGTTTATGCGTAGTTGTGATCATATGAGAATAACTTATGACACGTTTATCCATGCAATATTCTCATAGTGGGTCAGTCCAGTACATTGTTCACTAGCAATGTACTCATGTATTGATTTGATATCAAATATCCATGATTCGTAATCATCAGTCACTATACATGCTAGTCTCGATGTATTATTACTATCCTTTTTCATAATAATACTTGACTAGGGGCATTTTAGGAATAACAAAGCTATTCCAAGGATAATTATTATATTAAGTTATAAATTGCGCATAATAATAATAAAAATAAAATATAATAATTAAATTACCTAAAATAAAACATAATACATTGTGTATAACTTCAATCATCTATATGATTGGTTCTAGGACACACACCAACAATCTCCCACTTGGACTAGAGCCAATCACTCATGTATCTAATACCAAGTGACATAGTATGACCATCATGCTTTTTCTGCGCTAAAGGCTTTGTCAATGGGTCGGCGATATTATCATTAGTTGGTACTTTGCATATCTTCACATCTCCTCTATCGATGATTTCTCGAATGAGATGGAAGCGCCTAAGTATATGTTTGGATCACTGGTGAGATCTGGGTTCCTTGGCTTGTGCAATGGCTCCATTGTTGTCACAATAGAGATCCATTGGGTTTGCAATGCTAGGAACAACGCCAAGTTCAGTAATGAACTTTTTGATCCAAACAGCCTCTTTTGACGCATCAGATGCAGCAATATACTCAGCCTCTGTAGTAGAGTCGGCCACTGTTTCCTGCTTTGAACTCTTCCAGCATACAGCACCACCATTCAGGCTAAATACATAACCTGACTGCGATCTAAAGTCATCCTTGTCGGATTGGAAACTGGCATCAGTGCAACCTTTTACAACAAGTTCTTCCTCTCCTCCATATATTAAGAATGAATCCTTAGTCCTTCTTAAGTACTTAAGGATATTCTTAACGGCAGTCCAGTGAGGTTCACCTGGATTTGACTGGTACCTGCTCGTCATGCTTAAAGCATACGAGACATCAGGACGAGTACATATCATGGCATACATGATAGATCCAATTGCTGATGCATATGGTATCTTATTCATCCGGTCCTTCTCATCTTGTGTCAAAGGACACTGAGTTTTGGACAAATTTATGCCATGTGACATAGGCAAAAATCCTCTTTTAGATTCTTGCATGTTAAACCGTTTTAACACTTTATCTATGTATGTACTCTGACTTAGGTCAAGCAATTTTCTTGATCTATCTCTATAGATCTTAATACCTAATATATAGGCAGCTTCGCCTAAGTCTTTCATCGAGAAACAATTCCCTAACCAAGTCTTTACTGTTTGCAGTGTAGGGATATCATTTCCGATGAGTAGTATGTCATCCACATACAATACAAGAAAAATAATTGTGCTCCCACTAACCCTTTTGTAAACACAAGATTCATCTTCATTTTTGATGAAACTAAATTCTTTGATTGCCTCATCAAAACAAAGATTCCAACTCCGTGAAGCTTGCTTTAATCCATAAATGGATCGTTGTAGCTTACATACCTTTCCAGCAGTTTCAGGAATGACAAAACCCTTGGGCTGTGTCATGTACACATCCTCGAGGAGCTTTCCATTAAGAAAAGCAGTTTTGACATCCATCTGCCAGATTTCGTAATCATAAAAAGCTGCAATAGCAAGCAAAATCCGGATGGATTTAAGCATGGCAACTGGGGAATAGGTCTCATCATAGTCTATACCATGAACTTGCCTATAACCTTTTGCGACTAATCGTCCCTTAAAGGTTTGCACGTTACCATCCATGTCGGTTTTCTTCTTGAAAACCCATTTGCACCCAATGGGTTTTACCCCTTCAGGTGGATCAAATCTTTTTTTCATTACTGCCTTCATCTCTTCCCATGTATGAATAGGTATTTCATTATTCCTACACCTACTAAGCACAAATTGGTCTCACCAAAGACTAGCATAATCAGTAAACTCCACCATTGCTAATTTAACCTTTTTTTCCTTAGAATAGTCATGACAATCAAATACATGTTCTACTTTTCTCTCCCATTCCAAATACAACTTAGGATCATTTTTTCCTTCGAATGCTAGAATTATCATCTTAATGCTACCCAAATGATTATCCTTCCTTGATCCACTTCTTCTTTTTTCCCTTCTAGTACTGCCATCAAAATACTCTTCTTACTCCTCTTTAAAAGTGGGCTGCCTAGGGGTTCTAAGTTTAGATGGTGATTCTAGACTATCCAATCTCAGGTTTATGGCTTGCATTTGTTATTGAACAGCCTTCATAAACAATCTCATGTCAACTTCATTTTTTCCACCTTCACTCATGACTGAATACTGTAGAAAAGATGTTAGGATAGTTTTTGAATGGAGAAAAATATAGTATCTTTGTGTTTGTAACTCAAATTCCTTACAAACTAAAAAATTATGAGTTATCCACTCGTGTTTTACTCAACTTGGCTTTTTTCCTTATAATAGTCTCACCACTCTTACCTTTTACCACTCAACTTCACCTTATGAGCTCTTAAGTAAGAACCTTTGTTGTTGATTCTACACAATCAAGAAGCAGCAAGGATATTAAAAGCAAAGGAAAATAAAAGGGGATGCGAAATGAGAACAAGATCAATAAAAAAAAAAGATTACTAATTCTAATAATGTAGGAATATTGAGTCCTTTCAGTTCACAATATATATTTCATTACTATCCAGAATTTTTTTAGTATGAATTTCACTTTTTTTTTACATTTTTTACACGAAATTCACTTTTTTTTACCTTTTTTGTTGCATGAATTTCACTTTTTCTTTTTAAATGAATTTCATTTTTTTTCATATCTTTTTGCATGAGTTTTTTTTTAGACTATGACTCAAACTAAAACAAAGAGATCTAAAATTAGGGTAAACAATTGTAGATCAAATAAAGACACACAGAAATAAGAACATAGAAAGATAGAAAGACGCAAAAGAAAGAACACAGATTCAATACAGAAATAAAACGCAAAGGAAGATGACTCAAGAACAAGGATAGTAAGGAAGCAACAATGGAACATAATTTTATTTTATTTTATGAATAGAATGAAAATAAATTGATAAATAAAGGATAGATATCATTAGATTTCAAAAGTCGAAGCTCTGATACCAAATGATGTGATTGGACCTGCTCATGATGTAAGAGAACTAATTGGACCATCTGGAAAATAGGCAAAGGAGAAGAGGAACTTGACCCTAACCATGACCTACCAGTAGAACTAAAGTTATCAAGCAAAGCGTGACCTTAATCACGACCTCCTAGTAGAACCAACACTAGAAAATTTAGTTCTTAACCTAAAAATAAAGGGGAAGCTCTCATATGGAGAAACACTTAAGTTTTATTAATCATTAAAGCCTATTGGGTATAAGGAATAAGCCTCCTTCTATAACTTTCTAAAACCCTAATTTAGAATGAGCTCTAATTAGCCCAAATCTAATTCAGTAACTTAAACCCAATAAAAGACATTCTAAATCACTCTAAGTAAACATAGTAAAATTCCACAGTTATATGGTAAATATTTTAAAGTAAAAATGGGTTTAAACACATTTATACTAAACTAAAGCCTAGAATACTCCAAAATGACCTAATACATCAAATAAAAAAAATAAAAGCTATCTAAGAAATTTAGCCCGTAAATACCAATAAAAATTCAAATAAAAAGAGGAAAATAGGCTTATTTATTATCCAATCATATCTAAACAAAATATAGCCTAATAAACTGAATAATTATAATAAACTAAACAATTGTAGCCCACAAGTGCATCATGATCATGCGAATTGGGCTTTCCAAATTGAAGTCCTCAAGTTAGGCTCAAAGTATCCTCAAGTTGTAAGAAAGTGACCTATTTTAGTGCAACCTCTATTTCAAGTTGATCTTCTTTTCCTTTGATCTCCATATCTAGGCCCTGCAAAGCTTGCTTCATCCTCTTATTCCTAGCTCTAGTCATGGGACCTCTAATTCCATATAAAGGATCTTTAGGTTAGCTGGTTGGATCTCTATCATAAAATCAAAATATGATTTTCAATTTGTAGTGGCCACCCCTATTATATATAAATGATGATATGTGATAAAGTGCTTATAAGATAAGATTTATTCGAATTAATATTCAATCGAAAGGACTGAGATAATAGCTTGAGAGGATCTAAGTGAATAATTACCTTATTTATAGATTAAGTTTATCACATGGATACGTCAACTTTTGGGACCCATCATTATAGATCTCAAGGAGATCATTTATGTAGGGTGGTCTTTTATCAAATTTAGGATGTATAGCTCATGGTTTATTTAAGTGAACTTCTTTAGTCTAGACCATTGTTGTAGGCTTGATTTGAGCTCATTTTAGCCTTATGTTAGATTAGATACTTAAGTTGGGGATAAGACTTTTATTGAGCCTTTTCTTGACTTGTATTTATCCATATTGATTTATGTCCATTTGGACATTCATTATCACTTGCCCCCCCTTTTTTTCACATAGTATGTTTTATTGCTTCATAAGTAAGGCCATTAATTGTAATACACTAAACCTTTAATTTTGTTTCTTTAAAGGAAATTTGCATCATTACTTTGCTTAGCTATTGATTTTCATAATCATGTGGATCTATTCTTTTTTCCCCTTAAAAATTTTTCTTCTCTATTTTAAATGTCTTAAATTCTTAGATAAATTTTCATTTTCCTTTCTCCTTTGCAGCTCTAGTCATTTTTTTACTATTAGGAAGGACATCCATTGATGCAGGTTATCATCAAGTTCTGGATTTTATGAAAATTTGGCAAGTAATTCTCTATTTTTAGTATCCTATAAGTCTCTCTTTACCTTAAGGCTTTTTCATAATGATTGTGTTTATGAAGTTTGTTGCTTTTTTTTCTCTATTTATCTAATTTTTAGTGAGTTTGGCTATCATAGATCTTTCCTTGGTGAATTTTTTTTCTCAATTTTCTATTTTTCTTTCTCTCTCTCTCTTTTATTGCTTTGATTTTAGCCTTATTCTTTTCTCTAATCATATGCCCTTTTTTCTATCTAATATGATGTTCTTCTTTGCTTTTGAGGGTGTATTGGTTATTGCTTATTCATGTTTAGTAGTCACTTAGATTTTGATTATGAATCACCATCTTTTCCAAAATCTGATCTTGATGAGATTCTTTTGCATATTCACAACTATGATCATCCATTCCTTATTATAGTTATCATGGTTGATCAATTAAGGGAATATATAGGGTTGGACAGATATATGGAAATTACCTAATGTTTAACTAGATAAATACATAGGTTTAAAATTATATGGCATCTAAAAAATGGACGAATCAAGACCTTTTGGATAAACTACGTGATATGTGTTATTTGAATGAATGCAATCGATAACTTATCTATTTTGTAGGGTTTCAAAGTGATGAGCATGTTTATAGCTATGATTTGATCTCATTTATGATATTTTATAGAAATTTCATTCCTAGATTAGGCATGGTGCCTCCTTTTACTACACTTCAATTTGAGATACTATATATGATAAACATTTATCCTACCTAGCTTGCTTCACAAGCTTGGGTATTTATGATATGTTTTGAGCTCATTAGTAGTGAGCTCGGTCAAATCCTTCTTTTGACACATTTATATTCTTCTTTTCATTTTCAAGCTAATTGAAAATGGGTTAGGTGTACCTTTTTTAAAAGATAGTAAAAACTACTCTTTAAGATGTTGATACTCATTTTAAATATTTGAAAAACTCTTTCTTTGATATTTGTGCATTTATTGGTTGGATGATTACAGTGTTCCTTTATGTCTCTTTTATTGGGAAAAGCAGATTAAGCCTACAAAGACTCAAGATATGAATAATTGTTATATGAACAACTAGGACTTAATCTTGCAATGGTTGAGCTTCGATCCGTTAGATCTTTTGACTATTTTGAGTATGCTTCTTTATGTTTTCTATTTTATTTTATCCTCTATGTTGTTTTGCTTGACAATTTTCATTTTATTTATGTAGACATTGGCTAGGAACTAAATATTTGTCTAAAGAAATGGTAAAGGTTAACACAACTTGATTCTAGAGGATGTAAGCAAATTATTCTAAGAATAAGACATTTACTCTAAAAGGGGTTCAAGATGCATCGTTTTCTTTATTTGAGAGAAAAATCAAGAAAAAAAAAGAAGACATCTAAAAATAAAAAGAATGATCATGAAATTGCAATAAAAATATATGTAAATATTTTACCACTCTTTTGTAACTAGCTTTAGAGATATGAATATCCTAGAGAAAGGTATTCATGATTTTACGTTCAAGGTTACTATTTTATATCAATTTCAAAAAAGCAAGAAAACTTTTGCTTCTTCAAATTCCACTTATGGTTTTAAAGATCTTGGTGCCAACTCTAACTTGTCTTCTTATTCAAGTCATCACTTAGGTAAGATGAAAATTAACGATTGGTTGAACAAAACATTTGCTGCTTCTATGATGACTTCTAAAAAACTAGTTAGCTTTTGGTATAAAGATACTAACATGTTTGCCTATTTTTTGAATTGGATATTACTAAAGAAAGATCATGATAGGAGCTTAACCCCTGCTAATAAAATTAGAGGAGCCAAATTTGAAGATAGAATTATGAATGAGCTAGCTTGTAACTTTTCTATTATCCTTTCCTTGGCATCTCTTCATGTTGCATAGGAAGCAAACTTAGCTCAATTTGATGGGATAAACCTAAATGAGGCTTCTAAATTGCAAAGTCTATTGGATAAAAGTTTTGATGATCTTTATTTTTATCAAGAAAGTTGTAAAAAGCTTGAGGCCCAAGAATCTAAGTTGTCAAATGAAGTTGCAAAAATGTCTGAGCAAAAGTCTCACCTTAAGGCTTTATTTGATAAAATTAAAAGCGAGAAACAAGATCTTGAAGTTAAGTTAATTAAAAAGGACATTGAGCTACAATTTGTGAAAGAGCAATTGTCAGACTAAGATCATGAGCTGTAGGAGAGTTAGGTTGAAATGGTGAAGCTGTAAAAGGATCTTAAGAGTTTTAATGTTATTACCTTCAAGATATTTCTAAAAGTTATGTCAGAAGCTAAGGTCTAGTTCCAACACTTCTTCATGGACATTGCAATGAATTTTTCAAAAATTTCTACTAACATAAAACTACTTCTTGATGATGAAAAGGAAAAGACTAAGCATCCGTTTAATGATAATTAATTTTTAAGAATATTATATTGAAGTTGTAGTAATGTTTCTTCAGGCTTAAGTATTAAGACTTGCAATTTTAAATATCTTATGTTATGATAGGGTTCCTTTGCAATTTTAAATATTATAATTTTTCAAGTTTTTTTATAGCTATTAATAGCTTGGCTATGTTACTTTTATGTTTGTTAGATTCTTTTATATTTTATATGCTTATCTTTGAAGGATTTGCTTGGATGTCAGGGATGAGTTCAGACTTTAGTCTTTCAAAGATCTACTTAGATACTAGGGATCAATTCTAGACTTTAGTTTTTAAGAGATCTACTTGAATATTTCTTTGAATTTTTTTAAGGTATATTTAGATGCCTTTTGTTCCTTGAATTAGTAATTTTCCTATTTACTTCTTAAATGGTCATGAAGTAAATCTTAAGATGTGAAGCATTCTAAGTTTTAGGTAATTATGTTCTTCCCAACATTTCTAACTTATATGCTTTATTTTGTAATGACTCATTCATTTTATAAGGTCCTTCTTATCTGGAGGCTAGCTTTCTATCTCTACTATCATGTTAACCCCCTTTATTGTCCTTAAGCAAGGTCACCTTTAGTGAAAGTCATCCTATGCACTATTTTTTTGTTAAAATTAGCCAACCTATTCTTATATTCGACTATCCTTATTTACACATCCTTTTAGATATCCTCTAAGAAGTCTAGCTTTTCCCTTATCTTTTATTTATTTAAGTCTTCTTCATATGCCTTTCATCTTTTAGATGTTTTGCCTAACTCTACTTGTGCCATAGCTTCACTATCATAAATCAACTTGAAGAAAGACTCTCTTATAATTATTTACAAGGTAGTTTGATAAAGTTAAGATACATTTAGGAGTTCATTTACCTAGTTAACTTTTGCTTTTTTAAGTCTTTTTTTAAGTCCTTCCTAAATTACTTAGTTTACTAGTTCTGTCTATCCATTAGTATGTAGGTGCTTGATTAAGCAAAATTTTTTCTTGATTCCTAAACTAGTTATAACTAAGAAATATGCTAGTGAGAATTTCTTATTTGTAAAATAATGCATGGCTTTTAGAATTCTAACTTTTTGTAAAAAAATTTAAATTCCTTGCTAGTGAATTGCATTTTATTATTCGTGATTATTGCTCATGAAAGTTCAAACATGCATATGTGAGAAGGGTGTTGGTGTATGTCTTAGGAACCAATCATAGAGATAATTGCAATATTACATAATGCATTACATTTCATTTTGGTAATATAATTATTATATTTTGTTTTGTTTTATTTTGCATAAATTATAACTTAAATATAATAATTATCCTTGGAATAGCTTTGCTATTCCTAAAATTCTCCTAGTCACGTATTATTACGAAAAGAATAGTAATAATACATCGAGACTAGCATGGATAGTGACTGATGATTAAGAATCATGAATATTTAATATCAAGTTAATATATGAGTACATTATTAGTGAACAATGTATTGGACTGACCTATCGTGAGAATACTGCATGGATAGATGTGTCATTAATTATTCTTATATGATCACAAATGAACACAGTCCTTTGACCTGAAGTCACTACGATTCCCTACATGAGGAGTTACTCACTTTGATGCCATCCTATGTCACCTTTAATCGGAATGACAAGTAGGGTATTGATTGGGTATGTCACGAATCATGCAGAGAGAAGTAAGTGATGTAGATGGGATTTTGTTACTCTTGTATAAAAAAGAAATACCCTTGGGCCCCTTGATTGAGTGAAACCTAGAAATGCATGGTCATACTCAATTGGATTAATATGTGATATTGATAATTTCTTTTAAGTCTATTCAGTATCAAGAAATATAAATTGAACATTAACGAGGATGACACACTCCATGCCTCCAGTTCGATTTGGATATTGTTACAAAAGGGATTATGATGCAAAATGTTAATCATATATTAGGTAGATATCAAATCATAGACATTCTTATTACTTAAGTGGCAATGATGTATTGCTAGATACCACTTACTATCTATGGGCCCAAAATGAGTTGTTATCAACGTAGTAGGAATAAGATAATAATTAATTAAATTTTAGTTGGACTAAAATTTAATTAATTGAACTTATTTTCGTGCATATATATATATATATATTATTAAGATAATAATATATTTTTCACATAATATATATATATATAATATTATTTGATATTAAAGTAATATTAGATAATTATGTTATTAGCTATTAGATAATTATATTATGAGATAATTTATTATCTAATATAAGATAATTATATGCTAATTTAATATTAGATAATTAATAGATAAGCCTTATTTCTCTTCACTCTCTTTAGGATAAGAATAAGGTAATAGTTATTTAGTGTAATTAGGATATTTTGAAATATTATCCTAGTAGGATTAGGATTGTGATATGCCTTAGTTTTATAAAAAGGACTTGAAGGCAATACTTTGATTTATGCATATAAGTTTCAAGAAAATCCTAAATCACTCAAAAACACCTAATCCTAATCCTAGTGAGAGAGACAAATTGTAGCAGCTTCATAGAGGAGAGAAGTCATTGTTCACTTTGTGTGGATACTGTAGAGACACTGTACCTTTGGGTCGGCGTTTGATTCATCTCGACCTCTCAAGAATTCATTCAGAAACAAAATGAGCACAAATAAGATAAAACCCTAACACTGGTTTATAACTTTTGCATGGATCCTAAAAAGGTTTTGGATAAAAAAATTTAAAATTCTACTGCATATGTTGATCTGAATCCTAACAGTGGTATCAAAGCTTCTTGCAAAAACATAAATTCGAATATGTGTTTTACTATTTTTCTGAATGTTTATATGATAAATATTCTGTTTTGATTTAGATTAGAATTGCGTGTTTTGATGAAATTCATGTGATAAATAAAATCAAATTAGTTTTTGTTAAACTAGATATATATATATATATGTGATATATATAAACTCGTGTTTAGTTCTGATATATATGTATGATATATATAATTTGTATTTTGATTCTGATTAGGAATTAATGAGATTAATTGAACAAATCTAAATATGTGTTTTCTGGTTCATATTCAAATATGTTTCATGTGTAATTCTGGGTTTTGAATTGAATCTGAATTTATTTTCGTAATTAATTCTGGGTTCTGTTTTAATAAGAACAAATAGGATTAATTATGTGTACATAATTTAATATGTGAAAATTATTTTTTCAAATAAGAAGGTTCTATTATGAATCAAAATTTATCAAATTTATTCCTTAAATCATTTTTGTATATATGATATACTTTGCGTTTAAAGAATGTAATCTATTATGCAAGAATTAATGTGATTAGTTCTGAGTTTGTCTTCATATATAGATCCATTTAAATTTGTTTAATGTGATTAAATAAATCTAGACTCATGTAAGAAGTATATGTGTGTATAGTTTAATATGTTTGAATTCAATTTTTTACTCGAAGGGGCTCCACCCCCACACCCCCTGCAAAGGGCTTTACCCTATTGACCCCTACTCACTAACTGGTTAGTGGGACCACCGTGCTAACTCTACGTAGCATTCAAAAATTATTTTTATTCTTAAGATACTATTTTAAAACATAATTTTTTATGATGATTATGTTATGAAATATATGTCAATCATCCTACTTATCTTGGTTACATATATTTGTTAACAATTATTACATATGATGCATGAATATGTTGCATAGTATGACCCTTAGAGTTTTTATGGATAGATTTTAAATATGACCTGTGTGTCGTGTCTCCTTTTATTTTTCTAATATATATTCTCTTCTCATCTCACTCCCCCCAAATGTAACTCGGGGTTTCTGTTATAAAATTATAATCACAGTGGAGCAACCTTTGCTTGGAATGAGGAGAAGCTAAGGAGCTATGGGACAAGGAGAAGTTAAGGAGTTAGTTTAGGAATATTATTAGAAAATAGAATTCTGGGTCATACTATGTGATGTTTTGATTTCTTTATTATGTGATGATATTGATAAGCATGCATTTACTATGTGATAGCATATGTTCCTGTTATATGATAGTTTTATCCATTGCTTGATATGTAATATGCAATAGTCTATTTTATTAATTTGCTTTATATGATGTATGAAATATACTAGATATATTGCATAAGTAAATAGGCTAGTTATGGTGAGATTTGATAATGATTAAGTTAAAATCCCTCATCTAAAATATTAAGTCAATAATAATTATATGATGCCTTCCAATGCTTGGCACTCGTCAAGGCCTCGATCGACATAAGGTAGGTTTGCCAAAGCATAATACCTCGTTTATCTTGTTGAGACGCGACCGGATAATAGTGATATCCGAATGTCAAACATTGGGTATGATTTAACTAGGATATCTCAATAGGATTAAGACTTAGAGGCATAGAGTTGGGTTCTAGTTCATAAGATGGACTAGAACAAGTATTGTTCATCTAACTATCCAAGAGTTGTATATGATAGAATTGGCAAGTGTTGCCTACCTAAATAACTAAGTTTTAAGTGATTAGCCAAAGCTAACTTAAGGCTTAGTGAAATATGGATTTTGGCCCACTAGAAAGCCTAGATAATGTGACTTTTCAAATTAATAGTGAAGGCTATTAATTTGAATAAAATAGTGGGAGGTACATTTAATAAAAGACCTTATTAAATGTTTGAAACTTAATACTTACTTTGCATATTTCTGTCATAGATAACCAATGGCTAATACATCAAATAATCTATCACTGGGATCAGTCCTTGAGAAGGATAAATTGAATGGGACAAACTTCTTGGACTGTTATAGGAATTTAAGGATAGTCCTAAAACATGAGTGAAAAATGTTTGTCCTAGAGGAACTTGTTCCTCAAGAACCTAAAACTAGTGCCTTTCGGGCTCAAAAGGATGCTTATAAAAAGCATCATGATGATGCATTAGATATCAGTTGTCTCATGTTGGCTACCATAGACTCTAAGCTTTAGAAGTAACACGAGAACATGGAAACTTATGACATACTTGAGCATCTTAAGAAGCTTTATGAAGGCCAAGCTCGACATGAAAGGTTTGAGGTGATAAAAGCATTATTTCAGTGCAAATTGACAGGAGGAAACCTTATTAGGTCTCATGTACTCAAAATAATTAGGTATGTTGAGAACCTTTAGAGATTGGGTGCTCCACTAGGCCAAGAGTTGACCACTGAATTAATTCTGCAATCATTGCCACAGAGTTATGGTTAATTCATCATGAATTAAAACATGAATGAAATTGACACACCACTGCCAGAATTGTTAAGCATGTTAAGAACTGCTAAACAAAATTTGCAAAAGACTAAACCCAATACCATAATGATGGTTCAAAAGGGCAAAGGTAAAGGCAAAGGGAAAAATAAGAAGGATTCCAAATCCAAAGGCAAGCCCAAGTCTAAGTCTTTTGCATTGAAACCAAAAAGAGGTGTGGCTAAGGAAGGGACATGCTTCCATTGCGGTCAAACTAGACATTGGAAGAGAAATTGCAAGATCTATCTGGAAGATTTGAAAAAGAAGAAGGGAAATGAGACTTCCGCTTCAGGTATTTATGTTATAGAAATTAATGTTTATGCTTCTACATCTTAGGTATTAGATATTGGATATGGTTCTCAAATTTGTACAAATGTGTAGGAACTACAAAGGAGTAGGACTCTGGCTAAAGGTGAGGTAGACCTATAAGTTGGCAATGGAGCAAAAGTTGCTGCCCTAGCTGTAGGAACATATCATTTATCTTTACCTTCTGGTTTAGTAATTGAATTAGAGGATTGTTATTTTGTGCCACTATTAGGAGGAA
This sequence comes from Sindora glabra, assembly GCA_020226215.1. NCBI lineage: Eukaryota > Viridiplantae > Streptophyta > Magnoliopsida > Fabales > Fabaceae > Sindora > Sindora glabra. Next base: position 18,155,636 of record CM035233.1, read on the forward strand.
TATTATTTCCGTTTCTTATTTGGACAAGAAAGGTTTTTCATTTATAATAAAGAACAAAAGTTGTTCAATTTATTTAAATAAAATATTTTACTGCAGTGCACAAATGTTCAATGGACTCTATATTCTTGATCTTGAAATGCCTGTCTATAATATAAACACTAAGCGATTTAAATCAAATGATTTAAATCCAACCTATCTCTGGCATTGTCGTTTGGGCCATATAAATGAGAAGCGCATATCCAAGCTTTATAAAGATAGATTCTTGGATTCATTTGATTTTGAATCATATGAGGTATGTGAATCTTTTTATTAGGTAAGATAACTAAAGCTCCATTCACAAGACATAGTGAAAGGACTAATAATCTATTAAGTCTTATACATACTAATATATGTGGGCCTATTAGTTCACCTGCTAGATGAGGTTTCCAATACTTCATAACATTTACTGATGATTTCTGTAGATATGGGTATGTGTATATTATGAAACACAAATCAGAACCTTTTGAAAAATTCAAAGAATTCAAGAATGAAGTGCAAAACCAACTTGAAAAAAGTATTAAAATACTTCGATCAAATCGAGGTGAAGAATACTTAAGTCAAGAATTTGATGACTATCTAAAGGAGTGTGGTATAGTATCACAACTCACTCCACTTGGAACACCATAATGGAATGGTGTTTCAGAAAGGAGGAATCGTACTTTGTTAAACATGATATGATCTATGATAAGTTTCATTTGGGGACATTCTTTAGAGACAACTACTTTTACGCTCAATCGTGTTCCCTCTAAGACGATTCAAAAGACTCCATATAAGATATAGATTGAGAAATGTTCCAGCTTGTCTTTTATGAAGATTGGGGTTGCGAAGCCTATGTAAAACATTAAGTTTCTGATAAGTTTAGACCCAAATCAGATAAGTGCTACTTTGTAGGGTATTTAAAGAAACTAAGAGACACTATTTCTACAATCCTAATAAAGGCAAAGTATTTGTCGCATAAACTGATATTTTTCTTGAAAGAGAATTTATCTTTAAGAAAAACAGTGGGAGGAAAGTAGAAATTGAAGAAGTGCAAGACTTACAAAGTAACACTGAACTTGTAATAAAGCCTGAACAGAGATGACAAAATCTTGTGGCTCAGGAACTAGCCCAAGTAACACAAGGCCCACATAGGTTTGGTAGGATATGTCATGAGCCCGAGAAATATGAATTCTTATGACTCAAAATGGCGATGTTTTGCTCATGGATTAAGATGAGCCCATAACCTACTAAGAAGCTATTAAAGGGCTAGACTCTAAGAAGTGACTTAAAGCCATGAGATCTGAAATGGATTCCATGTATACTAACCAAGTATAGACTTTGGTTGATCCACTTGAAGGGGTAAAACCCATTGGGTGCAAGTGGGTTGTCAAGAAGAAGACTGATATGGACGGTAACGTACAAACCTTTAAAGGGCAATTAGTCGCAAAAGGTTATAGGCAAGTTCATGGTATAAACTATGATGAGACCTATTCTCCAATTGCAATGCTTAAATTCATTCGGATCTTGCTTGCTATTGCAGCTTTTTATGATTATGAAATCTAGCAGATGGATGTCAAAGCTACCTTCCTTAATGGAAAGCTTCTCGAGGATGTGTACATGACACAGCCTAAAGGTTTTGTCACTCCTAAAAATGCTGGAAAGGTATGTAAGCTACAATGATCCATTTATGGATTAAAGCAAGCTTCAGAGAGTTGGAATCTTTATTTTGATGAAGCAATCAAAGAATTTAGTTTCATCAAAAATGAAAATGAATCTTATGTTTACAAAAGGGTTAGTGGGAGCATAATTGTTTTTCTCGTATTGTATGTGGATGACATACTACTCATTGAAAATGATATCCTTACACTACAAACAGTAAAGACTTGGTTAAGGAATTGTTTCTCAATGAAAAACTTAGGTGAAGCTGTCTTTATATTAGGTATTAAGATCTATAGAGATAGATTAAGAAAATTACTTAACCTAAGTCAGAGTACATACATAGATAAAGTGTTAAAACGGTTTAACATGCAAGAATCCAAAAAGGAATTTTTGCTTATGTCACATGGCATAAACTTGTCCAATGCTCAGTGTCCTTCGACACAAGATGAGAAGGACTGCATGAATAAGATACCATATGCATTAGTAATTAGATCTGTCATGTATGCCATGATATGTACTCATCCTGATGTCTCATATGCTTTGAGCACGACGAGTCGATACTAGTTAAATCCAGGTGAACATTACTGGACTGCCGTTAAGAATATCCTTAAATACTTGCGAAAGACTAAGGATTTATTCTTAATATATGGAGGAGAGGAAGAATTTGTTATCAAAGGTTACATTGATGCCAGTTTTCAATCCGACAAGGATGACTTTAGATCATAGTCAGGTTATGTATTTAACCTAAATGGTGGTGCTGTATGCTAGAAGAGTTCAAAGTAAGAAATAGTGCCCGACTTTACTACAGAAACCGAGTATATTGTTGCATCTGATATGTCAAAAGAGATTGTTTGGATCAAAAAGTTCATTACTAAACTTGGCGTTATTCCTAGCATTGCAAACCCAGTGGATCTCTATTGTGATAACAATGGGGCCATTGCATAAGCTAAGGAACCTAGATCTCACCAGCGATCCAAACATATACTTAAGCGCTTCCATCTCATTCATGAAATTATTAATAGAGGAGATGTGAAGATATGTAAAGTACCAATGGATGATAATATCGCTGACCGACTAACAAAACTTTTAGCGGCAGAAAAAGTATGATGGTCATATTATGTCACTTGGTATTAGATACGTGAGTGATTAGCTTTAGTCCAAGTGGGATATTGTTGGTATGTATCCTAAGAGCCAATCATAAAGATGATTGCAATATTACACAATGTATTACATTTTATTTTGGCAATATAATTATTATATTTTATTTTATTTTATTTCGTGCAAATTATAACTTAAATATAATAATTACCCTTAGAATAATTTTACTATTCCTAAAATACCCCTAATCAAGTATTATTACAAAAGGGATAGTAATAAAATATTGAGACTAGCATATATAGTGATTGATAATTATGAATCATGGATATTTGATATCAAGTTAATATATAAGTATATTGTTAGTAAATAATGTACTGGATTGACCCATTGTGAGAATACTGCATGAACAGACATGTCATTAGTTATTCTCATATGACTACAAATGCACATAGTCCTTTAACCTAAAGTTACTATGGTTCCCTACATGAAGAGTTACTTACTTTGATGTTGTCCTGTGTCACCTTTAATTGGGTAACAAGTAGGGCGTTAATTGGGTGTGTCACGAATCATGCAGGGGGAAGTGAGTGATGTAGATGGGATTTTGTTACTCTTGTATAAAAGAGAAATATCCTTGAGCCTTTTAATTGAGTGAGACTTAAAAATGCATGACCATGCTCAGTTGGATCAATATGTGACATTGATCATTTCTTTTAAGTTTACTCAATATCAAGAAATATAAATTATACATTGACAAGGATGACACACTTCATAGCTCCAGTTCGATTTGGATATTGTTACAAAAGGGATTATGATACAAAATATTGATCATATATTAGGTAGATATCGAATCATAGACATTCTTACTACTTAAGTGGTAGTGATGTATTGCTAGATACCACTTACTATCTATGGCCCAAAATGAGTCATTATTAACGTAGTGAGAACCTACAGGGTCATACAAAAAGAGTAGGAATAAGACAATAATTAATTGAGTTTTAGTTAGACTAAAATTTAATTAATTAGACTTATTTTCGTGCATATATATATTATTATTAAGATAATAATATATTTTTTATGTAATATATATATATAATATTATGTGATATTATTTAATATTAAAGTAATACCAGATAATTATATTATTAGATATTAAATAATTATATTATCTAATATAAGATAATTATATGTTAATTTAATATTAGATAATTATATTATGAGATAATGCAATTATCTAATATTAGATAATTAATAGATAAGCCTTATTTCTCTTCACTCTCTTTAGGATAAGGATAAGGTAATAGTTATTTAGTGTGATTAGGATTTTTTTAAGTATTATCCTAGTAGGATTAGGATTGTAATATGCCTTAGTTTTATAAAAAGGACTTGAAGGCAGCAATTTATTTACGCATATAAGTTTCAAGAAAATTCTAAATCACTCAAAAACACCCAATCCTAATCCTAATGAGAGAATCCTAGCAGCTTTGTAGAGGAGAGAAGTCATTGTCTACTCCATGTGGATACCATAGAGACGCTGTACCTTTCGGCTGGGGTTTGATTTATCTTGGTCTCTCAAGGATTCATTCAGAAAGAAAACAAGCACAAATAAGGTAAAACTTTAACACTGGTTTATAACTTTTGCATGGATCTTAGGAAGGTTTTGGATAAAAAATTTTAAAATTTTGCTGCATATCTTGATTCGAATCCTAACAAAGGGTTAGTGATATTATGAAGTATTGTTTTGTCTAAGAATTTTTACAACCTTTTTTTACCTATATTGATCGACTTCCATAGGAATTTTCTTGTGTTTTAGGCATTAATTGTTGCAGGCGACTCGATTTCAATCCAATTTGAAAAGTGATTTACTACCACTAATAGAAATTTTTACTACCCTAATGTTTTTAGATATAGAATAAGGAAATCCATTCCTTATTAGGCAAAAAGCCCTAGTGAGGTGATTAGATGTTGCTTTGTAGCTGGTTTTCTCAAACTTTTACAATTTTTTGGCAATTATCACATGTACGCATTAAATACATGGCATCATTTCTCATGTTCAAGCAATAGTATTTGGTTTGAATAGCTTTTATAGCTAAAATAGATCCTCCAATGTAACTTCCGCATATCTCTTCATATAGTTATTTTAAAATGTACTTAACTTCACTTGGTCCTAAACATCTTAAGAGTGGGGCGAGAAACTCTTTTTGTATATTTTTTTGTTACGTAAGAAAAATCTCTAGGCTTTTCTTGTAACTTTTTGTGCCTCCTTCTTATCATTTGGCAGTGTCCCTTTGGACAAGTATTTTATTATAAGAATCATCTATGTTTGGATTTCCTTTATCTTTATTATCTCTCTCCTTGTGATGCTAGGGAAATAGAGAATCCCTTGTATGATTCTTCTTTTGTTTACGACTACTCTAGTATTAATGAGTTTGGTTAGGGAATCTGTGCAGTCATTCTCTTCCTTGGGTATCCTTGTAGCTTCATACTCTAGATCTTTTAATAACTTAATGGTTGCTAGCTTTTAATGTCTCATTATAGGTTCTCAGCTTTATATTCTCCTTTTATTTAACTGGTGATAAATTATGAATTACTTTGTATTTTTATTTATTTTTGCTCCTACCTCTTTCATAAGTTGTAATCCAACTAGTAAAACTTTGTATTCCACCTAATTATTTATTACACGAAATATGATCTTTAGTGTGTATTTTAAAGGTATGCCTTGTAGACCTTCTAGTAGGATTCCTCCTCCATTGCCTTTCTTATTTAAAGACCCATGAACATATAAGATCCATTCTCTAGCTTTTTTCTACTCAAATTTGATTAAGTTGACTACAAAGTATGTTAATGCTTATAACTTGATGGATTTCCTTGCTTTAAAAGATATACCATATTTGGATAGGACTATCAACTAAGAGACCAAGCAGTCAACCAGATCTAGCTTTTCTATTATTTATCTAATCAAATGATTTATTCGAATAAGGATTTGCTAATTTTGAAAATATAGGTAGAGTTAGTGTAAATGCCAAATTTTCAATCCTTTAATATCTTTTCTTAGTCTTATGGAGAACTTTGCTAATGAAGTTAACTAGTTTTTGCTTTCCTCCTTATTTTATTACTATTGTTGAGCTAGCATCTTCTTTAAAGGCTATAATGTCTTAACTATTTAAACACTTCCTTGCAAGTGCTATTCCAATAAAAACTACTTGTATCTTTAAGTAATCTATAGAAAGGCAAGAATTTGTCACTTGACTTGGACATAAATGGATGAAGGAGACCAGTCATTAGCTCAAGACTTGGGCTTCTTAGATTGTTTGAGGGTTCTTTATGTCTAAGATAGCTTAGTGGATTTGCTTTAGTTTCTCATTTTGTTACCATAAATCTAAGGCATTTTCCCTCTTTAACCCTAAAAGCCATTTGGTTAGATTGAGTCTCATTTCATTCTTTTAAAGCAATTTAAAAACTTTTCTAAGGTCTTTCCAATGTTATTTCTCTTCTACCAACTTAACTAGTATATCATCCATGTAGACCTCCATGTTACATCTGATATGATCTATGAAGACTTTGATCATCATTTGCTAGTATGTTGCTCTAGCATTTTTTTAAAACCAAAAGGCATTACTTTGTAGCAAAAGATTCCCTTATTTGTGATAAAGATCGTTGTTTCTTTACCATTTGGTGCATTTTTAATTAGTTTTAACTAGAAAAATATCATCACCCAATTTTTGGCATCATAACTAGCGTAAAGACATCTAACTAGTAAATTCTATTAGTAAAAATATCTTTACAAGCCTTTAAAATGCATTTGACTCTTATTGTTTAACTTTACTACTGATAATAATAGATATTTATGAAAAATAAAATTTGCTATAGGTGCATTTTGAAAATCAAAATATAATTTATATATGTAAAAGGAGTTATACTAAAATTTTGAAATTTTACAAAGATACAATGTTAATGTATAGATACTAAAGTAGAATAGCAGACTCTTAATTTGAACTATCTTATTGCTAGACTTTATAGATGAGGAATGTGGAGGCGTATGAACAGCTTTAATGTAAATATTAGTTGTGCTAGGGTAGACCGTTGTCAAAATTTGTAAATAAAAGATTAACAACAGAGTATGTAAGTATTAATATACTCAATAAGTGACTATACTATTCCTTTTCTAGGGAGTTCTCATCTTAATAAATCAAAACATAATAGCAAGCAGTGTACAATGTAAATGTGTATTAATTTAATTTAACTCCACTGTATATGATATAATTTTTTTGTATAATAGTTACAAAAATATTTATAACAAATTGCAATAGTTGGTATATAATTTCCTTTTTATATTTTCAGTCTAACCTTATTCTCCACCACCCTAGGCATTAAGCCTTGAACCATATCCTTCTAATCCTTACCATTCCTTTCCGTCTTTGTGAAGGATGTAAATCTCTCCCTAAACAATTTATGTACATAGTGAGTAATGATAGGATACTGGTCATAGCATCAATTACTCATTTCAAATTCATTAGGCATGGTCAAAATACTAACTTTTCTATAAAACCTAACCACTTTTATATCGATTCATATTCTATCAATTCTCGACAATACATTCAAGATAAATTATTATCAACCTTCCAACAAATTTCTAATTTTTCGATATTCAATTTCTTTAATGGTATTCGAGAGTAATACATATAACTTTTTCATTCACATTAATAAAAGTATATAAATCACATAAATAACTAACAACATGATTCTAATATCATCATTCATTTTATACAATCAAATTCATTCCAATTATCTTTACAATTGCAACTCTAATTACTTGTGTATATATTATGGTTTAGTACCCTTAGGGGTCTTTAAATGAACTCAAAATTTCACCAATATTCATCCCAAAAATTCCAACATTACAATAGATATGAAACATCAATTATTTTGCAACACCAATTCCCATAGATACTATTCATATAGAACCCAAATGGGAGTTTAAAAAATAGGGCAACATGTGCACATTTCCAATTCAAGCCACTTTTCATCAACCAAATGGAAGTTAATTGCTTCCCAAATTTTCTATGGCATTCTTAACATGTCAAATAAAGATTAAATTAGGTGTTGTACAATTAATTTCATTGATGAACTTATCCATTAAGAGCATGGATTTAAGGTTGCCAAATTCGGACACCACTAGAGCTGTAAAACATAATTAACTATTCGGATAATCAAATCAACTTCAATTACCACCAAATTTTGACACAAGCTTAATAACATCTTAGATATAATCCTTGAAAAATTCATAAATTTTGCCAATCATTTGTTGTCTTAAAAATTTCCAAACCCGAGACTACATAGAACAAGGTTTTGAAACTAGTAGTTTTGGATGTTTCACATCTAACTTGATTTTTCATGCATTTAAAAATTATCAAAAATTCATAATTTCATATAAAATAATTCTAACACTAAATATGAATTTAAAATGCCAAAATTTAAATTTAAAAAAAGTTTCCAACCATAATTCCAAAAGAAAGTGGAAACACATCATGGAACCTTTCCAACACCTAACATTTTTTCATGCTCATTTCTTGAAGAAAAATTTTATAAACCATCCCAAACTCATTTCAAGATTATAATACCAATATAGTATGATCATAATAACATATATACAGTTTCAAAGTCTAACCATTCAACATCATCACATATATTACATTTATGATGATAATTTCATCAAATTTCATCTATTTTGAGAAAACTCAATAGAATAAGGGTAATTGTCACTCACCTCCACTTCTTGAATTCCTAAACTTGTAAAAACCTCTTTGAATAGAACAATAATAACTCTAATGAAATAAATCAAATTTTAGAGTTCAACAGAAGAATTAGCCATGAAAACATGAAGAAAGATGAAGAAAACCCTAAGTTATCTTGCTAGAACGGAAGAGTCAAGTTGAAAAACCCTTTAAGTTGTGTGAGGAAATTGAAAACTCTTGTAAAGGAATCTAGAGAGTGCACATTTTTTTTTTTGTCAGGAAAATACGCAAAAAGTTACCTAAAATCTTATTTATAAAAAACCCTAAAATACTAAAAGCTTTCTTATTAGAAATTTATAGAATTCTCATTCACGATGGCAGCACATGGGAGCACATTTTTGCTGCTTAAGTTTAGAAGATTCTTACCCAAAATTCAATTAAAATGATCCAAATAATTTGCTTTAAAAAATTCACTACCAAACGCCTTCAATTTTGCAAGTCTTTACCAAATTACCTAGGATTTTCTACACATTTAGGCTTGCTTTATTGGGTATGAATTTTTCTAGTTCAAAAGTCATGCTTTGGCCAAAAAATATTTAATCAAGTCAACACAAATAATTTAGTATGATTTATTTTGAATTCAAGCTCAATCTCAAGGTTATCGAGTTAATAGCCAAATTTTCAGTTACTTGGGATTCTAATTTTCTATCAAATTTTTATAAAATTTTCCTGAGCCTAATATTAGGATTTTTATGGTACTTTGACCCATACTATTACCTAAATACAAGTTTGACAAAAATTATAGATAGATATACTCTAAATTTTCCTTACGATTTAATCAAATTTTACTTGATTTTGTTACTGAGTTTCTATTAAGGTAATTTCTTATTCAAATTTTCTTCTTAAATTTTCTTGCTTTATTGGGGTATTACAAAAGGGCATCTTTGAAACTTAGTTACTTAAACCCTCGCACACCCTAGCACACTATCCATAAGTTGGTTGTGTTAGGCAGTAGGTATGTGTTAGTGTATATGCTCTAAAACCAATCATATTGGTGATTGTAATTTTGAATCATGTTATTTTAATGGCAATTCCAATTATTATATTTATATATATTATCTGCATAATATATTCAATTATGATAATAACCTTAGAATAATTGTATTCTTAAATGTCCCTAGTCATATATCATTGTGGATTAGGTTGTTTTGATATGTTAAGACTAGCATGTGTGAAGACTTATATGGGATATTAAGTTTACACATAAGTACAAGTTAGAGAACTTGTATACTGGACTGACCCATATTAAGAACACTATATGGATCGTTATATGAGTGTCATGAGTGGTTCTTAGTGATCATTATTAATATAGTCCTTTGACCTGAGATCACCAAGGTTCCCTACATGTGGTTTCATATTTTGATACTATTCTATGTCACTAATGGTTGAGTAAATGCAAAGGTAGATATTGGATATGTCACATATCATGCAGAGGAGTTTATGTGATCAAGATGGGATTTGTCCCTCCTATATAACAGGAATAACATCTATGGGCCCCTTGATTAAGTAAAGCTGAGAAAATGCATGGCTATGCTCAAATGAAATGACATGGGATGTCGATTACATTTGTTTCAGTCAGCTTACTTAGGAATCAAGAAACCTTAAGATTGGGCTATACGAGAATGACACAGTCCATGTCTCGTGCTCAATCTAGATGTATACGACAAAAGGACATAGGTGATGATCACGTGTAAAGGTTTAGTCAAATCACTGACTTTCTCGTTACTTGGGTAACAATGATGTGTTGCTAGACACCAATCATTGTTTATGATCATTAATATAATCAATGGTCATTGCCAACGTAATGAGAGCTTATAGGGTCGCACACTTAGAGTTTAGTGAATTTGGAATTAATGGACTAAATTGTTTGGGCTTAATATTTGGGAATTCATGTTATAATTATAAGGCCCAATAGTAAGCTATAATTGTACATGGAATAAAACCCAAATAGGTTAGGTTTTTTTATGCACCTATTTAAATAGGCTTATTAGGTAATAATAGGATTATTATCATTATTCACGCACCCAAAAAAGGCATAGAAAAACCCTAGCACTTCTCCTTGACTAAAACCCCTGAAGAGGCGTAGCTAGTACTACGAGGTGAAAGGAGATCAATTCAAACCAGTGTTTGTGTGGACATTCATCGGCGATTCACGGGTTCGTGTGGATACCATAGAGGTGCAGCCACATTAAACATTGCATTGGTGATTTGATTTTCCAATTTATATTCCGGTTCGTGATTTGGAGAGTAGATTGGATTGAAAAACAAACAGAAGCAGATCGAATTTGCTGTGTAGTGGATAGAAGATTTTTGGCCGAAAGGTATAAATCCTAATCCCTAATCTATGGCATTCTAAATTCGCATGGATCCTTGGTGGAAATCGTGTAAAATTTTATTCCGCTGTGCATGTATGATGCGCGATTTCCAGCAGTATGTATCTTTTGAACAAGCCTTATTTAAATTAATAAAGTTCATGCACATTCATCATTACCTATTCAACTTTCTAACTAATACAATATTTGTAAGCCATATCATGTGCTTAACTTCCCTTATAAAGCTAGCTTCCAATAACTTTTTTACTTCCTTCTTAATGATTTCTCTTCATTCAAACCTAAAGTTTTAACTTTTTTGTTTATACATACTTTATACTTGGGTTCATTGCTAGCTTACGACATGTTATGCTAAGGTTAATTCTTGGTATGTTAATCATTTTCCAAGTAAAGACGTTAGCAAGTTCTTTTAACAAGTTAATCAACACTTTGCTTTCCTTTTAGAGATAATTTATTTGCAATCTTGACTATTTTTTTATCATCTTCTTTGAATAAGTGGATTTCTTCTAGATCAAACATGAGTTCAGGTCTTTATGGGTTTATGTCTCATGTATTTGGGATTGTTAGGTCCACCATCTTACATTCTTGTTTAGGTTTATTGCTTGGATCTTATAGATTGGTTTTTTTAGTACTTATTTCTCCATTTTTAGACTCTAACCTTGCCATATAGTATCTACTTGCAATAGCTTAGTCAATTCAAACGTGGCTTGTTCTATAAAAGGTTAGGAACTTCATCATTAAATGTGGTGTAGATACTATGGCTCTTTCTTGATTCAAAGATGGCTTATCAAGGATAGCATTATAAGCATGATTGGTTACATTTACCACTAGGAAGTTAGCCTCCAAAGTTTGTGTCTTTGGAGAAATTCTTATTATGAAACTGAAGGCAACTATCCCCTCCATTTCAACTTACTTTCCTAAGAAACTAATTAATATGCCACAATGATTTTTATTAGAGTCTGGAAATTCTAGTTTACTAGCTACATGAAAACAAAGGATATCAATTATCTATCAAAATTCATCTAATCAAGAAGTTGTGTATCATTGCTAAAATCACCATTGGATTATTATGCTCCTTATCTATGTTGCCAAAATCTTCCTTAATGAAGGATATTCCTTAGTAGGATGCTTTTGGTTTCTTTTGTCCCATGACTATTACTTGTCACATATGGCACATCTCAACATTTTTGGAATCACCACCATTTACAAATCTTCTACAATTGTATTAATCATGCTAGTGATCAGTGATGGATTTACTGTTGGGGGCTCTACTTGTTGTATTAGTGATCGATTATGTCCTTTTTCTCTTTAATGGATATAATCTAAATTCCTTTGATACTTATTTAGGTGTCCTTTATAAATCGGTTGCTTAATTTCATCTTTTAATGAAACACAATTATTAGTGTCGTGCTTGAAATCCTTATGAAACTTCCAATATTTTGACTTATCTGTTAATTTGGAATTTTCAATGCTTTGGTTAAAGGAACTTTATGAGTTCAGTGACTTAGACATCTTCTAAAATCATGTTGACCTACATAAAAAATGGTTCATATATGTCAAACCAGCCTCTAGGTGTTGGTCACCTTAATTTAAGAAAATCATAATTCTTTCCAAATTCATGTCAATTGTTTCGACCTGGGAAGGGGTCACAATTATGATGCATTTACTCATACTCTTTGGCATTCATATACCTTTTAACTTGATCTAAGAAATCCTTTATAGTGGAAATAGGTTTCTTTACTAAGGACATAGAAAAATGACCCAATTAGATCCTTACAATGAGCTAATGGATGAGTACTCTTTCATTGAGATCTTTAATCTCTGATGCTAATACATTGTATTGAGCTAGATATTACTTCAAATTTTCATTCACCCCTTACTTAAAATTAAGTAGAGTGGCTAAAATCTTTTGTAGTATTCTATTAGTAGCAAAATAGGTGGCGAAGACACTTGGCAATTATTAGAAGCTATTGATAGAATGTAATAGGAGATTATTAAACCATTATAGTCTGGCCCCCTTGAGGGTTAAAAAGAAAGCTTTGCATATTATTAAGTCTAGTATGCCATAAAGTAGCATGGTTGCCTAGAAACTCAAGATACTTTTGAAGGTTAGCTATTCCATTGTAGGCTTCAAGTTATGTTGGTGGTTTAAATTCTTTTAGTAGTGGAGCGATCCTAATATCACTAGTAAAAGTGTGTGTGTGGTTAATCAGAGGTAGGCTATTGATGTTCTTAGTTATTTTTTCTTGGGATTCCTGGATTCAATGGATCATATTGCTCATGGTTATGATTAGGGGAGGATTAGTTTATATTTGAGTGGAGAAAGTAGTTATACGGCTAGAATTATAAAAATTGATGAAAATAAAAGTACCAGTCATTACACTTACCATTTGAGTGGATGGTGGCAAAGTGGTATAGCTAACAAAGATTGATGTTTACTGCAAACCTTGAGTTATAGAAATAATATGGATAGAATTTTGAAGGAGATCAAGCTTTGTTACAATTTCTTCATGATTTTTACTAAGGCATCTCACTTGAGCTCCACTTCCATCCATCGAGCCTCTTACAGCGAGTGCTCTAGCCGAGGTTTTCCAAATAAAGTTTCTATCAATGTTCATCTAGTTTTCCATCATTCCTGATGTGAGGATTCTTTGAGATAACCTATTTGAGATATGGTAGTGTGAAAGCCATAAATGACGCCATTGCTAAAGTGTTTACAAAAAGAGCTTTATCCAAGCAGATATTCAATTGAGAAGATTAAGATAATAGTTCAAGAGGATCTAAGTAAAAAACCTTCCTATTTATAGATTAAGTTTATCACATGGATTGGTTAACATTGTGGGATCCATTAGTGTTGATCTCAAGGAGATTAGCTCTTTAAGGTGGTTTTTTTGGCTAATTTTGAGTGGATGTGTGTCCAAATAGTTACTACTCTTGAAGTCTTGCTTTTGTAATTTTATTCTAGAGGCTTCTAGTGAAGTTGAATAACTACTAGTTTATTTGAGTGAACTTCTTTAGTCCTAGCCTATTGCAATGGGCTTGGTTTGGAGCTCATATTAGCTTTGTGTCGAATAAGATGCTTAAGTTGGGGATAAGATCCTTATTAAGCCTGACTTGCATTCATTCAGATTGATTTATATCCATTCAAACATTTATTATTAATATGATATGATATTCCTCCATTACACTAGCATCATTTTATTGTCGGGCAACTTGTATTCTTTTTTTATGAATTATTAGTGACCTTATCCTTTGGTACCTACTTAAAATAATACACATAGATGGCTTAACATGAATATAAGATATTTCATATAGATTCATATAATATTTATGAGTTTAGTCCCTAAATGCCTTTTTGGATATTCCTTAATGTCCCACTATCCATGGAATGTGAAAAGTAATTGAAGTAAATTATAAATAATTATATGTAATAAAAATATAAACTTTATGCTAAAACAAAATAATAATAAAACTTTAATAAAGTATTTAATTATTGATTAAAAAATTTAAGTAATAAATAATAAGTAATTAAATTATTAAATAAATTTATAATATAAAATTTATGAATTGAAATTATTAGATGAATTAAATAGATTAACCTTCCTTAACACATTAAATAAATAGATTAGCTTGATACAATACAATTATTATTTAAATTAGGTTCGAATTGAGCTTATTTGGTTATTATTACACTTTGGCTTGCTAGAAATGCAACACTTAAACACAAATTGTCACCCAATACATATACATATACATGTGTACATACATATATTATGTACTCTTGCAATTTTTTCAAAGAAAGTTTCCATCTTTTCTTTATAATTTGTAACAACTATTTTACAAAAGTTATAATTTTTATATAATGATATAAAAATGAAAAATTTTTTAATACAACTTTAATAAAATTACAATTTTTTATATATTCAATACCTATGACATATTTTAGGGATTAGCTGGGGCTGGCCCTGTGACGTAGCACAAATTTATATATTTTATATGAAATTTCAAGTCAAACGTATAACTAATTTCTATATGACCCTTTCATAATTTTTTTTGCAATTATTTCCATTAATTTTTTCCAATCATATATATATCATATACAGATCAAATTTGATGTAAAATATTTTACACAATTAGTAAATAAGAAGAAGATGTGTCATTACAAAAAAGTAAAAGTAATTAGGAAACTTTGATTACAATAAATAAATCTTAGTAGTTTTTTAGTGACATGGCAATACATGGATAGGTAATAGTGTAAAAATGGTTTTTAATGATGATAAATTAAATTTAAATTGTATCATGTATAGATATAGATTTCATTTGATGAATCACCTATTTATGCATCATTTTAGGATTTATAAGTCATTATACTAATTAGTGGTGAATTCAAAAAATTTGATTTGTAGGGGCAATATACATATATAAAAATATAATTATATAAGAAATAATATTTAAATAAAACTAAAATATTATTGTTATTTCTAATCCCTTCTTTAATATGTGTTAATGTTTACATAATATGTAATATGAAAGATTTCAAGCATTTTAACTTTCCTTTAAAGAAGTCATCTTTTCCTTTAACTAAATATTATGAAATATAGGGATAATATTTATAATTAGCCCACATATGCATTTAGTTTTTCTTTCCTTATAGGAGTAATTGCCTTCATTATAGACTTAGTAAATTAACCACAAATACTAATATAATTTTCAACATAAAATTATAATGTTTATTAATTTTAATACGCTTTTTAGAATTTTTTTTATATGCTACTACAATTTTAATTACAAATTTTTATATATAATATCTTACCACTTTAAAAATTTAAATTAAATTATTAAAAATATATTCAATAATTTTTATAGCATACTTCTATTTTCATCTCTTATGAATTCAAATTTAACCTTTCAATATTTGGATTCTTAGTCTATCAGTAATTCAACACTTATTACCAATTTGTATATACTATCTGTTATTTATAAAAAAAATTGCAAAATTTATATAAAAATAAAAAAATTTATAAAATTTGTAAGATTTTTCTAGGTGTTAAATTTTATATTAAACCTTCTTTTTACAAAATGTAAAACCTATCCATATTGGTGTTAAATATGTTTAGGAGGAAAATACACTCATTTCCTAAAAGTTTAGTGTAATTACACTTATACCTTTTATATTTTTAGAAAAATATATTGACCTTTCTTTTAATATACACTATTCTCGGTGAAATGAGTTTTGGAGAAATGGAAGGTGTAAATATAGCAATAGAATCCTAAAATGTGTTTGGGGAGGAATGAAGAATAAGTACTCCAAACTAAGGCTTCTTAAACAGGGCATGAAAGGGTACTTTCTATGTGCTTTTTAGCTTAGAGGTTTTTTTTTGCTTGGCTTCCTTTCATTTTTAGTTCTTTTTTTTAGGATTTATGATGAAGGGTATTCATAATGATGGATTATTGACAAAGAAGTATGAACACTAATGGCATAGACATAGAGACTAAAAGGTACAATATAAGATGAGGTAATGGGAATTTTAGATTCAATAGAGGTTGTGCTACAACTTCTAACAAGGTTAAACTTTTTATCTTTTTCAGCATAAGTATTTAAGGAGGACGAAGGCCCTTTTATTCATTTTTAATTTGGAAGGCTTGTTGTGAGGCAGGTCAGGCATAATATGCTCACTTCCTTTATGAATTAGGCTAACACCCCTACTCTAATCCTTCCAAGCTATATACT
The DNA here is from genome assembly GCA_020226215.1 of Sindora glabra. Taxonomy (NCBI): domain Eukaryota; kingdom Viridiplantae; phylum Streptophyta; class Magnoliopsida; order Fabales; family Fabaceae; genus Sindora; species Sindora glabra. The sequence goes on from CM035233.1 coordinate 18,172,264, forward strand.
TTGAGAATTCCCAAGATTTAGGGAAAAACTATCTCTATTCCATTTGTAAAAGTAACCCTTATCTTTAAATTCAATGGCCGTTATCTAGCTTTTGACTCTAGAAAACTTTATTTGTTAAAACCCTCACAGTTGTGATGTTGCTAGGGATATAGCAGTTAATATCCTATAGGCTTCCTTTTGGCAAGAATATAGATTAGAGAAAATAACACTTTCCATTAACCCATTGCCTATTAGGTTTCAAATAAAAAAAGATGGCAAAAATTTATTTTGAAACCTACCAAAGATCCATACGAAGGATTATAAACCATTGACAGATTTTATAACTTGGTAATATGATTCAAATTGCTATAGAAAAGTTTGAATCCTATTGTGTCTGAAATCATAAATATAGATAAAAATTGTGTCTACTTCTAATAAATAAACTATCTACTTTTGATGAATGAACCGATCACTAGTGTTTGAACAAATTGATCACTAACCTTTTGTGAATCAATCATGAACACATGAACAAGACTTGCATGAAAACACAAATTGGAATACGAATCATGAAAACATCATTTAAATGGCTAACATCTTTATGATATCCATATAAATACTTAAATCTTCAATCAATATTAGATGCGATCACATTCTCTCTCAATGTAGTGCTAGCTACTAATTATCTAGTTTTTATCACTTTCTTGGTACACACACAATTAATTTTAATGTTTTTTTTATCTTATAACTAAAACCATAGATTTTTCCAATCTTGGCTAGATATTTATCAAATCATGTGATCCATATCTCAACCAAATATTTCCTTTTTAAAAGATTGATTGATATTAGTTATATTATTATTTAACTGGTTTATTTTATCTTATAGATAAAATGTCATTTCAATCTTTAACTAGAACTACCTTTATAAAGGAGATAATCAAGCTTTAATTATTAACTAGGCACAAATACAATTGTGGTTATTAATTAACCCCTATCTAGTATTCCTTAAGTATGGCTCAATCATATTATTTTATTACTCAATAAAATGTAATAAAATTAGGCCTGGCCCAATTAGAAGCCTTAGTTTAATTAACAGTTCCTAATTATACTATGACCTAATATTTGACACGCTCTTTCTATGTAACCCTATAAGTTTTCATTACATTGATAATGATCCTAAAATTCTATCTTAGTATCATAAATAATGAATGATACCTAGCAATACATCATTATTGCCCAAGTGGTAAGAATGTTGATGACTCAATATATCCCTTTTGTGACCAATGTTTAATGTAGTTTATTTACTTTTATCCTAGATATCTGTAATGAGCTTGAGGCATAGAATATGTCACCCTATTCATAGTTTAATCTATGTGTTTTTTGATTCCTTGGCAAACTAACTAAAACAAATGAATTAATATTACATATCAATATATTTGAGTGTGACCATGCATTTTATAACCTTACTTAATCATAAAGCTTACAAATATCAAACTTCCTACATAGAAGGGATAAAATCCCATTTAAATCACTCATATCCTTCACATGATTCACAGTATACCCAATCACCATATTTTACGACAACTTTATTACAAGTGACATTAAATGGCATCAAAATACATAACTATACATGTAGGGAACTATAATTATTTTAGGTCAAAAGACCACCAACATTATTATCATTATGAAAATTGCTTATGACACTCACATTTCATCCATGTAGCATTCTCAAAATGATAGTCCAATATATTTGTTCTATAACATATACCTTTGAATTAACTTAAAATCTCATATCCATGACCATGGTCATTAACTAATATACATACTAGTCTTGATACATTATTATTTCAGGAATAATTATTACGTTTATTTATTTTATGTGGTTTTAATATTAAATAAAATAATTAATTGAAATGCCTTTATATATAAAGAAAATGTAATACAATGTATGTAAGTACAATTACCTTATAATTGGCTACTAAGGTATACATCAATATTTTCAAGTTAGATGATTTTAAGGCTAATGATCCATAAGCCTCTATACAATTCATGTTTGTTAAGCCCTTTTAAATGCCAAAAATTAAGCTAAGGAGAAGGACAAGGTTCTATGGACCCTTTCTTAAGCCAGATAATTTCGAGGTTAGTGATCTATAGGCCTTTAATAGCTAGTGTTTGTTTAAGTCTTTTTAGAGGCTATATTTGCTTTAAAGGCTTAAGCCTCCTTTTTGTTAGCCAAATAGGCTTTTTGAGTGTTTTTATTATCTTTTTTTGAAAAATGGTTTTGAAACTAAGCCTTATGATTTTTGCCATCAACATTAGGTCCTCTACATGTGAACCATTGCAATAAAGAGAAAGACAAAAGGCATGCATCCTCACCATAAGGCCCTTAGCATTCCTACAAAGAGCAAAATGGTCTTATCATTGTGTAATTTGTACTGAGGTATTACTTAACATAAGTTACACTCAAGACTCATCTAATAGGATAAATCAATGTAATAACGATGTTTTGAAATGTTATTCACTAAGAATAAATTTTAATAAGATGAGTTAAAATAGTAATAATGTTAGAAATAATGGCATTTTGTTCATTGAATCATGATGATTTATTAAAACCATCATGCTACTTAGGTATTTATATAAACTACTCTCTTTTCTTGTTTTATTTAGGTCATTCTCTCACATTTGAAAGCTTGAGAAGTTCTTATAAGCCTTTTTACTCTACTTCAAACTTTTTTTCTTTACAAGCTAATGGCATCCAAAACATTAACTAAGAATTAAACTTGTTTAATGACAAACCATATTATAATGAGAGCTTTAGTGCTCTTTTTAATGAAGAGCAATCTGGTTCCATATTGTTTAGCAATTACATAATGAAGGCAATTAATGGATGAAAATGATCGTGGTGGGTTTTATAAAGCTTTACTCGATGACTTTGAGGATAACAAGCAACTAATAAAGCATTTTGTTAACCCTTAGAATGTGCAAATTTTTTATTCTAAAGATAAATTTTCCCACTTTACTAATTACATTGAGCATATGCTACTTCCTTGCTTAGCTTATAAGAGCTTTTCATTTAGTGTAGTGAAGTTTCTTTCTAAATCCTATTATACTAAGGGTTTTGATTCTTAAGTGCGGGGGATTCTTTAGAATGGTGATTACCATGAGTGCTTAAATGAGCTAAGTGTTATTGAAGTATACACATTTCTACAAGGCTTCACATGAAGAAAAATGTAAATGATTTTTTTTCTTTTGTTTAGCTAAACATTAGGTAAATACTCCTATGTATTTATAACCAAATGAAAGAAGTTCACTATGACACTAAAGGATGTATTTACATTTTATTACTTCCCACTTTTTGAATGAGTGCATAGAATATGGCTCTCTTATTTAGGTAAAAAGGCTGACATAGCATTTTTCTTGAAAAATTACCCTATTAATTGTATCCAAAATGAGTACTCATTAAAAGCAAAGAAGATTACGACACAATTCAATAAGAATGATAAGTGCACCTTTGTGAGATGGCTGAGATATTTCTTTAGGATTTTTTATAGGAGCTAAGTAAGGATGGAAAAAGGTTTCCATAAGGATTGAAAATACTTGCCTAAATGATGTCAAAGAGTTATTTATGCCTACATTTGTGGCATATTAGATAAGTCACTTTATATCTCTAGGACCCCAAAGAAAGACTCTAAATTTGAGCATTTTCTTAATGCTAGTTTACATAGTACCATGGGTATGATTAGGTTTTGGTACAATTTACCTCAGGGATCTTTACTATTTTGCAGCCACTACATCATAAATAGCTTTACGAACTTTTAACTCCTTTAATTATTTCTCTATAATTGCTTTCCTTTGTATGCCCCTTTGGAAAGGGTTATTTTCTCAATTCTAGCCTACCTCTAAACACAGATATAGGGCATATCTAATAGAAAAATGGCACTAAAAGATATCATATATGATATTCGTCATTTTCACTTTAGACCTTACTTGTCAAGACATTCTAGTTATAACAAAGGGGGGCTTTACCATAAAGGGACAAGGTATAAACATATTTTGCACCACTCGATGAAAAATAAAGAAAGAAATTATGACCACTTGATTTTCATTCTTTCATTCATTATACTTATAGGTTTTCTTCTTATGATCATTTTCTATACCACTTGTAGTGCCTTTTTCTTCCAAAAAGCTTAACAAAGTAGCCTATTAATTTAGTTTTGATAAGATACATTACAACTACTTAACCCTACATCCTTTAAAGTTTATAAAAAGAATGGTTAATTTTTGGAGTTTTCAACTTTATTTATGACTAATTCTCTTCAAACTACAAGATTGAAAATTTTCCTCCCTTTAACCACGTTGGCCTTTGCATGCAAACATGGATAAGGACATGTAAATTTCAAAAGCAATGAATTGGATACTATTCCACTAGCATACCTTTTCAAGAGAAGATTTTAGAATTAATATTGAAGACGAGCCCTCTATACAACCTATTCACTCAATCAAAAGGAAAAAAGGAGAAAATGAAGAAGGAGGCTGTTATCATATCTTTCATAATATCCAAATAAAGGCCCAAGAAGCTCAAAGTGAAAGGCTTGGGAGCGAGAGTATCATTAAGGCCTTAAGGTAAGGCTTCTGGTATGTGAGATAATCATAATAAAAGGTGATTAGCTTATTTGGAAGCAATATATCTCCTTTTAAGAACATAAAACTTTTTACCTTTAACAACTACCTTTTACATTCCAATGCCATGGTAAAAGACTTCTTATATGTTTTCTTTCAATGTTCATTTTTACTTATGTTGCTTATTCCTTGTTATTGTGATGGATAGGCTCTAATAGCCACTAGAAGAAATGATCTTAAAAAGGATAACTTGCAAAAGTGAGAGAAATAGGATAATTATACTTTGGAAAATATTCTCTCAAAAAATGCTCTGAGGATTAGAATGACTCTTGTGATAAAGTGTTAAATGAAAAGGAAGATTAACTTTTAAGTTTTCTTTGTGTTTCCCTTGAATCATTACTTTATTCAACCTTTTCAATCTTTAGTTATAAACATAATTAGACTTTCTTGCTCTTGTTATGGTTATTTTTCTTACTAATTTGTTCTCTTTTTTTTCCCTTTTAGGTGTATCTTCTACAACAAAGCCTTTGAGGGTACCAAAAGGGTGTAAACTCCTTCATCAGGCATGATTGATGTCATAGAAATAGGTAGGCATTTTCTATTTTCAACTGCCTTCTTTTTTATTTTATTTCTTTTCACATTTTTTAACTAAGACTTTCTTTCCTTTTATTTTTTAAGACGTGCAACTAGGAGTTTGGAAACCACTAGAGAGCATGATTAACACTATAAGTCCATTCTTAAAAAAAATAAAAGGAAATGCCTCAAAGTTATGTCCTTGTAGAGGGCTTTTGAAAAAGTATCCTCCTAAGCCTAAAAAATATCTTCGAGTGATAAAAGGAGAGAAGATTCATCCATTTACATAGAGATCACCTTTGAGATCATAGTTTTAAAAGACATCTTAGAGTTGATACTTTATAACCCCTTCTTATAGATAATAATTCAAGTACTTCCAACATGATGTCTTAGTTAAGCTATCTTGGCAAGATAATATGGAGAATACTAAGAGAATTCTTATGGATGGGATTGTAATTCCAAACCTTATAGTGGAACAAAGTCATTAACCAACTATTACAAAGGGTGATTACAAAGCCACTAATGGGGAAAAAGATACAACTAACCCTAATGTGTCATAAGTTTACATTGAAGGAATGGGAGCTTAACAAAAAAAAAAAAGAAAAGCTAAAGAGGTTATCTATATTAAAGGTTAGCATTTTTACTATTTCATTATTATTTTTTCTTTTCGCCTTAATTTTTATAATTTTCTTTTTATCCTCTAACCAAGATGGTTTCTACTAATAAAGGTGCAATAACCATAAAGGATCATATAAAGCCACTTGTGGAAAATTTCCCATCCCTTAAGTAATCTTTTTACCTTTTCTTTCATTATTTTGCCTATCATTGTATTGTATAGCTTTTGACTTTGATTTCACTTTATGTAGCTTCGGAACATATTTCCTCAGATAAGGAAAGTGAATAAGGTAGGCACATCTTAGAAAGTGATCTTGCTTAACATACTAGGATGATCATTGTCATTACACTACTAAGGAAAAGGTTGAAACTCCATGGCTTCCTAGACAAAAGGGATAACTCTTATCCATTATTCACATACCATCTTGAGGTGCCTTGAGTTTCTTAATTGACTTTAACCCTTGTTAAAACATTTATGACACTTGTGCTTTTAAGATGAAATTAGAGGATAAGGATATAACTGATGAACATTTGAATACCTTGATAGAATTGGTGCAAACATATTTTTTGCTCCTAGTGAGGGATAAATTATTGAAAACATTGAAGGTAATTTTAAAATAGTAACTACATTTTCTTCTTTCTTTCATTAGTGGAAAATACTAAGCACTTACAATAGCTTACACTAAATTAGTATCATTCTTTTAGAATGGGAAAAAGAAGGTTATAATTCAGTGTTCTTTGAAGGACTTAATATGTTTTGGCCAATAAGCCCTAAGCAATGTCCTTATTTTCCTAAAGCAATGTATCTAAGAGATAATAGGAGAGCTTCCCCTTACATAAAGAACTTCAACCATGACAATTAAGTTTAAAATATTCATTTTCTTGAAAATTAATTAAGGAAGCTAGAGTGGTGTAAGACCACAACCTCTAAAGAATTATTAGTATGTAAAGTCAAGTTAGAGGAATTAGATAAACCACTAGTAGACTTTTTCAAATGACTTCCTAATGATATATTTATAACTTAAAAAAGTATATATATTTTGCTTTATATATATATATATATATATATATATATATATATATATATATATATATATATATCTTTTTGCTTTGTTATATTTCATTGGCTCCAATGGCATATATATTTTGTTCTTGATATATATATATCTCTCTCTTTTTACTTTGTCATATTTCATTGGCTCTAATAGCCTCTTTAAAGTTTATGCCAATGCCACTTCTTTCTTTCTTTTCCCATATCATGGGTTTATGATAAATCATAAGTGAAGGTATGGCTTGTGACCCCATGAATTGACCAAGATAAGCTTTAAATACTTTGGATACTTTATTATATCACATTAAATAATGTATATTGTATAGTCACACTAAGTTATAGTGACATTTTACCACTTTTGGATTAAATTTTCCTTGTTTCCTTCATTACTTATTATTTTTTTATTTTAATTATGCACCCTTTCCTCTGTTACCTTTATTAGGACTCCTTTGAGAATATTATAGCCAAGTTAGGAATCGCTTAAGTATTTTACTTGGGGATCATTTTCATATAAATAAGCATTGGTATTTTGGGGTGAATTTTTGTTGATCTTATTGATGGAGGATGAAAACTTGTTAAAGTATCTTGTCTTACTTGTAAAGACATTTCTCTTTTTAAGCATTTTTCTAATAGTTCAAGCATTCTTCTTCTAATGAATATGGTAGAAACAAGGCTTATTCCACTAATTATATGTCATGTGAGATATATTCCTTTAGAGTTTTTACTACTAATCTTAACATTTCCATTTATGACATTATATTGGACAAAAGCTTCATGCAAGCAAGTTATAGTATCTTCTAAAGATTCTTTTCCTTTTACCTTTCTTTTTAAAGGCATGTAGTGGAGTATGAAAAAGGTTTACGTAGGGTCTTTTACATTGGCTTCTTGCAAAAGCCATAAAGGGCTTAACTACTAGTTGGCAAGAGTGTCACCACTAAATCCCTATCATTTTTTACAAAGCCACACCTTAATGAAAGTAAAAGTTAGGAAGGGGCTTTTTCCCTAACTTTACATGATAAAGCATTTTATGCTTCCTTGAAGACTTCATATTGCACTTAATGCTTGTATAAAAAGCAATTAATGATAAGTCCTTTGTGGGAATGAGATGAAAGGTGCTTTTGCGCATGTTATTGTTATAGAGTTTAAAGATACGGAAGTCTTGATTAATGTGCTTGAGTATATTGATAAGGTTGACCATATGGTCATGATAAAAGAAACATAAGGCATATAAGAAGTATGTAGTTAAGCCATGTAATGATTGCACTTTAGAAGCATGTCAAAAAGGTGGGAGTGGAATCCTATGGTGATGGTAGAGCGCAAAAATAATGGGGTGTGTTAAAGAAGCATGTTAAAAAGAATTGGAAGTGCTTTCTTTAAGGAAGATAGGATAATGCACTAAGCTTTCATTGAAAGGCTTCTTTTTTTTTCTTTTCTTTTCTCCATTTTTTATTTCTTTTTTTTATTACTCTTTATTGTTTCCTTCTCTTTCTATTTATACATTTTATAAGCCCCTATTGAAGAGGCTACTTTTTATTTTTTTTTAATTAAAACGAGTTATTGTTAAATGAGTTAGCTTCATCATAGGATTTGATCACCCTTTATCCTAGTTCTTTAAGGTTTTAGAGATTCTCTAAGTATTAAAGGCATGTAAAGAAAGAGAAAGTAAAAAGTTTATATAGGAAAGAAATAATTATTAAAAGTATGAAAGATTAATGAAAAAGGATTAATATAAGTCAATTAGAGTAGAAAGAGGATATGATATGTAAGTTAAAATTGTTACACCCATTCTAGAATATTGAAATTTTATTTTGTAAATGAAATGATAAATTAAGTATAATGAGAATAATTGCAATGAAAATTTTATATGGAATGGATAAATTATAATAACAAAATATGGATGAGATATTGGATAAAAGGGAATTAATTAATTGCATAGAAATTTAAAATAAGAATCTTGCATAAATTAGCCTCCTTCAAGCAAGGTGAATAGCATTTTACTTAATCTTTAACCTAAAATTATGATTTTGATCTAACATTTGGTGTTTATAAGTGTTTTGACAATAATGTTGGAAATATGATTTAATGCTTTAGAATAGATGTTTGTTTGATAAGAATTGTTGTTTAAGGATAATATGTTGTGGATTTGAAGGTTTAGTTATAATATGGTATGATAGGAACGTGATATGAGAAAAATTGTCAATGGATAAATAGTAAAATTAAAACAAAATTTGCATTTTGCGACTAGTAGTCAACTATATAGTTGAATACTTTTAGTAAAGCTAGCCTCTAAGTTAAGGTGATTGACTACATAATTAATTATAACTATCAAAGATTGTTCTTTAACCTATCATAGTTAACTATTAGCAAGCAGAGTAACTCTTAAGCTAAAGATAATTGACTACATGGTCAATTATCAATAGGTGAAGTTACCTTCTAACTAGTTGAATTGATTATGGTTATTTGAAGTTAACTTTTAGATCTTTATAGTTGACTATGAGTGCTAAAAATTCCTTTTTAGTCATCTGCATTGAGTATATAGCCTAGTTATTGCCCTATCATCATGCAATGTCATACATTATATGGATCCAAAAGGTATTCATCTATATGAATGCATAAGTTAAGTACAAATGACTTTAAATATGGAAAATGGTGAGTAAAACAAGTAAATAAACTATATTAATGCATAGAAAGTGAATGAAATTATATAAATTGATCTTAGTATGCTATGGACCTTCAAGAGAAAGATATTATGAATGTTAGAAAGAATAATTTACTTATGGTTATACTTATGTGTGTATGTGTAAACTAGAATGCATTGAAAATTTAAGTGTTTAGAATGTGTTTAATATATATTATTTTCCTTTTGTTGTTTATGGTCTTACATATATATATGGACATTAATATCTTGACTATAAGTGTTAGCACCAATAAAGTAATTATTGATGATTAAATCATTAGGTGATAATGAGAAATGAGATGAGGTGATGTGATACTTGTGAAATTTGAACACTGGATCTAGTAATGGCTAGTAAAGGATAATGTTGACCAATAGGAATAAGGATATGTTAGTGAAGGATAAAGATGGATAAGAGTCACAAGGAGATTTATATATTTTCTTCTATATTTTTATTGCTATTGAATGTTGTTAGAATATCATGATTATGTTTTGAATTTATTGTCACATATGTGCTAGCCATTAATGGGATTCCACTCTTTTTAAGTAAAGAAATGTAGAATTGAGTAAAGCAACCTCAAGCAGGTCTTAATGCTTATCAATATGATGTTTATCTATATATATATCTCCAACAAATAGGTAAATTTCTCAAAGAAATTTTTACATTTTTTCGAAAAAGGTATAAGAGTGTAATTACCTTTTTTATATAGAACTTAGAAGTTATTTTTTCATAAGTGTTTAATTATGATCTATACATTATGTCATTTGTATTATCCTTTGAACTTTTACTAAAACATTGATTACTTACTGAGTTTCATAAATACTTATTGCCCTCGTTTTCTTTTACTTTTCTTAAGGATTTTTTCCCTTAGGTGCCTAATTGCCATCAGATAGGTCAAAGGGGGGCTTGCTTGAGAATTTTGGTGTTAAGGTAAGACTTTAAACAATTGGAATGGTCACATATTAACATTTACTTGCATTCTTTAAAATGGATTTCTTTATAAATTGCATATCATTGTTGTTAAAAAGGTATGAATTTTATAAGAAACATATATTTAATTACATTAAGAAAGACTGGTAGGCAATTGTATATAGTAACTTCTTATGCTAGTTACATGTCCAAGGATGGATCTTAATAAAGACATATGATGCCAATATGAAAATATAAAGAAAGTGGCACTTTTTTAATTGGATTTCTATGCCATGTAAACTATGGTATGGTGTATGGTTGATTTGATTCATCTATGTGTAGAGTTTAGCAATCCCTACATATATAGGGGACTTCTTTTGTACACTATCAAAATAGAGTGTACTAGTATAACTCATGTGAATTTTATGCAATTTTTTTATAAAACTTACCACATTTCAAATAAAGTTTGCAATTTTTTCATAAGATCTCGTAATAGCTCCTCAAGTTTTTGTGATGCAAGATCAATGTTTCATATTGTGAGATTTATAGATAAAATTACAAGATCTTATGAAAAGGTTACAAATTCTATGTAAATAGTTTCACCTTATATAACTTATGTATTATGGAAAAGTTATAAGATCTTATGAAAAAGTTACAAGTTTTATGAAATTTTCCATAAAATTCCTAAAAATGTCATATCGATACAAATTTTTCTTGTAGGTTGCATTAAAACAAGCTCCCATATATACATAAGTTACAAAAATTGTGAAGCACTAAACCATTTCTTAAAAAGATAGAAACATTGATAAGTACTTATTTAATACTACTTATGCTTATGTCAATTCTTCCATTTTTATAAACATAAAGGATGCAATATGAGTGATATTTTAAAGAAATGAAGTGATACATCACTTATTAATATTGAGAAGAGGACTTCTCTTCTTTCCTTTAAAGTGGCATAAGTAACCTAAGGTTGCTTTTCGAGCTGTGTTTGAGTAAAAAAAGGATCATTTTTGTTGTAGGAAATGAGAACATGAGATCATAGGTCAATAGAATCACCATTAGACTAAGAGTAAGCATATGTAGTAATATGCACATGAACTTGTTGAAACACTGACATGTGCTTACTTTCTCATAATTTTCATCAACAAGGTGCAATTGCAATGTGGCATAAAGGTGAAAGTGGCAATAACCTCACCCATGTTTTCAAGACTAGGGCCATTGTGTGATGTAATTCATTGGTATTAGACTAGTGGTTAAATAAAAGCATGTTCTCAAAGAAGATATATGGTTAAAGATGACACATGGTTGGTCTAGTGCTATTAGTATAAAATAATATGATCATGTGTTTTTTATTTTTCATCTTGAGCTTGGCTTAGTAAGCACTAGTGTTTGTTAAGGATTAATTGATAGATTATAGACTTATGAAATTAATTTTTCATTCCTTTTCATAGAAAGAGAGACAACAAGTGCTTATAGTTTTTCTAGAGGCACAAAAGCAGCCATAAAATTGATTGAGAAGTTTAAGAACAAAATTAGGGCTAAAATTATGCCATTTAAGCATGAGAATTTGTATGTTATTTGTTTTTATATTTCTTTTTCATACCATTTATGATATGATCACATTATGAATAATTCACAATGTAGTATTGAAATTTCTCATTTTCATTAATAGTCATGGTTACATGATCTTTTTCTCCCTCAAGGGTAATACTTCTTTACATAATTGAAGCTGACTAAGGTTGTTAGATTTATAATCTCTATGCAGTGAGGTTGAATTATAACCTTTCTTTAAAATGAAACTAAGAACAAAAACTAGTTTTGTTTTACTAAGTAATTCCACCATAGCCATGTCAGCATTCTTCTCTTCACATGGTCTTGTCTGTTAGGTTTGTTGATGAAGAAATGCTAATACCTTTCTTACTTTTGTAATGAGCTCATTAGAAGTCAAAATATCCCTAAATAGAGATAAAAGGTCTCGAGTCCTTTATGTTAAAAATGCAGCTTTGAATTAAAGTTAACTCAAACACCTTTTTTTTACAATCTTAAGCTTGGTTATTGTAGCACTTGATAAAAGTCATGACACTTTCCTTTTTTTTCTACCTCAATCTTCCAAGGTCCATCAAATGGATGCTTCCTCTTGTTATGAAGAATTTGTTACAAAATTTTATAACTATAATATTCCATGTGAGGATGGACTCTAGCTGTGGCATAATATACTAGAAGTAAGCTTTCCCATCAAAGGACTTAGAAAATTCTATCAAATGTAAGTTGCGATTAAAATTGAAAATTTGAGGTCATCTATGAATTAATAAACATGTTTTTTTGCCTTTCATTTTCCATTGAACTTTTAAAAAGATAGAGGTTGTTACCTAAAAAAGTCAAGATGGATAGCCAAATTATTAGGGAATAGTGAATAGGGATCAATATTCATAATAACTTTCCTTTTCATTTCACTAAGGAAATATTGTAAATCTTCTTAGGTGATAAGAGAAGCGATATTTCAATTTGCATTTGGTTGAATCATATTCTCAATATAGAGGTGTTCTTGTTGTTCGTCGATAAGCTAAGGAGGAGTTGTTAGCTCTAAAAGCTTACTATTTAAGACGTTAGGGTTGTGTATGCTAAAGGAATTGTTATATAGAATGTATTGAAAAAGGAAACATACTTCCATGAGAGAGGCCCCCAAGAAGATGAGTTAGTTTAAATGAGATAAGGCCTATTTTTTCTTGATTTCTAACAAGGCCATCTATAATAAAGGTAGGTACTATCACCATTGCGAGGGATGCAAGAACGACATTGATGCTAAGTTATAAAGGTGATGAAGATGTAAGGGTGCTATAGGGGTTTGAAGTAAAAGTGTTGATAAGGTTCAAAATTCTCATGTTAGATCCTATAATATGGCTTAAGGAAAATTAAAGGTTCAAGGTTTCAGGATTAAAGTTTATAGGCATATTGTAAAGGTATTTGGTTAAAGTATGATTGAGGTTAGTGCTTTTGGGAGTGCCATCAAGGCCAATAGCTTCCTTTGGATCCTTTTCACTAGTGACCACCTAGGCAATGATCGATGTAAAACCTATTTTTGAAATTTCAAAAACTAAGGCTATCTCAAGCAAATTTGGAATCATACTATCATAACTAATAATACAAACATATTTTCATAATATTTACACTTAAACATACGTATTATTTTGTACAGTAATATCTTATAAAGCCCAAGTGTATTTCCCAGTTTTTATAAATTGAGGCTATCTTAGGAAAATTTGAAATCATACTATCATAACTAATAATACAAACATATTTTCATAATATTTACACTTAAACATATGTATTATTTTGTGCAGTGATATCCTATAAGGCTTAAGTGTATTTACACATAGATTACAAAATAACTATGGCTACCTTAACAAGTTGTACACCAGAGAATTTTAATTTTAAGCTCCAAGTATAGGTGAAACTTCTATAAGAGCATTTGTAAAGGAAAAAAATAACTAAAATATAAGTCATTGATTCAATAAGTAAATAATCTATTTAATATGCATAATCCTTTCCATATATACCTTTAATTAATTATTCCAATTCCCATTCCTAACCATGTTCTATTATGTTCCAATACATATACTCCATAACAATACTAAAGAACAATAGATCAAGAATATAATTAAACCAACTTATGACTCCCTATATTTTGACCCATTCACAAACTTAGCCTTGAACCTCTAAGCACCTTAGCTATTCATAAACAAATTTCCTATTTTAATATTATTTATTCCTCCAATTTGCATTAACATTCCATAACATATCTCCATTAGGATTTCCATAATCAATCATAAAAACATAATTATAAAAATATATCAATCATAATCACATTTCCCTTAAGAATCCTATTATCATAATTATACATAATAGTATTCACAGACTCAACATACATATACAAAAATTATATAAGCATGCATTACCTTAAACTACCATAAATAATTAAAACTTGGTATATAAGGGCTACACTTGAGTATATACTTATGTAAAAAGGTCGAAAATGAATTCTAACCCTCATACTTGAATATGTACTTGTGTATAAGCCTCTAGAGAGTAATACTGGAGCTATACTAGAGTATGTACTCAAATATGACCATCTAGAAAACTTATACTTAAGTATAGATATCTAGAAAGCAATTTCGGACTATAAACAATTACATATTTAAGTACCAATTGCAGAATAACAAAAATTCTATGAAAATACTATTCATTTATTCATTTCCCCCTCCCCATTTTAATACATATACATTAATATAGCTAAAATTCAACATAAATTCATTATCTACACTCATTCTTACACTATTAATATTAATAATTCTTACCATAACACATTATTTCATCATAATACCCCTAATTTTTCAATACAATAACATAAACTTTCAAATAAACAAAATCATGCAAAAATCATTTGGTTTAAGTAGATTATCTATTTATTATGATATAGAAGAGATGAGGAGAATCTAGATAAGTAGATGGGTTGCCCTAATAACATCAATTTAGGCTAAAAATTAGAAAAACCCACTTGAATTTCTAAAACTCTTCTTCAAACAAAACCTAAAAAAGTTTTTAGCCTAAGGCCATAAACTAAAAAAAGATTATTTTACTTAGAGATTAGTTGATGGTGCTTTCTTAGAGTATTTTAATTGAATTCCTTGCTTAAGTTTGTGAAAAAGATAAAGATAGAATGGAAAAAGAAGGAAAGAACAATTGGTTGTTTGGGAAAAAATGGTGGTGCTAAGTGTATTTAGGGATTATAAGGGAATTTAGATATTTTATGGGGATTTTGAGTATTTTGAATATTTTTAAGGATAAAATGGGAAAATGGCCCTTAAATTTCCTCTATACATCTTACTAAATTATAATTTCATATAATCTTATATTTAATTAAATCCTTCTTATTTTTACCAAAGATCTCTATTTTTCTCAACTTAATTCTTATCTTAAATACATCCATAATATTTAGATAAATTTTCATTTAAATGCAAGTATAAATAAAAGAAAATAAATTAATCCTAATTCTCCAAAATAAAATATTTTGAAGGAAAATAGGTTTGAGAGAGGTAGAAGGCATAAGTGTAGTAATGGAATCCTAAAATGTTTATTAGGGAAGAATGAGGAATAAGCATTCTAGACTAAGGCTTCATGAACAAGGAAAAAAATGGCACTTTCTATGTACTTCATAGTTTAGAGGTCCCTTTCTATTTAGCTTCATTTCATTATTAGCTCTTTTTTTAAGGGGGGAGGGAGTGAATTTAAGATATAGGGGTATTTATGATAAGGGAATATTAATAAGTACAAATAGTGGCACTAATGATCTAGTATGAAAAATTATGTTGGTCAATGACATAAGGATAAAAGGTGTCATGTAGGATGAGATAGTGGGAATTTTGGGTGTAGTAACAGTGATGCCACTACTTAGTAGTTAAAGAGTTGCAAGGCTTGATATGATCAAAATTTTTTTTATGTTTCTAGGCATAAGTAGTTTAAAGAGCATAAAGATCCCTTTATTTACCATTAGTTTGGAGGACTTGCAATAAGGAGGGTTAAGCATAACATACTTGTATCTCTTATAAACCATGGCAACACTCTTATTCTAATCCTACCAAGCCATGTTCTTTGACAATTCCTAAGATTTAGGAAAAAGGCTTCTCTATCCTTATGGACAAATAACCCTTACACTTGGGTTAAATGGTTACTAGCTAGCTTTTGCTTTCATAGGACTCTATTCATTCAAACTTTGCAATCATAATGTTATTGGGGTATACAACAGTTTGTGTTTCATGGACCTCCCTTTGACTAGAATATAGATCAAGGAGAATGAAAAAAAATTATGGACCCTTTATCAAGCCAAATAATATCAAGGTCAATAATCCATGGACCTCTATACATAACTAGTTTTGTTAGTCTTATTTAGAAACTAGAATATAGACTGAAGAGAAGGATAAGGTTTCTTGGATGCTTTCCTAAGCCAAATGATTTCAAAGTCAATGATACATGAACCTCTACACAATTAATGTTTGTTAGGCCTCTCTAAAGACTAGATTTTCTTTGAAAGCTTGTACCCTTTTTAGCGACCCAATAAAGTTGTCACGACTCAGTTTTAAGCATTGTGACCGGTGTAAAGATATCTAACTAGTATCTAGCCAGTTAGACATCTTTATAAGTCTGTAAGAAACTACATCTGACTATTTTATAATAAAAGAGAAATATATGATAGCATCAAATAATATAAGTAAAGTAAATTACATTGCACATGCAATAAAAAAGTTAATACATGATATTAATATATAGTAATATAACAAAATTATCTAGCAATATACATAGATTTTAATTATATAGAGGGTAACTCGATGTAGTAAACTTTTGTTATACTATGCCCTATGGATATTAGAAAGTTCTATGCAGTGTATCAGTCTTCTGCTGGAGCTCCTGGTTCCTTATTTGTAAAATAAAACAACACTGAAGAAAAATGAGTATATAAAATACTCAGTGAGTAGCTACTCAATCTTTATCCCTATGATTTTCCTTGATCAATTCTCTTTAATAAAAATTTAGAAAAACTAGATAAATTCCATATATTAAGCTTTATTTACATTTAATATCTACCATTTATCATATACATTATGTATTAATATTACATCAATAGAAATGGCTAGTATAGTATACAGGTTTTCTCCTTATTTCTTTGGACCAACCTTATCCTACTCGCCTCCAACCTTTTCCCTCCACTTCTTGCCACCCCTCTCCTTCCTTTAGAAGGATGCAACAAGCCATTAGGCTAAATTATTCCTTCCACATATCACATTTATAGTATCATATGAGCCATGAAAAACTTTTCATGCTAATTAAGGCGAAGTCATGCCAATCCAATAGAATAAAGGTATAATCAATACCAACTAGCCATTAGCATCCTAATTCATTTTCGTTGATCAATGTAACAAGTATAGATTTGACATTTAACATTAAAGAGTGTAAATCATGGCATTTTCTTATAATATATCACAATTTCAATACATTTAACATTCTACTACTCAATTTAGTCTATCACTATATTCTATGCCCTTAAGGAACATTCAAATAATTACAATCATTCAACACATTGTTCCAATCATATCATAATATCATCACAATGTATTTTCAAGCATCAAATACTTAGTGTATTTCACAAAAATCCATTCAACAATACTATTCATGTTTAGATTCCAGAACAAGGCAGTAGAGGATATGTTATAATAAGATACATTTTATGACTTCTAAAACACCTCCAAAATTTCTAAAATAATTATATAGTGTTATCAATATGTTAATTGACAAAACTAAGTCCTTAGGTTTCACAATTAATGAAGAGAATCTATCCAAAAAATTCGTGCCTCATGCCTTTCTAAAACAATTTCAATCTCTAGTAGTACTAGAGTTCTGATATTGTATGAATTTATTCACCAGGAAAATGAACTTCAAATGTCTCGAAAATTTACTATGTTTTAAAAAAGATATGGAAAGGTATCTATAAATTTTTGTAAGATTTTTAATCATCATTTAATACCAAAATTAATTCAATAACAGAAGTGAAATTATTCACGTCTTGTTTCTGGGTGAATTGCACCTTTGTGCAGAAATATCCCTTGTTTAGATTTCTAAAAATTTCCAATAAATTCTATGTGTATTCAAACATCATAAGAGACTAGGAAATCATTGGTTTTGAATTTTTAAGATTTCCTAGCATGTCCCTAAAATTCATGGTTTAGTTCTGGATTTTCAAGAATTCCAGAAGCAAAATCAGCAAAACAATTTCTAAGCTCTTTTTATTCCATCTACACTCAAGGCTTAACAAATGGTAATCTAATCATTCATTCATGCTAATATTGTTCTGATATATTCAAATACAACTTAAGAGCACTAGTTTTCAGCACCATGTCTTCATTGTATGGCCACACACCTAGCTTCATGAAACCAAAATTCTAGAAAGCAATATTGGCAAATTTATAATTAAAATTCAATGAGAAATCAAGTGAGTTGCTACTCACCTCTAAACTTGTATATTTCAAAGCTTCAAATTTCCTCCTAAGAGAGAAAGTTTCTGATTTGAAGAGAAAAGGATGATATCTCCAAGTTTTAGATGATTTCTCCTAGCAATTCAAGTAAGCAAGCAAGTAGCAAGAACTTGAAAATTTGTGGTTGATTGGTTTTATTTCTGTAATTGGTTATGTTAAAAGCTTAAAGAAATCTCCTATGGCAGATGCAATTTCGTGCAAATGAGGAGGGAGAAGAGCTGAATGGAATTTTCTCAAGGTTTCTAGGATTTTCTACAACTTTTTAGAAAATCGGTCTTTTTTGCAATTTAGCCCATAATCCATTAAATTTTTGTATACTTTTCTTGCTGTTTTGTAGCAACTAAGGACAAAATTTTTTGGGCTCCCCTCATCCCAAAATTTTTCTGAATTAATAGAAAAAGAATAGGCCAAAATTCAAGTTTTTGAAAAATTACATTTTGACCCCAAATCTTTTCAAAATTTTACTTTTACCTAAAATTTCTTGGTCGAATTTCAATTTAATCCTTGGATTCAATTTGGGCTTATTAGAAACACATTCAAGCCTCAGTAAATGATTTTTAATTAGTTCAAAAAGAATTTTAAGAAATCAAATTAAATTATTACAATTTTAACTTAATTTATCGAATTTCGGCTCACCCGGGCCCTATCAAAATTTCTCTGAGCAGAGCACGTTTAATTAAGAAGGGTTAATTTACTTTGATACTTTAAGAGTAGTTCTTGGAAAAGTCTTCTAGGAATATTACAAAATTTTTTGAGATTTTCTATTATTTTTTTCTGACGAATGGTTCCACAGTTAAGCCTTGCAATATCAATATACACTTACTTCTCTTGCTTTTGCAAAATAAGGGATATGAATATATATTTCTAAAAATAAAGATGCAAGTATAATTAGGTCAAATTTTAGAAGAAGGCGAGTGTAATTTATCCAATATTTAGTAGTTGTTATTTTTTTTATTTTGTCTTCTGCATTCTCCTTTACTTCATCTCCATTATTTATTAGTTGTCGATCATTTAAGTTATTTAACTTATGACATTTTCATGTTAGTATTTAATTTGATTTGATTCAATCGGTGGTTTTTTTTAACATTGTATGTTATAAAGAATTTCCTAAAACTTTTTATACTTAGTGATTGTTCTTCTAATTAAGCTTGGGGAAATAATAATCTCTAGGAATTTTTGGAAAAGCAAGTTAGCTATTTGAAATATTAAAATTATCTATTATTGATTTCATTATTTTTTATTTTAATGGTTTTTTATTTATATCCATTGCTTAAGAAATAAAAATGAACTTATTTTTCCTAATTTTATTCCCATTAAATTGTTGAACTCTTAAGTATTTTATACATTCATTGACTTTTAATAAAAAAATAAATTAATAATATATATATATATATATTAAATTGAGGATATTCATTAATCTCATCAATCCTTGTATATTATTATTATTGGTAGGCTTGTATATTATTTTAAACTACATATAGAAAGAAATGGAGAAATTAAATAATTAGGAACCAAATAATGGTTGGTGAGGCTTAAATCCCATTTTTGGATCTTTCATAGGTAATTGGTCTTTAAGGGCCGTTTACTAGAATTATAAAGTAATTCAACTTTTAAGTTATTATCATGGGCCTTTCTATTTTTTTACTAGAATAATTTGGTTTTGTAAATTTGAAATATTTTTTAAGGTAGGAATGACATTGCATTAAAGTAAAAAAAGTTAAGGATACAAAAATTTAGAATTAAATTTATATTTTAAAAAAAGATAAAATATTCTTAATTAGTAAATATTACTTGAATTAAACCCTCTTGTCTAAATTTTGAGTACTCTCATTTTAAATAATTTAATATCAAACATTTTGACTTAAATTGCTTTAATTATTCTCATTATTTCTTTTATCATTTGCATTTTGTTACAGTAGGTATACAAATTTATGAAAAAAAATGATTAAGTTTTGAGGTATCCAATAAAGTATTACTTCTCATTCTTCTCTCAAATGGATGTTAAATTTTGTTTGTTTTGTTGAAAAATATATTTCATAAGAAAATATTATTTATATGTATATTAGTAAATGAGTAATATATTACTTATATTTGTTATGGAATAAATGATGCTTAGAATCATGGGAGTAGAAGTAATGTAGTATAAACTAGATTTTTGTGTAACTACTAGTTAGGTAGTTAGTTAGAGGAATATTCTTTCTATCATTGCAAATTAGTCACAACATATTACAATATAAAAAAGGAACTTTGGTGGTTGTATGAGTTGAATATGAGAGAAATAAAGTTCCTTTTCTGTACTCTTTATTCTAATTCTCTATTCTTCTTTATTTTGCTCTTCTTTTATCAATAAGAATGTCATAAAGTATAAATGGTTCTTGCTTTATTTTGTGCTAGCTATTCAAACAAAATTGCTATCAAAAGCTAAGTTTGAAGAATGGCCAATGTAGAAGGATCTTTTCACACCATGTTTCCTATTCTAGATGGAAAGAACTATGATAAGTGGTGCATACAAAAAAAATGATGTTTGGCTATCAAAAAGTCTTAAAAGTTGTAACTAAAAAGGTTGTAGAACTAGAATCTAATCTTACTAAAGTGTAGAAACAAGTTTATACGAAGAACAAGAAAAAGGATTGTGAGACATTGTTTTTCCTCCATTAAAGTGTTAATAATAGGGTCTTTGAGAAGAAATCAAAGGCTACTTTTTCCAAAGAGGCTTGGGATATGCTTGAGAAATGCTATAAATGAGCTAAAAAATCAAGAAAGTTAGATTGCAAGCACTAAAAAGATATTGAGCTTCTTCAAATGGAAGGTAATGAGAGTATCAATGATTATTTCACTAAGATACTTACTTTGACTAATTAATTAAAAGTCAATAGTCATAAAATTGAAGTTTTTACAACTATTAAGAAAAATTTAAGAACATTGCCTCTAAGATTTGATTACATAGTAGTTATAATTGAAGAATCTAAAAATCTAAGTGGAATGACACTTGATGATTTTCAAGCCACCTTAAAAGCACATGAATAGAGACTAAATGAAAGAGTCTTTAATATAGTACAAGAATAGGCACTTTAAGTATTGACTATAGCAAAGTCAAAATTAAGTAATAAAGCAGTAATAGAGAAAGATAAAGAAAAGAAAAGTTAGGGCATGGCAGAGGAAGAAGCTCAAGTTTTAGGGTAAAAAGATTAAGATTGAAAAAAACATAGGTATAATCAAGAGAATAATATTGGTTTAAGATAGTTGTAGAAAGGGTTAAATAGAAGAAAAGTGCAAGGAAGGAAGTTTGATAAATAACACATTCAATGCTATGATTTTACACCTTTTAGAAATTAGTATATATTTATTTTCATTTTCACTTTAAGTTATATGTATATGAATAATTAATTGCTATAGTTTTGTTTCCAAAGAGAATTTTAACTTGGATAATAAGGTTTTATGATAAAAATAGAAGGAATTATGTTAATTTGAGATTAAGTGAAGTTAAAATATAATAAATGTATATGAAAAGGATTTATGAGCTATTTTTCATTTTACCCTTAAGTTTTCTTAAAATTATCAAAATGCCCCTAGCCTTTATAACTACAACCAAAGCTATTTTAACTTTATTTATTTTCCTCTTCTACCAACCTCCTTCTCCTCCTTTTCACTAATTTTTTTTATCAAAGTTTAACCAAATCAAGATAAATTCTTCATCAAATCATTAAATCTCAATTGAAGTGAGGTAAGCCATCCATAATAAATTTATGGATAGTTATTAGTTAAGTTTTCCTTTGAAAAAAGAAACTAGGGATTTAAGCCAATTAATCTAAAAATTCTTAATTTCGTGTTAAATAGGGTAACCTATGATCATCTCAACCTTCCTTTATTTTCTTCATAATTATGTAAGTAAATAATTTACTTAAACTAACTTGTTTTGTATATTTTGTTGAATACTAAAGTTAAAATGGTGAATATTAAGAATCTTGATGGTTAAGTGTGTAAATCATGGTTATGGTGAAGCTTTTTATTATATTATGGTTAAGATCTAAGTATTAAGGATGATATTATGTTAAGAATTGGTTATAATGTTATGTATAAGTTTGAATTAGTGACAATGGACCAAATGACCAATCAATTCATAGAATGCCACAATTCTAGAGTTGATAATTTAGTATGTACTCAAGTATGGCCTATAAAGGTGCTTTAAGATGACTATAATCAAGTATATACTCAAGTGTTACAAAAATGGTGCTTTCTAAATGCCTATACTCAAGGATGACATCTAGAATTGCATATAAGCGAGTATATACTCAATTATGAAGGCCAACATTAGCCTTTGGACCTCTATAAGTGAGTATATACTTGAGTATAACACTATATTACTCAGTTTTATTTGTTTTATGAAATTCTAAAGTATCACAATCACATATGGATATGATATTGATATCATGAGTTTATAAATGTTATGGTAATTGTATAAAGAAGTCATGTTTTGTATTAAAGTTATGAATATTATGGCAATTACATGTAAATGTGATATGATACTCAAAGATAGATAGTATATTTATGTTGTAATGTTTACAAATGTTATGATAAAAGAATCTAATGATGAAATCCCTAAGTGGGATGAGTTTATGCTATGAATGTGAAATAAGGGTGATGAAATGATACCAAAAAGGACAAAACATATCCTAAAAGGATAAAATAGAATTTGTGAAGGGATAAGGTTAATTGAAAGGTATAAGAAATATTGTTTATTAATTTCTATTATGTAAATTGTATATATATATTAACTACAAGCTTCCATGTGCAAATGGAAAAGGGTTTTATAATACCTTTACATATATATATATTGAAAAGAAGATTGTTTACTTAATGTTGGGGACATTGTTATTATTATGATATACATGAAATTACTGATAAATGGTTAAAATTAACCAATGAGGTTATTTGTATAGATACAATAGTTTAAAACTTAAACAATTCCTATGAATATAACATATAGGATAAATAAGGCAATGACGATTAAAACTTACACTCGTATAGTGTATTTAATTCTCAAGAATGTAATTAGTTTATAAATAATCTTTCCTTCTTCATTTTCCTTTATATGGATTATTTAATAGGAAAGCTATTAAAATTTTAGTTTAATTAATTTATATTATTTTATTTACAACAAAGTTTTCTATGAAAGCTTAATTTGTAATTGCTCTTGTTTCTTTTCATTTGATAGGAAACCTTCCACTTAGGTACTTAATTATTTCTTATTGGGAGGAAAGTGGGCTTGTTCAAATATACGGGTGCCTAGGTGAGTTATGAAACATTGAAATAAGTAATGGTATGTGTACTTAATCATAGAGGAATTGTATTCTTCCATATTTAATGTTAGAAATACATATTCTTATTAGGGCTTAGGAAATGATGAAGCATTCTTAATATAAATTCATTTTATTTAGTAAGACTAGTATGAGGCTACTAAAAGTAACTCTTTATGTCGATCACACACTCCAAGGTTAGGTTGTAACTTATAAGTGTGAGAAATAAGGTTATTATGCAAGTGAGTGTTGATTTAAAAAGAATAAGCAAAAGAATAAAGAAGATGCAAGATTTATGTAAGAAGAAAAGGAAGATAATATGTTGCTAATGGTGACTTCATAACTAAAAGAATAGAAAGTGACATCATAGCTCATTGACATAAATTGTTCTAATCATATAACAGGAAAAAAGGATTAGTTTGTGGACCTTGATATGTCTATAAAGTCTAAGGTCAAGTTTGCTAGCAACAACACTATTTTGGTAGAAGGAAAAGGGAAGATCTTAATTCAATGGAAAAATGGTAGGCATGTTTACATTTTTGAACTTTTATATGTAGCTATAATAAAGAATAACTTGTTAAGTCTTGGGCAATTGTTAGAGAAAGGTTACAAGTGAAGATGGAAAAAGGCTATCTCATTATTTTAAATTTGAAGGGAAAAATTATACTTAAGGCCTTATTATTAAAGAACAAAAGTTTCAAAGTTGAAATTTGGAATGCAACATGTTAATACCTTACAACAATATCAAGTAATGAAAATTACACTTGGTATTCAAAATTTGGTCATTTCAATTTTAGAAGTTTGAATCTGTTAAGTAAAAGCAAGATGGTATCAAGTTTGCCTTCCATAAACCATCTAAAAAGGTTTTGCGAAGCATGCATTCTAGCAAAACATCATAAAAGATCATTCCAATAAGAAATTGTGAAAAGAACATTAAATTTTTTAGAAGTTGTCTATTTAGATGGATATGAACCTTTTAGTGTTCAAAGAATTAGTAAGAATAGTTACTTTATTACCTTTGTTGATCATTTTAGTAGGAAGATATGGATTTAACTACTAAAACAAAAATCTAAGGCCTTAGAGGCATTTAGAAACTTGAAGTTGATGGCTAAAAGAAAAAATGGTAGAGAGGTTAAAAATTTATGCATTGATGAAGGTAGAGAGTATAACTTATATGAATTCAATGAGTTTTGTAGATTAGAAGGAATTGTTCATGATGCAATTACTCCTTGCACTTTATAACATAATCGAGTGGTAAAAACAAGAAATAGAACAATAATGATTATGGCTAGAAGTATGCTTAAAACTAAACTTATGCTAAATAATTTTTAAGGTGAATTTGTGACTTGTGCAATGCATATCTTTAAACTTTATCCAACTAGAATGCTAGATACAAAACTCTAAAAAAAGTGTGGACTAGTAGGAATCCTAAGGTAGATTGCCTTAAAGTTTTTGGATAATTGTGTCATGTTAATGCCTCATAAGAAAGATAGGGAAAGTTGGATGATAGAAATGAAAAGGTTATCATGGTCGGAGATCTTCCAATTAGAGGCTATAGATTGTTAGACCTAACCACCAATGAGTTGATCATCAACAAAGATGTCCTATTTGATGAATCTTGGAATTAACTAGATGATATGAAGTTGAATGAAAAGCTAAATTCTATCACATTTGAATTATCCAATGAAAGTATTAAAGAAAAAAACATATGCAACAAATGATGACATATTAAATGAAGAACAATAAGTTTACCCATTCAAGTTAAAAATAGACCTTAGAGCTACATAGTGCAACCATCTAAGTTGAGAGATTTTAAAATCTTTCCTAATAATGCAGTGATAGAAGATGGAGACCTAGTACATTTGGCACTCTTTGCAGACTATGAGCAAATATTGTTTGAAAAAGCTATTAACACTAAAATTTTGATTGAAGCTATGAAGAAGAAGCTAAATGTCATAAAAATAAATAAGACTTAAAAACTAATTGAACTACCTCAAAATAAAAGGTTTATTGATGTTAAGTGGGTTTATAAGAATAAAATCAAGCTAAATGGCGAAATTGAAAAGCACAAGACTAGGCATGTAGCTAAAGGATTTCTTTAAAAGCTTAGCTTGGATTATCAAGAGGTTTTTTCACTAGTAGCCAAACTTGAGTCAATGAAATTAGTGGTAGTAGTTACAACACATAAATCCTAGAATGTGTACTAATTTGATGTAAAATCATTCTTTTTGAATAGACCCCTAAAAATAGAAGTCTATATGACATAATTTCCTAGCTTTGAAGTTAAAAAGGTAGAAACATAAACTATATAATTTGAAGAAAGCCTCTCATGGCCTTAAACAAGCACCAAAATCTTAGAAGAAAAGGATTAACTCATTTTTTGTTCAAAATGGTTTTAATGGATGCATCAATGAATAGAGTATGGATGTAAAGCTTACATATTAGAAATCTATTATGGTATTGTCTCTATGTTGATAACTTGTTGATAACTAGAGATAATGAAAACCAAATTCAATGTTTTAAAGATACTATGAAGTATGAATTTGAAATGGTAGACCTTGGTCTATTATCTTATTTTCTGGCATAGAGTTTAAATAAACTTTGATAGGAACTTTAATTCACTAGAGTAAGTATGTTACAAATTTGCTTCAAAGATTCAAAATGTCGGGTTGCAATATTACTTAAACACCAATAGATATATATATACCAAACTATCAAAAGAAGCTGAAGCTAATAACCTTCTTGATCTTACCATGTACAAGCAAATTATAAAGAGTCTAAGGTACCTATGTGCTACTATATTAAATTTTTCTCATGGAATTAGTCTTATTACTAGATTTATGGAAAGTCCCAAGCAATCTCATCTCCTAGTAGCTAAAAGGATTTTAAGATATGTCAAAAAAACTTATGATTAAAGGCAGCTATTCACTAATAATAATAGGAGCAACAAGGGAGGCTTGGTTGGGTTCTCCAATAGTCATTGGTATGGAGATAATAATAATTAGAAAAAGTACTTCAAGCCATTTGTTCACATTTGTGGGAACTACTTTTACTTAGTGCTCAAAAGAATAGCTAATGGTGGCTTTATCCTTATGTGAAGTAGAATATGTTGCAATAGTAAAGATAGTATGTTAAGCAATGTAGTTATTGAACTTGTTAGAACAAATGCATATGAATTTGAACAAACCTTTGAGCCTATTTATAAACAATGCCTTTACAATCAACTTTTCTTAACATCTAGTGTGTCATGAAAGAAGCAAGCATATAGAAACAAGGTTTCATTGGGACCATATGAATAAAGCAAGAATTGAAGTGCTAAAACTCAAATATGAAGATCAAGTTACTAACATCTTAATAAAATCTTTGAAGACTAGTGGTAGATTTAGAAGACTTAAGAGTTTGCTTAGCACAATTTTTGTAAAAAAAAAGAAAAATCAAGATTAAAGGTGAGTATTGTTGTATAATCTAGATTTTTGCATAATTTCAAGTTAAGTAGTTAGTTAAAAGAATATACTTACTTATTAGTCACAGCATATTACAATATGAAAAGACTCTCATGGTTGTATGAATTTAATACAAGAGAAATAAAGTTCCTTCTTCCTTCTTTCTATTGTAATTAACTATTCTTTTTTACTTTGCTCTTCTTCTATCAACTACAATGTTGTATAGTTGGTTCTTGCTTCATTTTATGCCTATAGTTCTAACAAGAAGAAAGTATGAAATAAAAGATATTGTTTTTCTTAATTTTTTTATAATTAATGTTAAACAAATAAACTATTTTTTATCTTAATATCTTATAATTATATTTTATAAAAAATATTTTTCATCAAAACAATCAAAGCCTTTGAAATTGAATTCATTAGTAATCTTCAATTGGATTCCAATATATTGTATTATTGAGGTTCTAATAGTATTATCTATTTCATTTTCATAAGTGATATCATAATAAAATAAAAAAAATTAACTTGTCAAACTATCATAGATAATAACAATGACATTTTAAT
Organism: Sindora glabra; assembly: GCA_020226215.1. NCBI lineage: Eukaryota > Viridiplantae > Streptophyta > Magnoliopsida > Fabales > Fabaceae > Sindora > Sindora glabra. The sequence goes on from CM035233.1 coordinate 18,200,071, forward strand.
GTTATAATAGTATTAAAAAAATTTTAATGAGTGTAATAGAAAACAAAATAAAGTTAGAGTTTAAATCTAATTCATTTTATATTATTAATGAAGTTATTAAAAAATGAATTTTTTTATTAATAGTAGATATATTTTAATAGTTTTTATTGATATATTAATATGTTGGTAAATGATAATATAAAATTAATTTACAATAATAATGAATGAAATTTAAATAATAATAATAATTTATGCACATCATGGTTGAAACAGAAGATATATAAATTTAGAAAATAAATTAAAATATCAAACTACAAGATTAAAATGGTTAACGCTGAATTTTTTTTAAAGAAAATGAAGAAAAGAAAAAAGAAGTTAGTTCTTTCAAGCAATATATACTTCTTCCGTTCTATCGCATTTTAGAAAAAAAATTATTTATTATTTAAAAATTTTAAAAAAATATGAAATATTATTTTTTCCACTATAAATGTATTAATATATTTATTCTATCACAATTTCCTCTCTATTTTGATTTATTTTAGAATTTATATATAATAAGAGATTAAATAGTAGTTTTGAAATATTAATTAAAAAATAAATTAAATTATTTTTTGAATATTTATAAAATTAATTAATTGTGATAATTTAAAAATTTTTAAAAATTTAAAAAATTTAAAAATTTCATTTTATTTACTTACAATTTACATAAATTTTTAAAAATAAAATGAAGAAGGACAAGATAAACAATTATACGAAGGGGAAAAAAATAGGAAGGAGAGAAGAACCATCAATAATGCCAGAGGAAGGAACGATAATGTTTGATCGGGTATGGTCTTCCCTTTGACCCTTTCCAACAGTCTCAGCAATAAAATATGACTCAGTATCATCGTTCCTTCTTCATTGAGTACAATTTCAATTCCAAGTCCAATTCTCTATCGATAATTCGTCAGAAAGCTGTATTCGCTGCAAAAGTTAGCATCATTCTTTGTCGTTCTCCATCTTCCTTCTAGATCAAATTTCTTCATTTCCTCATCAATGGCGGTTTGGGTTCGTCATAATCCCTCTCATCTTTGACGATTACCCAAAAAATCGTAAATTTCTCAAATTTGAAAGTAGAAGGTTCAATTTTGTTGCCAAAATTGCTTCCTTTCCAAGCTAACTTGGTTGGCTCAAAATGGGTGGGACGGAGAATTCGAAGGCTGTGTTGCTGGGTCGGTTGGTTGATAGCATAAAGGAGATTTCTGGTTTTCCCGAATGTCAAAACGTTTGGAGAAGCATGTATGGGAATTTGGTGAGGAGGGTGAAGCTATTGAGTCCACTGCTTGAGGAATTAAATGATAGCGATGAATCGCTGACTGATGAAGAACTTCGGGGTCTTGAATTGTTGAGAAATGCTTTAGATTCAGCTAAGAACCTTCTCAAGTTTGTGAACAAAGGGAGTAAGCTTTATCAGGTTCGTTGTTTGATTTTCTGTTTTCTTCTGTTATGGAAAATCCACAATCGAGGAGATTTAGTTATTTTGGTGTAGCTCTCTTCTTTCTGAATCATGGGTTAACTTCGTATTGTCAGTTGAATTTTTCCCTGTGTTTCTTTATCAGGTGTGATTGCTTTGTTATTTGAAATCCCCAATGGAGGGGATATAAAGTTCGGGTTTTTGTAAATATTAGTTTGTTGACTTTGTTTATCAGTTGAAGATTTTATCTGCTAATTGGATGATGATTTTTTTCCCCTTGTAAAATTGATGAAATAGGCATCAAATTCTGCATGTTACATATATTGAGTTCTGTGGGACTCTGTTTGGATTGAGAATTGAGATTCCAATGCTTGTTCCTTATATCATCCTGCTTGGGACTTTAGTTTTTCCCAATCACTTTAAGTAGGTGTCTTCTTTAGAATTTAAAACTCTGGTTTTTGTCTTTTATCTTATTCCTTCACAGCATTTGTTTTAGATTGTAATATTTTTTACATCCTCTGTAATTGTTTCTGCATAGTAGTTTTTATTGCAATTGTAGGTGCAAATAATGAACCAGAAATGCACAGCTCTATTTTATCTGGTTTGAACATCAAGCTTGCTGCATGGGGGCTCGAATTTGATTGAAATCATAGAAAAGTGATGTTTGAATTTAGCTTAGCACCATATGCAATTACAGTTCATGTTAGGCTTAATCAAGGAACATGATTTTTTTAGGCCAAAAAAACCAACCATTAAGCCCAAAATCTTCTCCCTTGACCAAGCCTAACATGGATCATACATAAAATTAGATATCTTCATACTCTTATTTGGATTTCCATTAGTCTTCCTCAGTTATTAGGATCTCCATCATTTAATCTCTCTACTCCTTTCACATGTCTCATTATCCCTATCGCATTCTTGATTATCATATATCTATATTTAATTTTAAATTGGCAACTTAAGCAAATTTTATCACTTTATTAAGCATAATCCTAGTTCAGTGATAATGTAATTACATAATTTCCAAGTACATGTCATCATCATTTATCGAAATTCATAGAAGATAGGACTTTGTTTTGCTTCTCTTTGGCCTATAAAAATGGGATAGAATCATAGGAGAGACACTTGAACTTCAAGTTCTGAAAAATATTAATGTTCCTGGAACCAGGTCTTACCCATGCAATTTTTCTCCTGCCAGATGTATATGTTAATCGATCATTTACATTTCTTTACTATAGTTGTTTTAATAAATTAACAAGGAGTAATATACATATATACTCTGAAAAAAATACACCTTCTACCGTCCACCCATTTACTAATCTTAGTTAAGGTCTGGGATATTTTATGCATTTCTGTTTCAATGTTTATCTAAAAAATGAGGTTGATATAAACCATTGATTCTAAAGTAATTGCTGCTTCACAAATTGTAGGCTTTGCAGAGGAAGGAGACTGCAGACAAGTTCCAAGATATAACTGAAAAAATTGAAGCAGCATTGAGTGAAATTCCGTACAACAGACTTGATATTTCAGAGGAAGTTAAAGAACAGGTGCTTCTTTGTCGTACATTAAGATTGACAATAGCATAAACAATTCAATGGTGTTTCACAAAATTTTAATTACATGAATAATATTGTCTGTTCTGTGTTGGGCAGTTTATTAATAGAAATCAAGAATTAATGTGTGCCATTGTTTTAAGTTTTTAACCTTTTTCTATTCCTTTTTAGATTGAACTTGTGCATGCTCAATTCAAAAGAGCCAAAACTGAATCAGAATTAGCTGATTTACAACTAGAGTTGGATTTAGCCACGGCACAAAGAGAGAAAGACCCAGATCCTGCAATACTTAAAAGACTTTCTGAAATGCTGCATCTGAGGACTATCAATGACCTAAAGAAGGAGTCAAGTGAGCTGCATGAATTGGTTATCTCGAGTGGTGGAGAACCAGGGGATTGTTTTGAGAAGATGTCATCCCTTCTTAGGAAGCTGAAGGATTGTGTGCTCACAGAAAACCCCGAAGTTGATACCTTTGAGGGTGAAAAGTTCCCGATCAAGCACAGGTCTCCTGTAATTCCAGATGACTTTCGTTGCCCAATATCTCTTGAGCTAATGAAAGATCCTGTAATTGTCTCCACTGGACAGGTATCAACCCGAGAATATTGTGCAAGATTTTTCTTTCTTTCTTTCTTTGTCCCAAGACACAACACACACTTTTGCACACAGCCCTAACCCCTAATTATGTTTTGAAGAGTCTGATTGCTTTATGGTGTGAAAGCAATGTCCCAAGACACAACACACACTTTTGCACACAGCTCTAACCCCTAATTATGTTTTGAAGAGTCTGATTGCTTTATGGTGTGAAAGCAATGGGGTTGAGCTACCAAAGAAGCAGGGGAGCTGTAGAAGAAAGAAATCTGGAAGCAGTCTTTCAGATTGTGATCGAGCTGCCATTGATGCTTTATTAAATAAACTGTTTCCTTTGTTTTATGAATATGATCTCTAAAGATTATTTATTTACTTTCTTTTGCAGACATATGAAAGATCCTGCATTCAGAAATGGCTTGATGCTGGGCATAAGACTTGTCCTAAGACACAACACACACTTTTGCACACAGCCCTAACCCCTAATTATGTTTTGAAGAGTCTGATTGCTTTATGGTGTGAAAGCAATGGGGTTGAGCTACCAAAGAAGCAGGGGAGCTGTAGAAGAAAGAAATCTGGAAGCAGTCTTTCAGATTGTGATCGAGCTGCCATTAATGCTTTATTAAATAAACTGGCAAATGGTGATACAGAGCAGCAAAGGGCAGCTGCTGGTGAACTTCGACTTCTGGCTAAGAGAAATGCTGACAACAGAGTTTGTATTGCTGAGGCCGGAGCCATTCCACTTCTAGTAGATTCATTGTCTTCCTCTGATCCTCGAACCCAGGAACATGCTGTTACAGCACTTCTCAACCTGTCCATCAATGAAAGTAACAAAGGAACTATAGTAAATGCAGGAGCGATACCAGATATTGTAGATGTCCTGAAAAATGGCAGCATGGAAGCCAGAGAAAATGCAGCTGCAACTCTCTTTAGTTTATCTGTACTAGATGAGAACAAGGTTTCAATTGGTGCAGCTGGGGCTCTCCCAGCTTTGATAATATTGCTTTGTGAAGGTACTCCCAGAGGTAAAAAGGATGCTGCTACTGCTATTTTTAATCTTTGCATCTATCAGGGAAACAAGGCGAGAGCTGTAAAGGCAGGTATAGTGGCCCCACTGATGAGCTTTCTAAAGGATGCTGGAAGTGGGATGGTAGATGAGGCACTAGCTATACTAGCCATCCTTGCAAGCCATCATGAAGGCAAAACTGCAATTGGTCAGGCTGAGCCAATCCCTACTCTCGTAGAGGTTGTAAGAACTGGTTCCCCACGCAATCGGGAGAATGCTGCTGCTGTGTTGTGGTCACTATGTATAGGTGACCTACTGCAGTTGAAACTAGCAAAAGACCTTGGCGCAGAACAGGCACTGAGGGAATTGTCAGAAAACGGCACTGATAGGGCCAAAAGAAAGGCCGGAAGTATATTAGAACTCTTACAGCGATTGGAAGTGGATGCTGATATGCAAAGTACTTCTTAGTCTCATGTGACTTGAGGATGTAGCCCACCGATATTAGAAGCTTGTGCAATAAATAACAGATCCACGTGAGTGGTGTGTGAAAATAGTGTATGTCTTTATTTGTCTTGAATCTCATATCCTTGTTGATTGAGTTAACTAAAACATGCCAGCAAGCTGTGTGGGAACTGTGTATTTTTTTCAAGTTGCTTTTTTGTCTGCACGGCTAAATGTTGTATATTAGGTGTTGATGATGTTGTGATAATTATAGGAGACGTAATTTACCTGGGAGGTTTTTCCGGGCTTCCATGCGAGAGGTTTGGATGTAATTCTTAAAACTTTGGTCTTTTGAAGTAAGGATTAGCATTATAGATTGCAATCAAAAGTGAAGTTACAATTTTATTGATATAGTGCCCGTTTCACTCTTAACTATTGTTATGTTCGAATTCGCCATTCGTTGTTATTGAATAATGCAATCCACATGATGTTTTTTTTTTAAAAGGATTTGGATCCTCTTATTTTCCATTTATCATTTTTGGAGAGATAAATACAAATTTTACTTTAGGGCCTACTATTTTTTTATTGGGGTCTATAGTTCTCAAAAAAAAAAAAAGTATCTATCTTTCTTCAAAATTCACTTCATATATTTCTTAAGAAATGTATCAGATCAATTTTTTTTTTAACTATACAAATTTCACCATTCAAGTAGTTTTATATACGGTTTAAGTGGGATTGATTAGATTTAAATAGTCATTTGTATAGCTGTGTAAAAGCTGTAAATGTAATAAATGATATAAGTAGCATTATTTAGATGTTTTTCTTGAACTCAATTAAGAATTTAAGATTGTTTTAAAATTAAGCTTTCTCATAAAGTATAGAGAAGATAAAATTATTCTTCATAAATACTAGGAGATTGGTATTGACCATTTGGTCATAGATAGCTTGGATGCAATTATAGCCTTACACATAGTTACACATTACCAGAGAGATGGTTGGGAGGTTGAAGGTGGCAAACATCATCAAAAGAGAGTTGCTCAACACTTGCAAGTAAGGCAATAATGAGTTATGGTTTTATTATGGTTTTTTAAATACTAAGTTAGTGAGAGTAGAAAGCGAAGAAAAGAGGAAGCGAAGAAGTAAGTTAAAAGACTTATTTAGGTTAGTGACTAGTATTAATAATGATTATCTTACTAGGGATATAGTAGTTATATCACAATATTAATAGGGATATTTATGTCATTTAGAGGGTACAAGTGGCTCACAGGCAATAAACATTCTCTAATTGTAATAATTACCTTTGACACCATCTAGTGAACCTAGTTCGATCTCTACAATTTGTCTAGTTACACTTATGATTATGCTATGATTAGTGAATTTCTTAATAGACCAATTTCAAGGTAAGCATATGGGCCAATTGATCGAGGCCTTTTAAACTTGGCTTGACCCAATATTTAGCCCCTTTAAAAAATTTTGTAGCAAGGCTTGATCGAGCACTTGAGGGGTGGTATGCATTATCTCATTTGCTTGACTAACTAGTGTAAGTCAATAAGGTGTTCAATAATTATTTGATGCCTTAAGACGAGGCAATCACATTTAATGCACCTATATTGCAATCTCTACATATCTAGGGATTACAATGCCTGTTATAATTTGCTTTGGTTTTCATACTAAATAATGATAAAACTACTTATTGGCCATGCTTTAAACATTTTGAACCACTTGATCTCTTTTATTAAAAAAACACAATGGATCACAACCTTTTATTCAAACATCAATGCCAATGGTCTTTCTTCTAGCCATTGTGTGCACTTGGGGATCTAAGCAGTTAACCTTTTGCCATTATTATATAGGATCGAAGAGTCTTAATCCCAATCATTCATTAGCCTATAAATATTTAAAAAAAATTATCTGGTCATTACTTTCACTATTCTTGCAAATTTCTTAGAGTGGAGAGCATCCTACTATTCAATACCATGCTTTTATGATTTATTCTTGCTTGTTTTCATCAAAGAAAAGTCATTGTCATTGTCTCCATTCATCATCTAAGGTAAATTCTTCTATAAGAAATATTTTTTTTTGTTAAGGTTGATAGTTACTTCTATCACTTTATACTTGTGATTCTCTTTCCTTTCTTGTTGAATCTTTTTTAATTTTCCTTTTTTGGCTTGTGAATGTAAGCTACCTAATAAATGTATTTTCCCTAATGTAGGTGCCTTTTGTTTTGAACTACTCCTTTTTCTTCCCTAGGTTTTTTAAAATTTAATATGAACTTTAATATGGTTAGGAAATCTTTGCATCCATGAACTTAAACATACCTTTGATTTTGAAGCATAGCATATATTTTGAAACATTTAAGAAGGTGACTAAAGATCAAGCAATTAATTTTGGTGAGAGATTAATTGATCAAACTTTTTCAAAGCCCAATTTGATAGACATTAATTTGGTTAAGGATATTATTGATTAGTCTATAATTCTAGATTTTAGAATTGATCAAATGATCATTCATACTGATTAGCAAAATGTGCTTTGTTTAGCTATCAATAAAAATGAATGACTATTTTTCTATAAGAGATCAGAAAAAAATGAAATGGTTAGCCTTTTTATATTGGTAAATATTTCTATATCTTAGATGATTAGGTAGGCTTATCCTCTATTGAACCAAAGGCTTGCTTGGTTAATTTTTTTGAAGAAAAATATGAAGTGCCCTATCTTTATCCTATCCCATTTGCTTAGTCCAAAAATCATCGAGGAGTTAAGAGGCATGCAATGTTCAATGCCTAAAACAAATTATGTTTGTCAATGTAGATGTAAAAAGGTCAAATAATTCCAAAGCTTAGTTAGATGAAAGGAAACTAGCTAAGCTTCATGAATGCAGGCCCCTTCTTTATATTAGTCAAAAAACCTCTTTTATAAAATAGCTGAGGAGGATGAACAAGTCTACAATTTTGATATCGAGTTTTTTTTCATGTTCTATTAAGTTGTCTTTAAAAAGGCTAATGTTATGCTCATTTTACTCCTTTTTAGCAAGCTCTCATGCAAAGATTGAATGTAGCTCTTACTTAAATAATCTTTAATTATTGAGTTGATATTATATGCTATGAATTTTTAGTAACTAATATGGAATTAAGAGTGATTGTGAACAGTTTTTTGTATTTTTTTTCCATATTTATAAGATTATAGGTTCTTGGATGTATATAAGTGCCAGAAAAGGTAGACAAATATTTTATGGATTGAATTCTAGTGCTTATGGGCGGAAAGAATTGAATGTAGCTCTTACTTGAATAACTATTTATAATCTATTTTAGCAAGCTCTGATGCAAAGATTGAATGTAGCTTTTACTAAAATAATCTTCAATGGTTAGGTTGATATTATTTGCTATGAATTTTTAGTAACTAGTCTAGAATTAAGATTGACTATAAATAGTTTTTTGTAATTTTTCCACTATATCTTGGATGTGTATAAGTGCCAGAAAAGGAAGACAAATATTTTATGTCCTGAATTCTAGTCTCCATAGTGGAAAAAATCCTTTTTCAAGGTTTATGTTCTTCTTAATGTTCACCCGTATTGGATTCACTTGAAAGGTCAATTTTTATTCCTTATAAATAATAAGGTCTCCTTCTAAGATCATGAAAAAGGTTCCAATATTAGATAAATTGGACTTACTAGTAGTTAATAAGGCAAAAATGGTTACCTAGACATTCGAGACCTTATTAATGTGTTTTTAATTCATGCTTTTTTTAAGTTTTTCTTTACTTTTACTTATTATTTTATTCTAAACCTTGGTTGTTGATGTTTCAAGCCTTTATTTGTCAGGTAGATCCTTCACATTAGATAAGGTCAAAGATCTAGTTTGTTAACATAAGAAAAATTCCTCCAAGGATACTAAAGGCAAGAAAAGAGCATAGAGTCCTCATGCCAATCAACATTGTAAGAAGAGGGTTGATACTAACCACCTCAACTTAGGCCATCTAAATCCATTGATGGCCAAGAGAGACTAATTAATTAGTCTAGACCTTCTAGTGGTCATGAAAGTTCTATTGATTAGTTAGAAGAAGAATAAATTGGCCTTTTTCCTCCTAATGTGTCACTAAGGAGAAATCATTTTGTCTAATAATTAGCCAGGTCTCATAACCGATAAAGAAGAGAAGAAAACCTAATCAAAAAGAAGAAAGAAAAGGGAAAAAAGAAAAAAAAATAATGACTTTAGACTCCAAGGTTACAACTTTGACAATAGTAGGTAATAAAGTTAGAACAGTTGTTGTTGATGGCATTGTTATAATGGTAGTTACTACTATTCAAGCCACTAGGACATCTATTCCTACTCCACAAGCTCAATAACTAGGGTTAACTACTATCACATTAAACCACTTAGGCTTGGGAGCACTTCTAACATTTTACAATTATGAACTTTTTAATTCTAAGTATAGGGAGAAGGTTGATTTAAGGGAGTTATTGTTAATACAACTTGTATTGCCTTTTGATACTAACCAACCTATATTAAGTTTCTAGACTCAAGCAGTAAATTATATACCATATAGTGTCAATCATTTTCTTTTCCATAAAGATTCCACAAGAGTGTTTGAGAAAATTAACAAAGTCCACTTGAATCATTTCTTTACTCAGAACTTTAGTCGAACACTCAAAATAGCTACAGTCGATCTTGTGCTTTTTAAGAAAATCAAAGAGTTAGAAGAGTTCTATAAAACCTATAGAATAAAAAATTGTTCCAAAGTAGAAATAGATCTTAAGGATAAAAGTGACTATGATAGATCAATGCAAATCACCAATGAACTCAAATAATTGGTTGATGAGAAAAACCAATTAGTTGCATAGAGAGATATATAATCAGTAGTCTGAAAAGGAGATTAAAGAAGATAGAAGACCATGCTAAAGTTATAAGGAGAGAAAGTTTCCAAAGACAAAATGAAATTGAAAACAAACAAAAATAGTTAGAATTGATGACCAATCATAGAGATAAAATAAAAAAGGACTTTCATTTATTAGAGAAAAAGAATAATGAACATGAAGGTAATTAGGAGAAAATGAAAAAAAATTAATTGAAGAATTTCGAACTAAGAATGCTACTCTTCTAGCTTAGAATGCTAATATGAAATCTAAATATCATTAGCTAAGGGAGGATAGTGACAAAATTGCCAAGCTAGTTGTGAATAGCCACTCGAATTCCTTTAATCTTTCTAAGAAATAAGTAAAAGCCTTATATCCTAACAAAAGTTAGGAAGATAAGCATCTTGAGGACTGTTGCAGATTTATGAAGAGATGAATTTGATGAAAAGATGATGAATTAGTTGACTTTGATGAAAAAGAAGATACATAAGCATGTAAAGTGAGGCAAGCAATATAGGGTAAGCAAGCCTGCAAAAAGTATAAGGAAAAATTATCAAGCCTGTGGTTACCTTATGGGCTTACCTATGAGAAGCCCATAGGTAGACAATATTATTATTTTTTAACTATTAAGAGTGATTAAATTATTAATGTGTATATGTAAGGATTGGAGATTAAACCTTAAATGTAGAAGAATGAAGACACTTTCAAAGGATTTTGGATTGGATTAGATTAAAAAAATCTATTTTTTTAAATTGCAATTAAAAAATTAGATTTTTTTTATTTATATAATAAGTTAGTTAAGTAGGGTAAAAAATTATATTAGCCTATTAGACATTAGATTGAAAATTTGGTTGGATTAAAAAAGTCTCTAAATGCTTGAAGGATTATAAAAAATTTTAGTTAAAAAAAAAAAGCTTATGCCTACAGGCAAGCCTACACTTGTGTAAGCTTATGTCAATGCAAACTTACCCACATTAACCTCTAAAAAATATATGGTTTAATATATAGAGCCTAACCTACCTCATGACCATAGGGTATTCATATTGCCCATAGGTTATGAGCCTATTTTACATGCTTAAAGATACAAAAGAGGAGGATGTAATCAATCCTCTTGATGTTGGACTAAAAATTATTAATTAATCTTTTAGGATGATGGTTACTAATGACCAACTTATGGCTAAGACTAAGGCTACTAAGGGTTAACCTTCCTTAAGTGATAATATGACTGTGAATGCCATAGATACTAATTAGTCTAGTGCTATTCTTGAGGCTCAACATGTTAATATAGATAATACTACAAATTAAATAATAGTCATAGAGTAGATTTTTTTTATATCGAATGCTAATCATATAATGAATATATGAATGAAGATCTCTTTTTGTCTAAATGAATAGATATTCTATCTTTACATATATAATATTATTATTTATCTTCAAAATATGTGGTCTTTAGTGTGGTATCCTAATGTAATGATAATATAGTGATCTTTAGGTTAAATGATAACATTTTAGTTAAGTGTTTAAGAATATTACTTAAACAATAACTTATTTGCTCATATCTTTGAGTTTTAGCACTTTATAATTTGTGACAAATTTATAATAGTTTTTCAAAATGATAAAGTGTTCATTTTATATTAAATTGGTTTTATGTTGATAGGATTTGCCAAGATAAAAGTTTTTAGTGATTACTGCATATTAGATAAAAATTCCATTGTGTTTTAAGTCCAAAATAGAGGGTCGAAGTTGACTAGTTGCAAATAAGGTTAGTTGTTTTGATAAGTGATTGGTTCATATCAAGCTGTAGTAATGGCTTTTATGGTCAAATCAAAGGCTTGATCAATGTATGTTAAGTTTAACCTCAATAATGGTATTTAGGGTTGAATGAAGCTTAATTGATGTAAGTTGAGGCTAGTTATAATGGGGCAACTAGTGAAAATTAGGCCTAATGATGTTTATGGCTTAATGAAACTTGATTGACATAAGTTGAAGCTAGCTATAATGGGGCAATTAATAAAAACTAGGCCTAATAGAGTTTAAAGTTGATGAAACTTTATTAACATAAGTAAAGGCCAACTATAATGAGGTAACTAGTGAAAACTGAGCCTAATGGCATATAAGGCCAAATGAAGCTTGATCGACATAAGTCAAGGTTAGCTATGATGTATCTTTATTCTAGAATTTAACCTTTAAAAAAGTAGGTAATCAAAATATACTAAAAAATTCTTCTTCTTCTTCTTCTTCTTCTTCCCTCTTTTAAGGTATATAATTTAACTACTAAAAAATTACTCTATTAATATAACAAAATATTCCCTTAGATGAGATATATTCCATGTTCTTAGCAAAATTTTTCATTATATTATAAATAATCTATAAGAACTATTTCCTAAACTTTGAATCAACTTGAATGGTTTTTCCTAGTTAAGTGCTTATTTTCCTTCTTCTTGGTCCTTTTTTTGGTTGTTTACTCTTTTTAAGAGCAAATATCTTTCTTGAAATTTTGTTGGTCTTACCATTTTGTTATGGTACCTAGCTATTCTTTGTTTGCAAGCAAATGATCTCACAAAGCCTATTTCTCGATCTTTATCAAGCAAGTGAAGACCTTCTTTCAACATTTCCTTTTTGTGAAAACTAATTGGTTCTTTCACTTGGTTCTTCTATTTCTACTAGAATGAGAGTTTTATGTCCATATTTGAGATGTAAAAGAGTTTCATTTTTGGATTTTTAAGAGTTTATTTTGTAAGACCATAGAACACTTGGTAGCTCATCAATTTATTTATTTATTAATGCCTCTAATCTTTTCTTCAGGCCTTTTAGTATAGTTTGACTTACTAATTTCACATGACCATTGCATTAAGGGTGTTCTACTAATCTTTGGTTAATTTTTAGATATTTATGAAACTTTTTAAAGGATTTACATGTGAACTGGGCACCAATATCAGTAATTATCACCCTAGGAATGCTAAATTTACAATAACATTTTTTTCATATAAACTTCCGTATAATTTTAGCAATGATTATGGCAAATGGTTTTGTTTCCATCCATTTGGTAAAATAGCCTACAATTACTGTTAGGAATTTAAGTTGCAATGTTGTCATAGATGATGGACCCAAAAAGTTAACCCTTATTGAACAAAAAACCACAGTGAAACTATTATTTTCTTATCAGTCACTAGTAGATAAGGGATATTTGCATTTAGTTGACACTTTTCACACTTTTTAACTAGTTCCATAGTATCTTTTTTCATTATTGGAAAAAAATGCATTGACCTAATTGTAGACCTTAACAACCCACACCTAAGAGGGGGTGAATGAGGTATTCTTAAAACTTTTACCATTTTTGAAATTTCCTTTAGAAAATCTTTAATTTTGGGAAGTCATAAGAATGATTTTGATTCAAACACTTCCAAGAAAATTTTATGAAGATATTTGTTGCACTCGAGATATAATAATTCAAGGAATTAGTGCAAACTAACTTATTCCACTATGCACAAATAAATCATTAAGAAATCAATCTAAGATAATTTAATAGAGAAGTTTGCACATAATATATAACAATTCAATTTACTTATGCAAAGCAACTCACTCAATTATATGTAGATAAGAATCAAGAAGTTAATGCATAAATTGATTTCTTTTTCAACTATTGAAACAATAAAAGTAACATTGAAGCACAATTCATTTAACAAGTTCATCAATTATGCATAAACAAAATAATCAAGAAGCATATGTGTGGATATACACTCCTTTCAAGCATTCAATCATTCAAGCATCAACATAAGTATTTAAGCATAATATATTCAACAAATGATAGTAGCAAAATAGAGCAAGTGATTAAGAAAAATAGAGTGTAGTGCACAAACAATAAAGAGTAAGGGTAGAGAAATCAAATACAAAGATTTATAGTAGTTCCTCCCTTTGATATCCTCACCAAGGTGTGCATCTACTCTTCAAGTTTGTGTATTAATTCACTATCCTTTCAAGTTTTAATTAACACTTAAAGAAGTCTTACAATCCTCTTGCTCTTCCTTGAGAAAATCTTCCTCTTAGAAGGGATACCTCACCCTCTCTAGGATTTTCTAAGGGATACTTCACCCTTTACAAGTTTTTCCAAGGGATACTTCACCCTTTATAATTAAGAAATGATAGAAGATGAATATCAATTCATACAAGCTCTCTTAAAGAGTTGATGAAACAAATAAAGCACTTGGAATGGAAGAATTTCGTAAATTAGAGCTCAAACCATTATTTGATGAAAGAATGTATAAAATAATGTTAAGAATTGAAATTTAGGCTTTCTCTTAGTTGTATTTGATGTTTTTAGCTTATATAGGAAGCCCATGAAGTATTATACCTATTTAGAGTTATTAGAAATGAAAACTAGCCATCACTATGCTAGAATAGTTGAAATCAATTGGTGAATCGATTCATGATGTACAAGGTGCTCTTTGTATGCCTAGAATTGATTTATGAATCAATTCACTTAGATAAAATTGTAGACTCAACTTTAAAAGGTCATAACTTCTTTATTTTAAATTCATTTTAAGCAAATGACCTATTTTTAGAAAGCTAATTGAGTCTAATTTCAAATGAGACTAGCTTCATACTCATATATAATGTCATTTTTGAGATATATGTAAAATAATGAGCAAAGGTTAGAAATAGTGAATTTGTAAAAATCTAATTTTGAGACTTAGATTATATAAATCATAACTCTTTCATATCTTAATAATTTTGAGAAAATGACCTATCATAAAAATATCTTTGTCTATATTTTCACATAAAAATAATTTCATGCTTATATCATTTGTAATTTTCACGATATGATCAAAACAATAAGAACAAGTTAGAAAAGGCTAGAATGCAGAAAATTGATTTCTAGATTCAACTTGAAATGATCATAAATCTTTTATATATTTATCATTTTAAGCAAATAATATGTCTATGGAAAGCTCTTTGAGTCTATGTTTATATGGAAAATGTTTGACAATAAAATCATAATTATTTTATGAGATATAATTAAAAGAATGAACAAAAGTCAAAATTAAAAACATTAAAACCTTATATCTTATTGGTTTTTGAAATGTCCTCATAGGCTATCTTGTAAAAACATGATTGCGGGTTATCCTTTTAAAATATTTTAATCAAACTAAGAGTATGAAAACATGTTTAAGCTCTATATCATGAAATACTTTATTTTACAAGGAAGTCCAAGCCTTAAGATGAAAAACTATGCCAATCAAGTCCTTAGATTTTTCTTGATGCTTCCAAACTTTTAAATACTTTGATCTTCTTATCATTCAATCCTTGGAACATATCTTCTTTCTTGCATTTCTTCCTTGTTAACTCTTGAGTTAAGCATGACAAGATTTTCCATTTCTTTGTTTTAATGCTTACTTTTCTTCATCTAGGACTTTTCTATATAACAAACATAAACTTTGCAAACCATATGGTTAGTCTAATCTACTATATCAAGATATTGATGCATGATTCTCATATAAAATAAATTAGCATAAGAACATGCATAATCATATATATATCTTGATCAATTACATGCTTAATGATAGTTGTATAAAGATATAACATTCTTTTAGTATATAATCAAGCATATGCATCAACCATAACATAGTATGTCTATTAAGGCTTATATAATATATACTACTTTGGCACAAGACATACAATATTATTATAATATTCATTTGTTATCATCAAAACTCATCATATGAAGCCTTAGGGCTATCACTAATAGCATTTTGAGCTAAAGAAGACCTTGCAATATGACTACCACAAATCCCCTCATAGATCTCCCTAAGGGCATAGTTCATTTCATTTAGGTGTAAACATCTTAAAACAGGCAATGAAAATCCTCTTTATATAATCTCCAAAGATAGTAACAATGTTAGATTTCTCTCTCTTTAATGTACTTACAAGATAGAAGAAAAAAGTGGAGTTAAGCTCTCAAAGGAGACTCCAATGTCCAAGTTAGTAGTATGTAGTAAGAAAGAATAACATGCCTAGTAATGAAGGTAGTATATGCTTTATATGGGAGTTCTTTAAATAGGATGGTTGGAAAATGGTTACCAAATAATTAGACAATTATTAGATAATTATTGTTATAATCTCAAAATTTTAAGTGTTTAACATTAACCTTCCTTTAAGTTGTTTAATGAGGCTTAAGCTAATGTTTGTAGAAGTTAACTATAATCTAGCCCACAACATTCACCTATGAATTAGTAAAACTATTACCCAAATTTGATAATCTGACACCAAATTCTGATAATTTGAATTATTTAAACACCAAAGTGAAAAGTCTGAATCCTAGTCTGATCTAAAAATTTGAACCTTCAATCTAATGATTTGAAAATATGAATCCTAATATGATGATTTGAAGTATTAAACCCCAAATTGATCTAAAAATTTGAACCCTTGACACTTTTAATATATAGTATTAAAAAGGGAACCTTTGTCTCATAAGTACTATTTATTTCTCTCACCATTAGTTGAGAGTCATTTTTCACTAAAATTACTTTTTCTTCTATTTCTTTTGCTTGTTTTAAGCCTACAATTAGTGCTTCATATTCTACTTGATTGTTAATCATTTGAAAGTTAAACTTCAAAGCATATTCAATGGTCACTTCATCAAGTCTTTTTAACATGATCCTTATTTCACTAGCATTTTTGTTTAATGATCCATCAATATAGTGTCCAAACAAAAGGTTAGTTTTTTTATTTTATTACTTCTTTAAGTTTGTTTATATTAACTATAAAATTTGCTAAGACGTGAGCCTTTACAGCCTTTTTAGATTCAATGATAATATTATGCTTAATTAGCTTAATAAACCATGCTACTAATCAACTAGTTATATCTGGTTTTTACAAAATTTGCTTTATTAGTTAGTTAGTCTTAACTATGATTTTAATCTTCAAGAATTTGTAATTAGCTCAAAGGAAAGCTTTTCAATTTTCTGATACCAAAGCTCTGCATTGTGGTGTACTTCCCTCATGTTTCTTTGATCAAGATTGTATTGACTACTTCATCAATTTTAACTAAATATAAGTAAAGCTATTTTCTTTGATTAGGTTTAGATAAAATAGGCAAGAAAGCTAAGAATTTGTTTAGATTTATGAATGTATAAGCCTTATCCCATTTAAACTCTTTCCACATTTTTAAGTTCTTGTAGAATAGTAAGCATTTTTTATCTAACCTTACGGGGAGTCAATTTTCATTAAATAATTTCACTAAGGACAACATATATTAAATATAACAATATTTAAGGATGCATTGAATGTTTATCATGGCAAGAGTCTCATGAGAGTGGCAATTTATCCATCCAACCTTTGGATTTTTTTCAAGTCTATAGGGCTTTCAATTTCCAAAATTGCTTAACATTTAATAGGGTTAACCTCTATCACTTTCTTGATTAGCATAAAATTAAGAAATTTGCTAGTAGTGACATTGAAGCCATATTTTATTAGGTTAAGCCTCATATTCCAAACATTTTAGTCCTTAAATACCTTATTCATCATTCTTTAGTAGGTTACTCAAGTGTTCTTTGACCCAAAAGGCATGGCTTTATAATAATAACCTTCATCTATTATGAAAGTAGTTTTATCTTAATCTTGTAGCCACACAAGGTTTTGGTTGTACCTGGAAAAGTATCCCTAACAAACTTAAAGACTTTATTAATAAGCTGGCCTATATTTGGCAGTGGGTATGAGTCTTTTAAATAAGCTTTATTTAGGTTAGTAAAATTCACACACATTCTCCAAGATCCATTAGCATTTTTTACCATGATTACATTAGATAGCTAAGTGGTATAATGAATCTCCCTTACAAACCTTACTTTTTATAGCTTAACAGCTTCTATTTTTATTGTAATCGTTCTATTAGGCCCAAGTTTTTCTTTCTTTTGTTGGGCTAGCTTATTAGAAAGGTTAATGTCTAACTTATGGAAGGTTACTTCTAGATTGATTCTTGGCATGTCTGCATTAAACCATATGAACATTTCAATGTTGCTTTTCAAGAGCTTTAGTAACTTGGCTCTAAATTTTGTTAATAAGTTTTTACTAATTGTTATTGTTCAATCATCCTCTGAACCAAAGACTTTCATTTCTTTAATGTTGGACGAAGTTTTAGGTCTTTTCTCTGCCTTTTTCCATAGGATTGAAGGATTCCATAGTTATCAATTTGGATTCTCAATCACATAATTTTAAGGGGGTTAAATGATAAATAATCATTATTGAGCTAGACTAAGTTTAAAGGGCTTGGATTGATTAGCCCATATGCCTACCTTGAAACTAGCCCATCATGAGATTTGCTAATCTTAGCATAATCATAAATGTGATCGGATAGATTGTGGAAACCATACTAGGCTCATTGGATGGTGTCAAAGAAAATTATTACAATTGGATAGGAGTTATTACCTCCATTAATCTTATGATATAACCACTATACCTTATGTAAGATAATCACTATAAATATTAGTCACCTATTTAGGTAAGTTTTTGTCACGACCTACCTGGCCATGACTGACATAGATCTTATTATTAGTTTTCAAAAGCCTATTTAATCCTACTTTGGCATCATCATATAATTACTAAATAAAATAACTTGGTTTAATTTAAACCTTTCATTTCACAAATAAAAGGTATATTTACATCAAAGTTATACTATTATATAGATAAAATATCTACAAGTATCTATAGAACCTTTTGTCCACTTCTAACTAGCTTCCTATTTAAATTATGGCTACTTAGTACATTTATCAGGATAGACTCTACTCTTGAATAGCTAGTGGTAGCTATAAAGTTTGAATTAAAGCATTTAAAAAAAAGAAAACAATGAAAGTACGTCTTAATAAGTAGATAATTTACTCAATTATACCTTTTCATAATTAACATTGCAAATATTTATCTCATACTACACACCAAACAATGTAACACTTCATATTATCAATAAATGCATAATATTACCTATATCATAATTCAATTCCACATAAATCAAATAATAAATAGCCATGCCTCCTAATCCTCCTTATCCATTCATAAACCTAACTTTATCTTTCTAGTGTTGATAATTCAATTTCACCATTTTATTTTTCAACACTGTATCTCATCATCATACTTCTATTTTAATCATGATTCAGCATTTTATTAACTCATTTATCACTCAATCTTCATTTATTATTCGGCCATTCATTCACACCTTATCATTCTTATTCTTTCCAAACATTATAATTATATGACACTAACAATATCATTCATAGTTTTAAATCAAACCAAACTTTTTTGCCCAAGTCCAATGTTGATAATTCAATTTCGCCATTTAGTCTTTTTAACATTGTATGTCATCATCATACTTCTATTTTCATCACAATTTAGCATTTTGTCAACTCATTCATCACTCCATCACCATTTATTATTCGACCATTCATTCACACCTTGTCATTTTTATTCCTTCAAACATTATAATCATATGAAACTAACAATATCATTCATACTTTTAAATCAAACCATTTAGTTACACAAGAAATTAAGTTAAAATTCACTACATTTATGATACCTTAGTGTATTATTTTTGTAATTCAAATTAATGTAAGGATACTTAAGTATGGCTTCCTAAAATAGAGCTATACTTAAGTAATATACTCAAGTATTCAAAAGCAAAGCTATTAGAACAATACTAGTATTAGAGTATGGTACTTGGATACAAGGCTCTAAAATAACAAAGCTAGTATTTGAGTATCACAATTGGATACTTGAAGGCAATATGCAAAGACTTTTAGGTGCTTAAGTGCTAGCATTTTCTAGGTAGTACTCAAGTACTAGTTCTAGAATTTTTAGAAATTAATTCAAAGGTGTAGAAAACCTAGCTAAATCATTTCTAACCCATAATCCAACAACATAACTTCATTAAACAATATTCTTCATAGTTATTGGTAGTATGTTTAACTCAAGCAACACAATTTTAGTATAAGAATTTCATTCTAACTTAATTCATCAAGGAGCTTAATTCATCAAGGAATTCAAGAATCAATCATTTGTCATGTTTAAATTTAATAATTTTATAAACTTTCAAGATAAGTAGATTATCTACTTACTTTTAATGTGTTGTAGGAGATTATATGAACTCAAAAGATGTTATTCTTAACCTAGACAAGGTCAAATCAAGGAAAATTAACCCATCTACCTTGAATCCTTAATTTTTATCTCAAAAATCCAAAGATTTAATCATCAAAATTCATACTAAAAGAAGTTGCTTTATTTTCCTAAAAATTGATGATAATTCCTTGAAGTGCAACTTTGGTTCTTGCCAAACAAATCTTAGAGTTGAATTGGAGAATTTGGAAGAGATGAAGGTGGGAAAGAGTTAGTTCCTTTTGCTAGAGAAAATGGGAAAGTATTTAGGTTCTTTGTATGCACTAGGAGTAATATAATAATCTTGTTAGATTAGTAGGGGAATCTTTAGAAAACATGTGCCTAAATCTCCTTCACATACCTTCTTTCAATTATAATTTCATATAACCTTTCATTAATCTAATTTTACTTATTTTCTTATTAAAATCCCATTTTCTAGTTTTAAATATCTATCCTATTCTTATCCTCAATATTCTTTTAATTATTGACATGTGTGCAAATTTATTGAATAAATAATTAAAAGAAAATTCTACAAATTTATGGGTGTAATAGTTTCCTAACTCACTTTTTCACTTACTTTCTTTTTTGTTTTCTGTTCTTATTAACTTAAGTTTTAGAGGGCCATAATGGGACTATAATCCTATTATTAGCTAACTTGTAGGTGTTGAGTAGCTCTCTTCTATTGCTCTCTACTATCTTCAACCTTGTAACAACCTTTCTTGTAATGTATAACTAATAGATGAAGTGATTTATGGGAGACATTAGATCATAACATCTAGTTGGTAGGTTGTTATGCCTAGTCACCATAATAAGTTATGCTTTGGATTTTGAGTCAAGCAAATGGATAAGATATGATGAATATGGATAAAGTCAAAGGAGAATGGATTATTATTAACTTATTTATCCATTTATAATCCAATATAAAATTTTAAATGAATCACAGATGATCTAAGATCTTTAGATATATGATTAACTTAATACATTTATTTATCAAATTATTATGATTTTATTTCTTATTCTTGTTGCCAATATTATTTTTGTACCACTTTATTGTATTTACCATCTCCATTTTAAAATAAAATTATGCTATTAAAAATTTTAAATTAAATTTTTATTCTTTTTTGAAATTCTAATTTTTCTTTGTCTTTTGTGACATAAATAACAAATTTTTAATATTATGTTTGTTAAAATAAAAATTCATAAAATTAAGCTAAATATTTTAACATGGGCTTATATTAAAGAAAATTTATTTAATTCAAATCAACATTATAATAAAATAAAAAATATTTAAAATAATAAAAATTTATTTTTTTTTATTTTTTTATTGATTAATTAAGAATTTACCTATTAAATCATATCTAAATATATTACAATTAAGGGTGATCAAAAATTGCCTACCTGACATTAACTAACTGACCAAACCTAAGGTTAGTTAATTAAAGTTAGGTAAAATTACCAATTTGGTTGAATTCAGAAGATTTTGCTTGTAAATTTTTATGTTTTAGTTGGCAGTAATTTCCATGTAATTAACCATATTAAATCGAAACAAATTGAAATGTTAGTATATATGTTTTAGTGAGACGTCATCATTTTGGGGCTAAAGAAGAAAAACTAAAGATATACTTTTACAATACAAAATATTCTATCCATTAGCCTAATAGTTTCCTAAATCTTCCTCCACCCTTATTAGAAATAAAAACAAACCCTAGTAGACTGAATCCTACTCTCCATCTTTATTTTCCAGTATGGCCTCACTAGATTTATTGTGATTCTCAAGTTACTTCCTACTAGGAAGCCATTATCCCACTTTGACACTATAAGCATCTCCTTAAATTGCGACGAGAAGAAGGCTTACAAGCAAAGTGAAGGTTGTTAAGAGCCTACATCAAGGTATTTTACTAACTTTGTTCTTTTATAAGGTTTTTTTTTTAAAAAAAAACCTTAATCTTTTGATTTCATGTCTTTATTTTTTGTGATGCACTAGTTTCATCTTCTAATTTCATGTCTCTATTTTTTATGATGCATTAGTTTAATTTCTTAATCAACTTCCCTTGATTTTATCTTGAAAGTTGGTTATGATTTACCATTCATTTTTAGAACCTAAGGCAGTTCAAAATATTAGTTGATAGTGATGCTTTGTATTACAATCTTCTATTGAATGATAGAGAACTAGGACTCAAGTTTGACTTTAGTTTCTAATTTTTGTAAGATGAACTTGTGATTGGACAATAACATAACACGTTTATTGTATTGATGGGTATGCCTATCTTGAAGATGATATCTGTTGATTTCAATAGTTGTCCTATTTCTTTTGTATATTACTTGAAGACTTGAGAGTTAACTTGTGCCTATAAAAAAGTTCCAACAACAGGACATCATAATCTATATATTCTTAACCACTAAATAGCTAACACACTAATTACTTTCCAAATGAATCAATTAATCAAGAAATTCCAGTATACTTTAATGAAGAATATTTCTCCCTATTACTTTAAATTGGCAATACATCAATTTTTTTTAATATCTTACACTTTTATATAACACTATGACTTAAGAAGAAACAATTATATGTATTTTAATTTGCTAGTTGCAAAATAAAACAATATTACAACAACAAAGGTTTGAATTTCCAGCAAGATCTATTTCCCAATTGCTTGCTTATGTTAAGCACTTTCAAAAATGAAACCACATGTTACATGCTTGATATCTACAAACCATAAGGTTCTTAACTTTATCCTTGTTGTGAAAGACTAGTTTTCTTTTCTTTAATAGCCTTACTTTTGACTTGAGGATTTTGTAAATGAGCAACACCTTTGCCAGGTTTATGAACAAATTTCTTGTTTTTCCTAACAATCCTTTGCACCATTGTCTTGAGCAAAATTGAAACATCCAAAGGCAAAAGAATTCCTTCCCATCAAAATCTTTAGAATCACCATCTTCATAATATACCTTGTACCACCTTATGTCTTT
Source organism: Sindora glabra (assembly GCA_020226215.1). NCBI lineage: Eukaryota > Viridiplantae > Streptophyta > Magnoliopsida > Fabales > Fabaceae > Sindora > Sindora glabra. Next base: position 18,223,041 of record CM035233.1, read on the forward strand.
ATCATATTTTATTACTACTCCTATGTAATATTGTCCTTAAAACCACTTTTGAACATATCTCCCCTCTAACAATTCACCAAAACCTGAATTTCTCTATGTTTCAATAATGTTTGTAGCATTGCTAAGAGTAGTAATGCTATTGTTAAGGGTAATGTTAGGTACACCATTGATAACAATAAAAGGCTTTCTTGGTAACTCTATAATTCTTGCTGCCGATATGTTTGATTCTAGCTTATTCCCTATCCCTTCCATTGCAAATGTTGCATCTAACAAAGGTAAAGCACAGAAGATAACAACTCATTAATTTAATAATATCATTTGAAAAAAATTCTTGGTAAATGAATATGGTAGTTGATTAATTAGATAAATATATTAGTTGATTAATCACAAAATAGCAAAATGGAGACTTTCCACAAAAAATGGGTAAGATAAGAATAAGAGTTTTTAATTTCTATTGTCAATTCTAGATTCTTGTTATAAGTTTCTATTAAAATTATAGTAGTTAGGATAAAACTATAGATTTTTTGGTATAATTGAAATTTGAGGACTTTCTTTAATGTAATTTATAATGGAAGTAAATGACTTTGAATGAAATGAAGAAAGGGTGAAACATATCCAACATAAAGTTGCTTTTAATTATTAATGACTATATATATATGACTTTGCGAGAAAACTTTGATTGTTGTCTTGCGTAGTTAGAGTGATATTTTTTTACTGTAATTTTTTATATTTGTTTACTCCAATTTCTACTAAAATGATAGTAGTTAGGATGAACTATAGCCTTTTTTTATATAAATGAAATTTAAGAATACTTAGCATAAAGCATATCCTAAGAACCCATGGATTTGCTAGCCAAAATTAGGAGATGACTAGGATACTTAGCAATAGTGTTGGTGATAACATTTGAGTGAAACTCTATTAACTTTTTTGCCTTAAGAAGCACCCTTCTTTTGCTACTAGCAATATTTAGCAAGAGTTCAGCCCATTAGATGGGTGTAAAACAAAGCTTAAACCATTTGTTTTGCTTTTATATAGCCATAGGCCAAGTTATATTATACATGTCATGTTATGCACGTATTTGTGCTTTGAAAGTTATAATGTTCAAATTAACTATTATTTCAAAGGTAAAGTGGTCATAAATTCTCGTATATAAAGCTTATGAAAGTTACTTTAAACGTAAGGTGATATTTCATCATCATAAATTCTTCATAGTAAATAGTATCTTTTGAAGGTTGTTTTTATCCGTTAATAAATATGAATATATATATTTTTGTAAGTAACTTACTAATGCTTTTTTTACAATTTTTGTTGTCTTCACTGCTTTTGGTTGTAATTTAGTAATGCTTTGCCTTTCATATTATGAAGTAGTGAATGAATAGAATGATACATATATAAGCTAGTATATTTGATGTTATGTAATAATTACTTCTCTAATAAAATTTTGTATGGTTAATTGGTTATTGAATTAAATGATTTTGATTGTGTATGAAATAAATTGATTTATATTTATTTTGATTTTTCAGACTAAGTTATATTATATAATTAAAATATTTAAAATCTAATCTAATAATTTGTTCTCCAATTTGTAGGTTTCATTTCAAGTATAAAGCCTGCTAAACCTAATCTTACTAAGGTAGCAATTATTAGTCCAAGCCAGCCACTTGCTACTAGACTAAGTTAGCTACCTACTACTATTAATATCAATTCAACACTAAGTGAGAAACCTATAGAAGATGCAAGTAAAAAGCTTCCTACTATGCTTAAGAAAAGGAAGAAAGTTATGTTAAGAAAGTCTAATGCCAACAAGCAAGCTGAGATTCAAACAAGAAGAAGGTCACCAGCATGGAAGCAGTTTAAAAAAATGCTAGATGAAGAGGTTAGTAAACCAACTGTTGAGTGTATATAGTATGGCATTTAATTTTTATGTGATAGTAAAGAGCATGGTACAACAAACATGCTTGCTTATATACTAAAATGTCCTAAATCTCCAAATGCACTTAGTAATGACCCTAGTAAAAAATTGTTAGAGTTTGATAAGATATCTTTTACTAAATAGTTAGTTAGTTCCAATCCTCATATTATTGACTTGAAGGAGTGTAGAAAAGGAATAGTCTTTTTTATCATATGTAATGAGTAACCTTTTAAGGATGTGGAAGGGCATGGTTTTAAATATACATGTAAGAGGCTTTGTCTAAAGTTAGATATCCTTTTTAGGTATACCATAGCTAGGAATGGCCTTAAGTTTTATATGGAGGAGAAGGGTAGGCTTAAAGCATTGTTGAAAAGTGATTGTGAAAGGGTGTGTTTACTGATTGTTGGACATCAATGTAAAATATTGATTACATGTGTTTAACTGCATACTTTATAGATGATGAGTGAAAATTACAAAAATGCATCCTTAATTTTCAAGTTATTCCTAATCATAAGGGTGAAACAATTGGTAAATGTATTGAATCTTGCTTGAATGATTAGGGGCTTAAACATGTACTTATAATAATAGTAGACAATACCAACTCCAATGATAGAGCAATAGCATACTTGAAAAGGAAGGTTAGAGATTAGAAAGGTTTGGTGTTGGATGGGGATATGATGCATATGTGGTGTTGTGCACATATCCTTAATTTAGTCGTGAATGAGGGTTTAAAAAAGTACCATGATTCTATTACTACCATAAGACATGCCATTAGATATGTTAAGTCATCTCCAAGTAGGCTAACAAAGTTCAAGGAAGCCATTGAGGCTAGAAACATCACTTCTAATCCTTTGTGTGCCTTGATATTTCTGTAAGGTGGAATTCAATACATCAAATGCTTCAAGTAGTTAAAAATTTTTAAAATGCATTTGAAAGGTTAGAGAACGATGATGGAGACTTCAAATTGTACTTTCAAGAATCTAAAAGTAGAGGAGTTGTTCCAACCAATTTGGATTAGGTGAATGTAAGAGCCTTCATTAAATTCCTTAGGATTTTCTATGATGCCACTTTATCCTTGTCTGGTTTATTGTATGTCACTTCTAATATAACTTATAATCATCTTTCACTTATACAAAGTGAGATAAAGAACTGAACATTTAAAGATAATGTAAATTCTACCTTATTTTTCATAGCAAATGAAATGAGGTTAAATTTTGATAAATATTAAGGAAAAACTTGAAAATATGAATGCAATAATTTTTATTACGAATATCTTAGACCTAAGATTCAAAATAGCTTATATTACATGGTCTTTTGAGGACATCTATAGAGAGAGCCTTGCTAGTACTATGGTTAGGAATGTGAAAGCATCTATGTCAAAGATGTATGAATGGTATTTAACTAAATATGAATAGCTTATTAGGAGTGGGATAGACTAGCAAACCATATTAAGAGATGTAAAAAATATAAGGAATCCTATGTTGGGATCAGGAGCTAAATAGTTATAATAGAATTTAACTAATCCTACCCAAGGATCTATGTGAAATGATTTGACTAGGATAAAGATTTAGTCATTACCTTTTGCAGACAATTCAAAGGCTTAATTGTTGATTACTTTTTTAACTTACTTTTAGTCAAAAACTTTAAGGTATCGACATGAATTCGTGAATCACTAATGAACATCTTATGGCTTCTAATTAGAATTCTCCTCCTTTATCTCGTAGTGCTAGCTATGCCCCATCTAGGGTTATGGTTAAGGAGAGCTATTAGGGTTTTCTGTATTCTTTGTGATGCATGAATAATAAAATAATAATGAAATATTAACACCTAACATACTTATTTAAATAGGTGCATAGAAAATCATAATTAATTGAGCTTTGTTCCATGTATAATTATGTGCTTATAATTGAGCATTATAATTATAACATGAAATTCCCATATACTATGTCCAAATAATTTGGCCAATCAATTCCAAATCTGTTAGGTTCTAAGTGTGCAACCCTACAACCTTTCATTATATTGACAATGATCATAAATTATATTAATAATCATACACAATGAGCAATGAGTGATGCCTAACAACACATCATTATTATCCAAGTAATGAGAAAGTTAGTAATTCGATTGAACCTATACATGTGATTATCATCTATGACCTTTTATCTTAGATATTTAGATTGAGCACGGAACATGGATCATGTCATTCTCATATAGCCTAATTTAAATGTTTCTTGATTCCTAAATAAGCTGACTAAAGCAAATGTAATTGACATCCTATGTTAATCCATTTGAGGATAGTAATATATTTTGCTTAGTCTTACTTAATCAAGGGGCTTACAGATGCCACTCCTATTATATAGGACAAATTCCATCTTAATCATACAAATTCCTTCACATGATATGTGACACATCTAATAACTACCCTTACATTTACTTAATCATGAGTGACATAGAGTAGTATCAAAATGTGGAACTCATATGTAAAGAATCTTAGCAATCTTAAGTCAAAGGACCATATTAATGATGATCACTAAGAATTATTTATGACACTTATATAACAATCTATGTAGTATTCTTATAGTGGATCGGTTTAGTATGTAACTTCTCTAACCTGTACTCATGTGTAAACTTAATATCTCATATAAATCACTACACATGCTAGTCTTAACATATTAATACAACTTAATCCATAATGATACATGATTAAGGATATTTAAGAATACAATTATTCAAGGGTTATTATTATAATTAAATATACTACACAAAAAATATATGTATAAATATGTTAACTAGAATTACCTTTAAAATAACATGATTTAAAATTACAATCATCCATATGATTAGTTTTAAGGTATATACACTAACATCTTAGACTTACAAGCCATGCCTAAAAGGCAAGGAGTGCTGCCTTTAGGTCACACCTAAAGAAGAAGGACACAATTTAGGCAAACCATAAGTTAAAGAAATACCTAAATGAACCTTGTGTTGATAAAGATGATAATTATGATGTTTTAGCTTGGTGGAGATTAAATGCATCTAGATTCAATGTGTTATCCAAGATAGCAAGAGATGTATTGGCTATCCCAATGTCCACTATTGCATCTAAGTCTACATTTAGCATATGAGGCCATGTATTAGATGTTTATAGGAGCTTTCTCTCCCTAAAGAAAGTAGAAGCATTAATATGCACTGAGAATTAGTTAATGCCTACCGAGTTTGAAGACATTGATATAGTTGAAGATTTTCAAGCTTATAAAGATATAGAAAAAGGTAATTAATAATTGTAAATCTTTAATTAGTCTTTTTTAAATTCTCAATAAAGATAATGAATGTTTTTGTCTTTCTTTTTAGATATGGCAATTGAATTTCAAGGAGGCAGCAAATCTGGAACTAATCGCCCTTGCAGTGTTTGACAAGAAGATAAAGAGAAGGCACAACAGTTATAGTCACAACCTATGACTATTGATTAAAAGGTAATTTTTCCATAATGTAAATGCATTTAATTCATTGTGAAAGTGTTGTTCTTGTTGTCTATCCAGATTTCTAATTTTTTTTTACATTGTAGGTTGATTAAAGCTAGACAGTGGTGCCAAAATGGACTAGCAAATGACACCATTGTTGTAAAAAGTAAAAAGATATGCTAGTTGCAAGTTCAAACTTGTCAACTTAAGAATTTTTTTCCATTTGAAAAGTCTTTTGACAACTTATAAATATTTTACCTTTTGAAAAGGTCTTTTGGTATTTTATCTCATTCAGCTTCTTCATCATTTTTTTAATAAAAAAAGTAATTAAATTATTAAATATTCATATATATAATTTTAAGATTAGATTTAAGATGTGAAGAAAAACAAATCCTCCAATGATTATTTGAAATATGTTGTTATATTTCATGACAATGTTATATGCCCTCTTACTAGAAATATCAATGATATGTTACATTTGATAGAACAAATGAAATGTAAATGAGGGGGAAAAAATGAAATATAAATGAGGGGGAAAAATTGTTGGATAGATGCTAGGAGATGGAAATTTTCGTCCTTAGAAAATGATCATTTGATAAATGAAATCTTTATTTTATAATAAAATTGATGTGATAATTATTTTATTATTTATAAAATGATTTTTTAATATTTATGTCTCTTACATTTTTTATATATTTTAATGATATCTTTATATTAATAAATAATAGAATAACATCCCTTTTTATTATTTTTACTAGAAAAATATTTTGGTAATTATAATTTTGATAATAAAATTTAAAATAAAATATTTTTGTATTATACATAAACAAATTATTTAACATAAAATAGCAATTAATAAATTACAATTTTAATGTTTTTACAATAGAATTTTTTTTTACTAATTATGATCTTGATAATAGAGTTAAAATATGATAAATTTTCATTATTAATTATATTATATATTTTTATATAAAATTATTTAAAAAGTTTACATACTAGTTTATTAAACTAAATAGATATAATTATTTTTATTATATTCCTACATTATTTTTTAATAATAAAATTAAAAATGGAATAAAACATCTATTTTATTTATAATTATATCAAATATAATTATGAGTTGACTGTTGCATCCCCTTTTTATTTCCATTCCATCAACTAGTGTTGATTATGGTTATTGTTGCATTAAAGAGAAAGCACTCATATCGTACAAGTATCATCCTAAGATATTTATCACGGTACTCATAAAATTTTATGATTTAAAATGTTGTAATAAATTTTAAAAATATTAAATTAAAATTAATTAATTATAATAATTTATTATTAATAAATATAATTAAATAATTTTAAGTTAATAATTTTTTAAAATTATTATATTATTTCAAATTTTAAAATTTTTAGAAGATGGTTGAATGATAGAATTCACCACATCCTACTATCTTTTATCCGATCATCTTTTTGTGCAGCTCCGGGGCCACACATCACTTCGAATTATCACGTGGTTGGATGGAGGGATTCATCTCCTACAGGATTTAGTATAGTCACGCTTATTCTTCTCTTATTTTTTTTTAAATATATATATTAATTCCTCTTTTTATATATGCCCTTTTTCTTCCTTTTATATTTTAAATATATATTTATTTCTTTTATTTTTGACAAACGAAACTGATGAATATATATTTATAAAAATTAATATATATATATATATATATATAGGTTAAATTTAAAGGACTGCATAATTTCCCCTTGTAAAATTTAAAGAGACCTTAGCCATTGCCGCTTGACTTTATATACTACATAAAATTTCAAAGTCAAGTGTAATTTTGCTCATTTTATTTCAACGGAAAGGTTTTTTTTTTTTAAATATAGTTATGAAATAATACTATTTTACAAAAAGATATATTGAGTCAAAATATTTTATTTATTTAATGTTAAATATAAAAAATTTAAAGATAAACAGATTCCTCTTTTTCAAAAAGGATTTTACTTTCTTTTATTATTATAATTTTAAGTGTTATTTTTATGAAAAATACAAATTACCTTTTTAATTTTGAAGTGGCTAGGTATTATCTTTTTTAATTTTGAAAATTTAGAAATTATCTTTTTAAATTTTACAAAATTTAGAATTAACACTTGTCATACATATAATTAACCATTTTATCACATTATATACTTTTTTCATGAAATTTTTAGACAATAACCAAAATATTATAGTATGTTATTTTTAAGTTACTTTTTATACATAATTTTTATATTATATAAATAATAAAAAGTAAACTATATATAAAGAATTTTAATTAAGTACAAAATTATAATCCAAAAAAAGCAAAACAAATTAATATTTTATCATGTTTTGATTCTTGTTTAAAAATTTTGTAAAAAATCATGATTCTTGTTTTAAAAACTTTATAAAAAATCATGTGATTCAATAAAATAATTAATTAAATGAAAGATGAGTGTTATTTCAAATTTTATAAAATTTGAATAGGTGATTTTCAAATTTTTAATAAAGAGATAAAATCCAATTACTTTAAAGATAAAGGAATAATTTATATTTTTTATTTTTCATAATTATAAATATAAATGATATATTATTTTTTTATTAATATATATATAAATATATATAATATTTTTCGATGAAAAATTCTTTCCGATAAATTAAAGGAGCCTTACCATTTCCTTGGCCATCTTTGCCTTTTTTTAATACAATTTATTTTCTTTAGTTTGACATTTACAGAATTATGAGATGCCTTTTTCTATTATGTTATAAAGCTATATATTCATTTTTTTTACTGATATATCTTTCTTTAAATAATTATATTATTTGATATTTAGTATATTTTTCAATATTTTTATATGATATCAAAATCTTAAGTCTTTCATATATAATTTCTTGTCTCCTTATATTTTATTAAAAAATCATTATTTAACAATATTTTAATTTAATTTTACTTTTAATCTTTTATAACTTTAAATTTTAACTCTGCCAACCTGTAATCTGTCAAAGCAAGCCAGGTATTACACGGTAGCCGGGAGTGAAATGTCGGGATATCCCAGTCAAGATTAGAGGAGTTCGTCCTTATTTATTTTTCGGAAAGATTTTTGATAAATTATTGACATAGTGGTAAAATACTATCAAATTTTATTATTAATATATTATTATATGGAATATGAATATGATATATGAGATTTAATTTTAAAATAATAAATTTAATATATAACAGATTTAAATTATGGTTCACGCAATAAATAAGTTAACTTATAACTTATTGACTTGATTAATAAGTTATAAGCTAATTTATAAAGGTGTTTCTCACACTAGTTTATAAGTTACCTCAAGTAACTTATAAGTTCTGATTTAATAAATTACCCAAAGTAACTTATAACTTATAAGCTATTATTTTTTAAAATTCTTTTCAAATCTATCCTTATTCTTTTTTTTTTAATTTATAATCTATATTTTTTGTAATATAAATTTAAATAATTTTTAAAAAATATATTTAATTATATTTTAATTAATTATAATTTTATAATAAATAATAAAATAAAAATTATATAAGTAAATAAATATATAATTTTATAAAATATAATTAATTAAATATTAAAAATTATACTTTTATTTTAAACTTTTTAATTACATTAATATAATTTAATTTTTAGATAAATATAAATTATTTTAATTATATATATTTCTATTAATATGTCTTTTTATATTATTTTATAATTTAACAGCTAATTTACAAAATATTTTAATTAACTTATCAGCTATCAGTTATCAGTTATCAGTTAATTTATCAATTATTAATTAATTTGTCAACCATCAGTTAGTTGTGTGAAATAAAACTTTAATAATATATTAATAGATTAATAATATATCAAAAATTTTTCTCTTATATATTAATACTCACTCCTTTTCATAATTAATTTGGGATAATTTAATAATTTCACATTAAGTCACTGATTAGAATCCCTTACATCAACTAACTCTTTTGTAAATTATTGAATAGAGATATTGTAATTAAGTTTTGATATCCGTATTAAATACTCTTTAACTAAATCTTCTTAAATATAAAAATTAATTTACAAGTTATTGTTTTCTCTCTCTCACTCTCACAAACACATATATATGTATATTAATACTCAACTTTTGTAGCCACTATGGAAAAACTAAGCGAATATTTGATTTGCGAAAATAATATAAAAAGTACAACTTTTCAAAAAATAAAAAAACCTTTCAATTATTTGATTGCTATCAAAATAAGAAAAGTAAAGTTTCTTCAAAAGTTTTACTTTCTATACATTATGTGAAGTTATTTATTTACCCACTTTCAATAAGAAGAGCTTTATATATTATTTTTTAATAAAAGTACAAAACTATTTCTACTTAATTCATCTAATAATTGCTTTTATTTTTAATACTTACCATTTGAAAATTATAATAAATATATTTTATTAATTACAAAGTATAGATATATTTATTCAAATATAATTATTAATCATATAAAATATAACTATTTTATTAATTATATAATAAATAGAATGAGTGCTATCTAAAAAAGTTAAATAAAATTTTATAAATATAAATTATAAAATAATTATAGATATTATTATAATTATAAAAATTTGATTTTAAATATAATTATTTATTGTATGTATATTTGTGTGTTGTTTCATTTATTGTTTTATATTTATTATATATTATTTTAGTATTTAATTATAAAAATAAAAAATTATGTATTTCTTATCTATTATATACAAATTTCATAGATTTACTTATTGATTGCATGAATTATTTAATTTATATTTTTATTCAATTAAATTATATTAAGTTAATCTAAGATACAAACATATGTGGGTGTGTGTAACATTTTAATCTTTTATTTAAAACTATTTTACATTTTTCTAGTAAATAAAATAAGAAAATTTTAATTTAGAAAAATTATAATAGAAAGTGAGATTAAAAATATAATTTAAGAAAAGATAATTACGGAGAATTAAAATATATTAACATTTTTTATGTTTCATCTTATAACATCGAATGTTATATTAATTATTTTAATAATATTTTTAAAAAATTTAAAATTAAATTAAATAAAAAAATTTAATTTTTGACAAGTGACAATTATTATCAATCAAATATTTTTTATTACTTCTTCAAAAATTTATACAAAGTTTTACTTTTTAAAAAATTCAATTTTTTTTTTATGAAAACTTACGTTATATACTAATTAAACGGCCACTGATCCCCCCATGCCCTAAAGCATTAGCACCTAGCCTTTTAGATGAATTCATGAATTCTCCAGTAATTATAAGATGATATGTTATTAAAAATTAATAATAATTAATAAATTTTCCTTCAATAAAAATATTTTTAAAATTTCTAATATGGTAATAATATATAAAATATACAAATGCACAACAATCAACCAGATTTGGAGAGTTTGCTATATTTGTATCTTTAAATTTAAACATTCACTCATGAAAAGGAAACATCCGCCCACAAGATCCTCGTTTGGATTTCCGTCTTCTAGAATTTCCACGCTGTCTCTCACTCTCTCAAACAATGCGCAAAGCTCGTGTAAGGGTCCGGCAATTTTGAGAATGAGTGAGTCCTGCATTGTGGCTGTAATTCTTCAGACACACTCTCAAATGTTCGGCTTTCATTCTCCTCAATTCACACTTCACCGGCCACTGAATCGAAGCTCGTGTCTTTCACATAGAGAAACACCAGCACTGCTTTTCTCTGCGTCGCAACCGAATCAGGTGAGAAAGAGTTCAAGATTTTCTTCCCCTTCTCTTTAAGCCCTTGGTGATAGATTTCAGCATTTTGATGATTCTGGGTTTCGCTGTTTTCTTATCTGTGCATTTCATAGATTCCATTTTGGTTTGTTTGGGAGTAAGGAAATAAGACGGTTAGCTTTTCATTTTAGCAAGTTTATTTTTGTGGAGGCTAGCCCTGCGTTTGACTCCATGTTGCCCTATCCAAACAGTGCATTAGCGTCCATTTTAATTCTTCAATTTCAATGATTTTACTTTTGGGTGGTGTTTTTTTAAACTCTGAGCATCTGCTAATGAATCTTGTTTCAATTTTTTTTTCTGCCTGAGAATTTAATATTAGGCAGTTAGGATGAAATTGAACTCCATATTGATTGCGCCTTAAGTGAATCCTGCTCAGTCTGTTTCTTTTTTGTAACAATATGTCTTAATTATAAGTATGGTGAAATAGGGTATATTGTAGGCTCTGCCTGTCCTGTTGGAAGGCATTTTCCGTTGGAATATTTCATAAAAGAGTGATATCTCACCTTTTGTATTTTATGATAAGAAAAAAAAAAACTGATACATGAAGCCATGGGAGGTAAACAACTTACGCTTTGAAAAAGAAGTTCTCTTCTGTCAAGTTCTCCGCATTTAACATTAAATGTTTATAACATTTTCTGCCATTTTAATATCTTACTGAAGATTGCGTAGAACATTTTCTACCGTTTTAATATCTTACTGAAGATATTTTCTGTCAAAGCATTAGGGCCTTAGTTTTGGCAGTCTGTTCACTCATGCAATCTGGCTTTTAATTTCTGCTGGAATTCGGTTTTATTCTTTTGTGAACCTGTGGGAGGGGGTTTTCAGACAAAGCATTGAATCTAAGGTCCGGTTGGAGAGAAAATGAATTTCAAAGAATTTATTTTCTAACTTTTTTTTGTTTGGACATTCAAAAATTTTGATCAATAAAAAAATAAATTCTGATTAAGCAGAAAATGGTCAATAAGAAAATAAATTCTGGTCAACCAAAAAGTTATATTAGTTTTAAGGAAAATAACTTTCCATTTTAAAAAACGGAATTCATTTTCCTTATTACTCAGTACATCCATATTCGAATCCAGATTTTTTATCTTCTTACCTTATTACGTAATCATGATCATAAATAAAATTTATTTTTATTTATTAAAGTTTAGATGCATATTTTTATGCAATATTTACTAAAATATTTTCTCTTTTTTTCTCATGATGAATACTCTATTATATAATATTTCATAATAATTAATGAAACTAACTATATAAATCTATATATAAGATTTTATAGTGCCTTTAATATATATTTTATTATTAGAAACTAATCATTATTGGACTATTGGGTACCAAGAATAATAAAAATTTTATTAAATTTTTTTTAAAGGTAAGTAAAATTATAATAATTTTGAAGTAAATAATTTTGATTTACTTTAAATGAAATTAATCTTTCTTTATGTAACAAACACCAGAAAATATTTTTTGTTTATGTACCAAACAACAGAAAATCAATTCATTTTTTAAAAATATGTTTTTTTAGGAAACTATTTTCTAAAAATTTTGTTTTCCTTTAAACCAAACGTAACCTAATTTTTCCTTTTGTTTCTGTCGCTTCTTTTCTCCATGGATTCTTCCTCAACCCTTCTTCATTCACAGTGCATTGTGCAACACTAAAAAAGAGCAGCACTAAAGAAGAGCAGTCTCTTTCTGCTCAAAATTGAACAAATATACAGGGGTGAGGCAGGATCTCTTTCAAAAATTTCCCACAAAACTGGATTTGCCATGGGAAATAATTGTACTGAGCTAATCTCATTCTTTTCTTGAAGCTCATTTATTTCTTGTTTTCAATCATATTCCTTATGTTTGTATATGCATGTCATGTCAATCTAATTAAATGAAAATTTTAGCTATTCATATATTAGAATATTATTCAAGTTATGTTTTGTTTGGTGGAATCTAGTTTTTGGTGGGTTCTCCTGATTGGTCAACATGTCCTTCTTTTGGTACAAAGGATGAAAATAAAAAAAATAAAAATAAAAATAAATATAATAATGCCTACTCACATATTGGCCCAAAGTGTTTAATGGGTCTGTTGAAACTTGAAAGCATTAAAAGGCTTCACATGCTTATGTAAACAAATTCCAAGGGTTTCGTGCCAAGGGTGAGAGGAAAAGAATTTAGTAACCATAAGAATTCTCCCGCGTGACAAGCGCAGAGATCACAGGGAAAGAGTGCACATGATTTGCTCATGCTGTCAAATGAATTGGCTTAGAAAAAAAAGTTGAAATTAATAATATTGTAATTTCTAAATGTCTAAATATACATGTATGTTGTGTCAATTGACAAGTATTAATTGGTTCATTGTTATCGAATCGTGAATTGTATCTTCAATTGATTGATTAAAATTTTGAATTGTAAATTGAAGTGAATCGTGAATTGGTAAAATTTACAAAACATATAAAAAATATATATTATCTTTTTTTACCTTCAAAGAAATTTCACTTCAAAGACAAAAATGCATCATCTTCAAATTTTCTTATCTTTTTTGCAACCTTTTTTGTCTCTTCTTGAAAAGAGGATTGAAAATTTAGAGATCACTATATTAAAATAATGGAGGAGGTAAGATGGTGGCGTTATGGCTACTGAAACTTGAAGGTGAAATGGAATTTTAAAAGGTGGTTAATACCATAATAAGGTTATGTATGGCATTGTTGATGGAGTTGAAATTGAAAATTTGATTTTTTAAAGATAGAATGAGGGTTAAATGGACTTCATGTGACTTTGATAAGGGGTTTTTTCTTAAAAAAATGAAAAAAAAAATGCAAATTGGGTTCACTTTTATGAGTTGGGTTGCAAATAGAACTAAAACAAGACCCATTTTGGGTTCTAATTGCCACTTGATTTGTTGGAACTCTCTAGCTTTTTTGCTTTACATTAGTCATCCTTTACCAAAAAATAAAGACGCGGTTGATTTAGCTCTTCGATTTGATTTAGAGACCCGATTCCTGTAGTTCATACACAATTCATAACTAAATTGCAATGATTCAAAATCATTTAAGTATTCATTTAAAGATCTGCATCTTTTTTTTTTCTATATCAAGTTGAACCGTGTGATTCAAATTGAGAATGGGACAATTCCGACTACACTAATTAGGTTCATTGAATGTCAAAATATTTTTTGAATATGAAGATACATGTATCTAGTTAGAGTTTAAATTTAATCTAGTATCAATGTAAAATGTTTTACACTATTAATAAATAAAAAAAGAAATCTCATTAAAAAAACAATAATAACTAAGAATTTTTAATAATAGTAAAGGATTTTTAACCATTTTTTTATTAACATGGAAATATATAAGTGAATGATAGCATAAAATTGATCTATACTAATAATAAATCAAATTTAAGCCTATCTAATTATGAATGATTCAAGCATGGTTGGGTGATGTCATCACTTATATCATAAGTTCCTAATTTAGCCTATAAATGCCCCATTCTATTGTCTTGCACAATCAAGTTGAATCAAGAAAATGACTTATTTGAGAGGGTTCTCTTTGGCTTCAAAGTCAACAATGATTGCCAAATTTTCTTACATTTGCATGAAATTTGAGTATGTTATTCTTAGTATTTTGGGTAAAATAGTGCATATTTTTCATCTGGTTTTTTCTTATTTGCTAGTTGATTTTACACAATAATTGGTTTGAATTGTTATGTTATTTTAGGCTTTGTTTGTTTTGACAAGAAATGTTTTTTGTAAATATAGTTATAAAATATTAGGATAGAGAAAAATATTTTATTTGTTTAATGTTAAATATGAAATTGCAAAAATGAATTTGCTTTTCTTTACTACTATGTTTTTAAATGTCATTTTTTTAAACTATCATTGCAAGTGGCATATTACACTTTTATTAATATATATGCAAATGATACTTTTTTTTTGCGAAAAATGCTTTCTAATGAAATAAGGGAAACCTTAGTTAGGATTTCACCTATTTTGAAAGAGTTTTATATTAGTTGCTTTCTATAATTTATAAAAAGACTTGTACCTATTAATAAAATATTTGTACATTTTTTTTGGAGGATTTGGTCTCATGGCTTTTATTCTCATGTTAAGAGTGTTAAAATTGTTAGTCCCCTAATTTATTTTTTGCAATTATTTTTTCTTTTGGATTTTTTTAATTGCAAAATGTATGAAAAGTTAATTTGTGCAAATAGGTAATTTCTATTTCTATTGTATTATACTCTATTCCTTTTTCTCAATAAGAATGGAATAAGAATGGAGAGTTTTTATTGTTAGGTATCATGAAATAGAAATTTCCATTTCCTAGGGAATGACTGATCTATCAAATGATGAAGTCTTTGTTCCTTTGATAAATTGATGGAATGATTATCATATCATTCTTGAAATGGATTTATGACAAGAATGTTCTTTTTTAAAAAAAAAAATTAAAACTATCCTTTTATTGAACAAATGAAAAAGGATTACTATCCTGCACATTTATATGTAGAGATTAACAACCACTAATTTTTTAATTAGATGAAAAAAATGTTATTAATTTAAAGACAATAAAATATTAATGAATATTATAGTCAATTAGCCACTACTTTTAATTTTTTTAATTTAATAACTATATTTATTGTGAGGATTAAAGAAAATGAGTGGAGTTAATTTAAATATTATAAATTAATATTTCTTAATCATATTTACTTAAACATCATTTAGTATTTTATTGTTATTAAGTTAGTAGCATGATTTTTTCTTTCAAATAAAAGAGTATAGATTGCTATTCTCCACATATGGATATGAAAATTAGCAATCTCTTAAATAATAAAAAAATATTATTTTAAATTCTATTCAACTTTCTTATATCTCATTACTTATTTATATAAAATATAAATATTTAAAATATTTTTTATTTTTTGCTCAGTGAATAAAAAACTAGCATACATGAAGGGCTAACCAATGTCATACTAAAAAAAATGTTAGATGTTTAGCAATTAGCATAATGAATGTTCAAATAAGATGATTTATTTAAATTATATGTTATTATTACTATTTTGTTGGCATTTCAGTATCATTTATTTAACTAACTTATACATGATATGTTTGCTATATAGTTTGAGGAATTAAAGCCTTCGATTTTTTTGTTGCTATAAAATATATATATATATATTATCTTTTGTTATAAGGATATTATTGTTAATTATAACAATATTCTATTGTACCAAATAAAAGAATGGAATGTAATACTTATTCAATTCCTAGTCATAATAAACATAATTATGAGTGGTTATTTCATTTATTCCAGTCCACCTTATTCTATTCAACCGAACATAATATTAATAGGATAATCATTTTTTCAACAATTGAATTAATTTTGTATTTAGGATATTGTTCAACATTTTTATTTGGCAATGCTAAGTCTTTGCTTTGCTTTTAATTGTGTTGACTAGCATGGCCCTTCTTTTGAGTATTTTTTTAAAAAGTTTGTGAACACCTTTAAAACTTGCCAAATCTATGCCAAGAACAGTTGGGGTTCATTCATATTTCATTTATTAAGGTACTACATTTCTACATAGAAAAAATAGTCTTATTTTAAGCCTCCTTTGATAATATGCCTTTTTGCATTGATATAAATAAATTGGATTGATATTGATGAAGTTTTATATTTTTATATTCTTGCATTGACATTTTAATCCATAAGCATTATAAGTTAACTAGATGAACAATCCAAATAGTGACATGTCCCTATGGACAACAAGAGGGAAGTTTTTTTCTTAGAGTGAAATGTGACAGAGTTTTTTTTTCTTGGATCATATAGGAATGACTTTGGGCATATGTATGACATAAGTAACTTATATTTTGACCAAAAGATGAAATATGTATCTATATCAATACTTTTCAATAAAAGATATGAAAGATATAAAATATTCCTTTTCAATTTTGGAATGGCTGCACTTTGTCTTACAATTTTTAGAAATTTACAAATGAAATTTGTTAATTATATGAAATTTATAATTAACACCCATTATATACTTAATTAATTATTTTATTTTATTTTATTGCATTAATTAATTATTTTATTGAATTAAATATTTTTTCAATAAGTTATTAAAAATGAATTATCAAATTATTGTATTTGTTTATCATATCATTTTTTTCATATAATTTTTATGTTGTATAATTTGGGGCAAAATTAGAGAAGAAATATTGAAGGGGTTGAAATACAATTTGTTAAGGACTTTTGTAAAAATTTATAAATTTTTGGTGAGCTAGCTATAAATTATCCTTTAAAAATATAAAAATGTGGAAAAATTTTATAATTTTCCCAATTTTGGGATGGCTAAAGATATCCTAATATATAATTAATAGAAATGACATTAGATATATAGAATTTTAATTCAATACTTAAAAATGAGTAACAATATTATGTGCCAAAAATGACGTAATAAATTAACATATAATAATATTATAGTTTTCACTTAAAAAATTAATTAAAAATTACATAGTTTAACAAAGTAGTTAATTAAGTTAATGATGTGTGTTCATTTTAAGTTTTTTTTTATAGTTAAAAGGTTTTGACAATTTTTAAAGTTAGTTAGAGATAAAATGTAATCATTACAAAATTGAATAGGATATTTTTGCATTCTTTATCTAAAAGAAAATAGTTTATTTTTATGCACTAAACAATAATCATTTTATTACAACAATGTTATAGATATTGAAAATGGGATTTGAAACTAGGTATCAAATATAAATTAAGGGTTGTCAATCAATATAACATGGTTGTACAAATTTGCAATGTTTAATTTAATGGATATAAAATTTTCGGATTCCAATTTTGAATCTCACTTTTAATGTATATAGTATTTTTATTTTGTTTTATTATTAGAATGTTTTCATGATATGAGTTAACAAGTCTTTATTAGTAAAAAAGGAGAATTTGTGGTGTGGTGCATTAGTACACAATTAAATCTGATTATATATTAGGTTGATAATTTTTTAGAGCACGTCGCATGATGATGTTTCCATAATTATATTAAATGATGTATTAAAGCACTAATTTAAATTTTTCTTAATAAAAAATTAAATGTATTTTGTAGTAAGAGCAACCTCCAAAGAAAAATACTTAAATCCTTCTTCTTCCATCTTAATGATTTTTTTATGAAGTTAATTTATATTTAACTAACTTTAGCCAATGTTGTGGTTTCAAATTATTTCAACACTTGTTAGGATAAAAGGAAAGGAAAAAGAGAGATATAAGAGAATGGGGAGCTGAGAAGGTTAGGAAGAATCGAGAGGGAGTAGAAGAGCATAGGAGAGAGAGAATAAGATATGGTGAGGAAAAGAGGGGTAAAAGGAGAGACGAGAGTGTGAGAAAAAAGATGGGGGAGGGAAAAGGAGAGAGAAATAGAAGGAAGGAGGGGAGAAAGAGTGATTGAGAAAGAAAGATAGGGATGTAGCATGGATAAAAAGGTAAGAAAGGAAAGTAAAGAAGGAAAGAAAGTAAAAAGGGGAGAGTGAGACAATATAATATAAGATATTTTATGAAAGTGATTTCTTTTAATTAAAAGAGAAAGTCAATTTTTTCGCCTATTTATTTTGATAAAAAATGAAATTTTATGGAAAGTGCTATTTAAGAAAATGTATTTCTAGAAAATGAATTTTTTGTTATTTGAATGCCATAAGAAATGTGAAAATTTCTTATTTAATGCATATTATTTTCTTTTATTAAAAAGCATTAGTATACATATAGAGTTTATCTTTAAAATCAAGTCACACAATAATCATTTTATTTAAATGTTTCCATGATGAGTGTCAATAAGTCTTTCCTGGCAAAAATTAAGGTGGTTTATTTCATATTTAAAATAATATTTACAAAAGAACATTTACATCCTTCTTTTTTTATCTTTGTCATTTCTTCATAAAGTTAATTCATATTCAATTAATGTTGCCTAAAGTTATGGATCTAAATTTTTTCAACATTTTAAGGATGATAAGAGAGAAGAAAATATAAAAGAGTAACAAAGGAATGAGGAAGAATAAAGAGGGAATAGAAAGGTACCAAGGAGGGAGGTGAGAAGAAAAAAGATGTGGGGAGGAAAGGAAAGAGATAGAGATTGGAAAGTGAAGGAAAATGGTAAAGATAAGTGAGGGGATAAAGATAAGTGAGGCAAAAGGGTGAGTGAAAAAGTGGTAGGCAAAAAGATAAGTGAGGGGATAAAAAGAGAGTGAAGGAAAGTAAGGAAGGGTAAAGATAGAGATTGGAGATTAAAAGGGGTAAAAAGAGAAGGAAGGAGAGTAAAAAAAAGAGAATGAGACATTATGAATTGATTTCTTTAAATTAAATAGGGAAGTAATTTTTTTGTTCATTTTTTTTTATGAAAAATGATATTCTATGGAAAGTAACTTTCTCAATTGGAGTATTTGATCACTTGTGTGGATGCCACAAAATCGCTGCCATTTTGGATAGTGTTTGTGATTTGTTATCTAGTTTGTGTATTTGTGACAACTATTGTTCCTAGTTATTTATCCATGATTAAACCATTAGTGTTTATTAGAAGTAAACATGATTTGTACCTATGTTCATCATTCTATCTCTTTAAGATCCACTATCTCAAATTCTTATGTGTTATGAAAGTATAAATCTTAACATTAATTTTTGTCTTTTCACATGGATCTGTTGATAGGTTTTGGAAAATTAAAATTTTCCATTGTGTTTTTTTGGATTTGAAACCTAATAATGGTATCAAGGCCATGCAATGATTTATACCTTTATAATGTGTAAGAATTTACACTATCAATATTAGAAGATAATGTATGCAAAGATTTTCAACTATAATTACATGACTTTCAAATAAGTATTTTGACATATTTCCTAAACCCTTATAAGAGTTTCCATATAACCTCATAACCTCTAACAACATTATCTCTTTCATATCTTAAACTCATGCTCAATACAAATATTTCTACCCCAAAATATTCACTTGATAAGAAATTATAATCCTATACAAATACAAAAAACGTAATAGGAAGATAACTAACAACAAGAAACAAAATAATTTCACAAATTAGAATTTTAGTCAAAATCTAATTATCTCTGTAATATCCCGAATTTTCAATTCTATTATTTGAATCTCTAATTCTAAGGTCGTAGAAACGAAGAGCACGTTTGAGTTAGCTTGGTGGGTGAATCTTAAGTTGAAAGGAATTAAGTGTAAGGGTAAATGAAATTTTGAAGGAAAAAGGATAGTAGGGAAAAGAATTTATTTCCATAAGCAGTATAAATGATCAGAGGAGGTTAGAAAACCCTAAAAAGGGGAGTTATCTAAGTCTGACAGTGTAAGGAATTTTAAACAGACAGAGACCATATGGACTAAATTGCAAAAGTGCAGGATCGGGTATGGTTAAAGTGAAATAATTAAGGGTTTGGGATCTAATATGAATAACCAAGAGTTTTGGGGTGCAATATATGATTTTTATTAGTGTGACCAATGGATTTATGACAAGTGTCATTGTTAGAAAAATATTGACAAGAATAGCCTTACTTTTGGTGAAAAAAGGACTAAAATACCCTTGAGAATTGTCAAAATGGCAAGAATGCCCCTAGAAGCTTCATGAAAAGTCTTCCCTCTTCTCCACTTCTCCAAAAAGTTGCAGCAACTCCATGAAAGAAGCTTGAGACATGCAGGAGAGAGAGAGAAAGAGAGAGAAAGTTTCTTTTGAGTTTTTCACCCAAAAATAGTGAGATCTAAGTTTAGTGGTAGAAGGGAAAGTTGTTCCTCTCATAAAGCTCTATCCATTGGTGTGCTTAGAGTGAAGAAAAGCTCAAGTTTGATTAAGTTTGGGGAGCTCCAAGTGAGGATTTTCAAGTTGTTGCAAGAGGTAAAATTGTTCTCCTCTAAGAGCTCTTTAATGTACTCTTCTTAGTTTCTTGAAATCTTGAGGTTGGTGTGGTTAAGGGTGATTGAACATGGAGTTTAGGATGATTTGAATATGTTTAATGGTGTTTTAGATGTTGTTATGATGATTTATAGCTTTGATTTGGTGTAAAAATAGCAAGAAACATGATGTACACATTTGGGTTTTAGAGGCATAATGGTGCATGTGTAGTGTTGGCATGATATGTTTAGAACTTGGCTAAATTGATGAAGTTAAATTAGTTTTTATGAATTTATGAAGCTTATGGAAGATGGAACTTTGAGTTGTGAAGGTGTTGGTGTGCATTTTCCCTTTTGAGAAGCTAAAACTATAGATATGAAAAAGAAGGAAGGAAGGAGTTATAGCTGTTCAATGTGTTTTCGGAGGATCAGTGAAGTACACGGGGTAGAACACGGCCCGTGTTGTACCCCGTGTTCTTCGTCAAAGCTGATCAGTGTGCTACACGGGGTGCAACACTCCCCGTGTTTACCTCAGGACTGAAGGGCAGTAATGTACACGGGGTAGAACACGGCCCGTGTTCACCCCCGTGTTCTTTGTCGAGTAGCCCAGAAGTGAACCAGTAAGGAACACGGCCCTGAACACGGGGTAGGGGACCCCCGTGTTCTTTGTTAAGTGAACTTTTTAGCTTGGTTTCTTCATGTTTTGCATGGTTTTGCCTTTGGATCCTTTTCTAAGGTTTATATGTGTCATTTCAAGACTTGAAAGCAAAGTGTAGAGCATCTAAGTATGCATTTAATTAAGTGGAGAAAGTAAAGAATACATGAGGTTTAGAGAAAGTGATGATGTTCTAATAAGAAATTATGATGTGTATTTGTATAGACTAAAGAGTGACAACTTGCAAAGGCAAGAGGAAATGTAAAGGAGTTTTTGGTGAGAGCAAAGGGAACATCACATTGGAAGCTTGTAAAGGTAGCTAGCTTTATCCTTAAGCTGTTTTCTATTACATGATTTTCTGTGTTTTATGCCATTGTATGGAATGTGTATGAGATTGTTATGGAATGTGTATGAGATTGTTTGTGCACAACCCGGGAAGACAGTGTGATACTGTGTTTGGCCTATGGCTCGGGATCCTCGGGGATAGTAGTGCATTTGTTGTGTGTGGTACCTATGGCCAGGGATCTCGGGAAGACAGTGTGATACTGTGTTAGGCCTTTTTGGCTCGGGAACCCCGGGAAGATAGCGTGATGCTATATATGAGGCCTAGGTACAATTATTTGTGATGGCCATCTAGATATTGATATGAGTCCTTGAAGGGGATTGTTGATTGTTATATGTGATGTACATTTCTTACAATGGTAATGAATGATGTGACATATGATTGACTGATTTCGAAATGTACGTTTTATTTGCTTAAGCATCTAGAATGGCTTGATATGTTTTTATGGTAATAGCTAGCTACTGGGAAACTTTGTTTCTTATGTTTTTCTGTATTGTGACTAACCATTCCAGGTGATGCTTCCAAAGGCTCTCATGATAAAGGGCAATGATGTCCGAAGTTGTAAATAATTATATAGTTGGTGACATTGTATATGATGGATGTATCTTTTGTAAATTGAACTCTTTTTGTATAGTTATATGACTTTTGCTCATGTGTATAAAGTACAGAATTTTTGAGATATTCCGTATTAGCTTGAGGTAGATGGCGAATGAGTACGTATAATCATCTAGTAAATAAGGAATAAGGCGTTGATAAGTGAGGGTGTTACAATCTCCATCTTGAAACTATTTCCATTTGTTAAATTGTCCCACATCAACTATAAAAAAAGGATAGGTGTTGGCTTGTAAGTTAAGAGAAAGTGTTAACTTTTGAAGTAGTTTTTATGATTAAAAAAGCCTATTAGTGTTAAAGCTTGATTACAACATATTTGGCTAACAATCTATGAGAGAACTGATTGATATCAAGGTTCCAACCAATGACTAGATATACAAGGAAGAGATTATTGGATTGTCTCATTGGTTGTGAAAAAGGTTGGGTGTTGGTTTCCAAGTACAAGGGGGAAAGTCTCAACTCTTGAGTTAGCTTTTATGATTGAAAAAGCCTAAAAAGCATCTAACATTGGTATTAAAGTGAGGTTAGAACTACTTTGCCCACCATTTTAGGATAGAGCTTATTAATGTTAAGGTTTCAATTGATGGCTCAATATATAAGGGAGAGATTATTGGGTTATCTCATATTAGTAATGGATGATGTGTGAAGGGATATTGCTTTGTTATCCCACAGCCCCTTCCACAACTGATGTAGGATAACTTAATAATCTTACTTCACACATTAGGTCATTAGTTAGAATCCTAACATTAATCAACTTTCCTTGTTATATCCAAGCTCTATTACCAATTAATTAGGGAAAAAAATCCCTTTCCAAATATACAAACATTAAACAATTAAATAATCAAAATATTACAATAAAGTATACGAATAATTTAGTATGAAATATTTCAAACTTGAGGGGAAAAATTGAAAAAATCATGGATGAAAGCACATGAACAATTTAACATTAGAAAATCCTAAATTCTAAAGGAAAAAAATCATGAATGAGAAAAAATTCACTCTATCATAAAAAAATTAAGGATAATGCATATGAAGGTTTTCAACCATAACTCCATAACTTCCTACCACTATCCCTACATTTCTCTCAAGAATTTTCAAATAATCCCTATAAGCACATATCATATTTCTCTCATATCTCAAACCCTTAGCTAATACAAATGTTTATAAGCAAGAAATACTTATTTGACAAAGAATATTAATTCTACTTTAACACAAAACTTAACTTGAGTAGGAAAGTAACTCATAATAGGAAATAATTATAAATTATTTAGAATTAGAATAAATTTGGATCGAATTCAATAATGTCTACATTAACACAAATACACCATCTTTATCAATTTTTATATTCCACATATTGTCAAATGAAACTAATCATGAGGTGTTAACCATGAGACTCCTACATCATTGTAATTTATTTAAATTACAGCAACATTTTCTTATCAAATAACTCTACCTCAATCAAATGTCACAACCTTGTCTATAGATAACTTCATCTACAAAAATGTCTCACATTTGCAAGAAAATTGGAAACACTTTCATAAGTCATTATAATCTCTATAAATCATCATCATCATCATTATTATCATTCCCATCATTATCACAATTATTATTAA
The DNA here is from genome assembly GCA_020226215.1 of Sindora glabra. NCBI lineage: Eukaryota > Viridiplantae > Streptophyta > Magnoliopsida > Fabales > Fabaceae > Sindora > Sindora glabra. The sequence continues at coordinate 18,247,303 of CM035233.1, forward strand.
TTACATACATCATCTTCATCGTATACACCAAATCAAATCAAAATTTTTATCCTCTTGGATTATTACTCTCCTACAAAACTAAACCCACTCTAATACCAATTTGAGTGTTATTTTAGGCCTTATTATAAAAACTAGCTCAAGAATTAAGGCTTACGTTCAACTTATAAATCAACATTCAACCTTTTTTACAATTGGTGTGAGATAATCCAACACCATCTTTTTCAATTTTCAATATCTACCTATTGCAAAATGAGATTAATCATAGGACACAAACCATAAATGTCTACTATCAATGTGACTTTTTTTAAAAAACAAATTACAATAGTTATCTTTCCATCAAATAACTTTACCTCAATCAAGCATCCCGAGTTTCCTAGTTATTGTATCAACATCTCAACACGCATCCTAAGCTTCCTAATGGCTAAACCTATATCTCTCCTAAACTTTATGAGGTTTTTATATAATCTTATAGGCTCTCACAACATTATCTTTTTTGTATCTTAAACTTTTATCCAATATAAATATTTATAACTCAAATTATTTGCTTTGCAAGAACTTGAAATCCTACACCAACACAAGCCTTCCCAAACCTAATTACAATTATTTTCCTGCTAAACAAGAAATGATAAAAATCTTCACAAATTAGAATTTGGGTCAAAGTAATTATCTCCACCTCGACACAAATTTCATCTTAATCAATTTTATTCTCCACCAATTGCTAAATAGGACCAACCATAAGGTGCTAACCATTAGAACCCACTAATACTAGTAATAATCATCCTCCTCTAAAGTAGCTCCATCTTATTTAAGTATCCCAAGCTTCCTAATTGTTATGCCTATATCTCTTCTAAACCTTTAGGAGGTATCTATATATATTCCTCATAGGCTCTTGCAATGTTGTTTTTATTACATCTCAAACCTTAGCACAATATAGATATTTCTTTCCTAAACACTAACACAAGAACTCCTAAACCCAATAGTAATCATCTTCCTATCAAGTAGGAAACAATAAGAAAACTAACAAATTTGAATTTGATTCAAACTCTGATTATTTCCACTTTGACATAAATTTCATTTTCATTAATTTCATTCTCTCTCTATTATCAAATGAGATCAATCATAGGGCATTAATCATTAAATTTTGCCACCATTGCAATTTCTTATTAAAAAAACTACATAAATTATCTTGTTGTTAAATAGTTCCACCTCAATCAAGCATTCCTAATTTCCTAACCACTTTTTCTACATCTCTTCCAAACCTTTATGAAGGTTTTATAAAATTCCCACAGCCTATTGTAACATTTCTATTTATCAAATTTCAGGCTTCTAACTAATAGAAATATTTATAAACTAAAATATTTGCTTGTCAAGAACTCAAAATCTTATGCTAATACAAAAATCTAATAGGAAGATATCTCATAATAGAAAATAATTGATTAGAATTTGAGTCAAATCTTAATTATCTCCATGTTGACATGAATCCCATCTTCGTAAAAAATAAAACCCCAAGACCAATCATAGACACCAGTCATAAGAGTCCACTTTCATTGTAATTTCTTCAAAAAATTGCAATAACTATCTTTTTATTAAGTAGCTTTACCTTAATCAAGTATCCCAAGCATCATTGGATTCTACCTATGATCTTTTCATCTACAAGAACATCAAAACTTGTGAATGTTTAACATGAATCAAAACTTAAAAACACACATTGCAAGTATTCTTAATCATAGAGTGGTGTTTTTCACTTCTTCATTTTCAATGATATGCACAATGCAATGTAGATACTTTCATGCAACTTTAAAATTGGTATCTTCTCCAATCTTCATCCCTAACCCAAAACCATTTACCTACAACACTCTAGCATTGGTGTCTTTATTCAATGTAGGTACTTTTGTGCTTCTCTAGCATTGGTGACTTCTCCAATCTTTTAGTAATAATTTTTATCAATAATTTTCTCTTTCAATCGAAGTTCCATTTCCATCTCTTAGCTAGAATAATATATGCCTACAATAATAACAATTGCATCAATCAAAATCCAATCCAATTTAATATTAAACTGCTACGAACAATAATAATTTATTATGATATTTATGAATCTATACCTTAGACTTGTGCTAGTTATTAAGAGAGAGTGGTTTCTGAAGCCTTGCTTTACAATTAGATAGACATATTTATTTATAATAGAATATATATATATTTATATATATATATATATATATATATATATATATATATATATATATATATATATATATATATATATATATATATATATATATATATATATGAATAAGGTTACAATAAGCCTAAGACTCATCTAAGCCTATAAATCCATAACTTATACTAATTACTTACTAACATTACCCTTCAAACTGGAGTATAGATGTCAAATATGCCTAACTTGATACAAATATCATCAATTGATTTTCTTAAGAGAGTTTTAGTAAATAAATAAGTCATTTGTTCTCTAGTAATAATATATCTAAAGACCAAAAGCCTTTTTTTTAAGTTTTTACCTAATAAAATGACAATCAACTTCTAGATATTTTATTTATTTATGAAAAATTGGATTTGTAGTAATATGAGTAACAGTTCGATTATCACACTACAACTACATAGTTCCAGAAGACTAAGTTCCAAGTTGATGAAAAAAGTAGGAAATCCATGTGTCAGGTTAGATGTAGCATAAGCCAAGGCTCGATATTTTAACTCTATACTTCGATGAGACACCATTTCTTGCTTTTTACTTTTCCAAGATACAAAATTTCTACCAATAAACATATAACACTCAAAAGTGGACCTCCTATTTATAGACCATTCTATCTAATTTGTATAAAAAAAATTTATTCTATAATAACCATGATTTTTATACAAAATTTCACATCTAGGTGATTGCTCTAGATATCCTTAAATGTGCATGATTGCATCCCATTAAAGAGTTCTTTAAGAGTTTATAAATTGACTTCTACATTTATTAGGAAAGCAATATTTAATTTAGTTACGGTAAGATAGCTTAGTTTACCCACTACATGTCTATATTACTCTAGATTATTTAGTAACTTCCCATCTTTTAAGCAAAGTTTAACATTCAAAATTATAGGAATATCACAATGTTTAAAGTCAAGCATTCTTGTTTCACTTAGAAGATTAAGAAAAACTTCCTTTGAAATAAGAAGATTCCCTTCCTTCGAACAAGTTCAATCCCTAAGAAATATTAAAATACTCCTAGATCTTTAGTATGAGAAAGGCATGTAATAAGATTACTTATCTATATCAATGTAGGAGTAGATTGAGTAGGTGAGGACTACTAAAAGGCTTGTAACTATAGATATTCAACATATTCACTTTTTAACATACTTATAATGTTATTATCTTTAGTTTCTTATGCTAGATTATTTTTAGTAACATGTGCAGATTGAGATGGTTGTGTACTTTTCATAATTAACTTAGGGCAATACTTCTTAATATGTCCAAGCTCTCTATAGTAGTAACAAGAAACAATAGGATCTCCTCTTTCATCCTTAACAAAAATCATTACACCTACCAAAAACACCATAAATACTAGAACTTTCCAATGTTATGGGCCTCATTGTTTTAGCCAAAATCATAATCAACATAACTATGATAGAAAATTCACAAAAGAATTGACTAAAACACCACCAAAATTAGCAAGAAAAATTTTAAATATAAGATTTGAAGCCACAAACCCCAAAATTAAACCACCACATACACCTTCATGCATCACCTTCTCTATCTTTGTGTGGGCTTTATGTGCCTTTGCAATACCCACGCGTTATGTGCACACACTACTCAAACAATGTTGTTAGCTATTTATCTACCTGTTGTTAACCCAAATCTTCCAAACTGCCTTTGAAACGTCGCCAATCACACCAAATAGCACCTTTGCTGTTTGAAATAATATGTTCTCTTCATAACCAAAAATTCTATGATCTGGATTTTCTCTAAACTAGTGACTTTAAGCTATTGTTACTACCACATGACCTAGTCACACATTAAAAAAAATGAAAAAAGATAAAAGGGGGGGAGAAGAAGTAACTAAGGTTTATTTATTTATTTTTCCTTTTAATTTGGATAGGAAAAAATACTAGGTTTAGAAGGTTCTAGATACCATGTTAAGAGAAAGTGGTTTCTATAGTTATACTCTACAATAAGGCAAACACATATATTTATAATGTAATATGTACATGATTATAGTTACAATAGGCCTAGAACTCATCTAGGCACAGAAATCCAGAACTTTGACTAATTACATACTAACACACTAATGTATAAAACTATTCTATTGGAATCAAAATTTTTATTGAATTACATTTAAGTTAATGAAAATTTCTCTAACGTATGAACCATCAATTTATAATAAATTCATACTATTTTGGTATTGTAATTTGTTACGAATATAATATAATCTATCGATGAATTATCTTAATAGTAATTAGTAGCTATGAAATTAAGTTTCATGTATATTTGGATTTATATCAAAGGTGAAATTAATATGCTTTCTTTCATCTTTCCATACAAATAAATAGGAGAAATACACTTTTGTCTTATTTTGTTCTCATCCAAATATGAAAAAAGAAAAATACTTTCTAAGTTTCTTTCCTTTCTATTTTTCCTCTTCATCCAAATATAAGGTTAGAAAAGATCTTTCAAAAATTGTATTTTGATATTACATTGCACAAATGTTAGAAAAATATGCCAATGCCGATGGTCCTTCTCTGGTTGAATTTAAAGCTTATAGTGAGAACGCTTGATACTCGGCTTGGGTGTTGTAGAGGGTGAAGTTTTGAGAGTTAAGTAAAAAAGGTTCTCTAATGATCAAGATGATGTGTTTGATGCAAAAAGCTTCCAGAGCTTGAAAGACCTAGAAGATTTCAAGGAATGGTTCAAACCTGAATATGAGCAACTTCAAAACAATGGGTGTCACAAAATTGTTGAAGGCATGACGGTTTGTGCTTGCCAATTCTTTAGTTATGATGATGTTTGCTTCTATGATGCCATTCTTGAAGAGGTTTTGCATTCCTATTGGCTCATACTACCTTTTTTCTTTGCTATTGAACTTAGTGTTGTTGGGAAAAAGGATTTTGAAAGTGGAAAATGGAATCCTTTTACATGCTAGTAACATCAAAATATGAATATGTATTATTTCTTATCAGAATTTCCATTTTTTTTATAAACAAGCTAAAATATTTGTTTTTCAAAAGTTTTATGTTAATATATCATCTTTTGGTTAAGTGCATTGGTAAGATGATAATGTTTCTTTAATGAAATATATAAAGAAAAAAGAGAGTAAACATAATTTTTTAGTCCCTCATTTATAATGGTGGTAATTGTTACATTTTTCAAAATTTATAATCCCTTGTTTTTATTTCTGTTTTAACCATTTATCCTTCCATTTACTTGTAATGTTAAAATAAATGAAAGATAGTGAACTTGATTGCTAATTCTTACCTTAGCAATGTTAAATACATGTTTGATTTTTGGTTGTATTATTTTTTTTTTGCACCATTTATTTTAGTGTTATATATGAAAGGAAGGATGAATAATTATAACAAAAGTAAAAATTTATATCTTCCTCTAAACTTTTCCATCTGCAAAATAGCATTTAATGGAAGGGTAATAGGGTTTGTAGGGTTTGTGTTTATGTTTTTGGGTAAAAGAAGAAGGCTTGAAATTTAATAAAAGATGGTTGAGGGAGAAGCAGAGTCCCTTAGTGTAAGGGCTTTGATATCAACTTGGATTGTTGAAAATGTCTTACATTTAGCTATAGTCAAGAAGTCTATTTATACACAAAAGTTGTAATTAATTAAAGATATGAGAATCAAATTTGCAATACTAATTCTAATTCTAAATAAGTTAGAAAGGAAAAATATTAATCTAAAATAACTTCCTAATATGTACATAATAAATCTAGAATTATTTTAGAATGATTTTCTAAAAAAGCATACAATGCGATAGATGAAAATTAAATACAAGTTGTTGATATAAAGTCAATGAAAATCAATTTCAATTTTGGTGCTTCTATTGATTTGAGGAAGTAGAACGAATGAGAAAGAGGAAAATACTACGTGGTTGGACTTTAATAGATGATATAGAAATTGAGGATATCAACAATATTGATGTTGTTGATATTGCATTTAAGGAGATTAGCAATACTGATATAGATACAAAATCAATTTGTATTTTGATGCTTTTATTGATTTTATTATTGCTGAAGAGGTTACAAATCAGAAATTACTTCTCTCGCCATCCTAATTGTTTGCTTCACTCCAAATATTCTGATCAATTTCACTATTACTTCATTTTTTAAAACGGGAGAATGGAGGATGAGAGGATAATGTTTCTAGTTGTAACACTAGATAATTATGTAATTTACGATATAAGTTACAGGAATTTGTAGTTAGGCTATTGGGGTGATCTAGGGGATTAGATTCGATTACCAATAACCTCTTTGAAAGAGTATTATTTAACATTTAGTCTGTAGCGTTCGTCCCTTTTATTTCCTTCCTCTGATCCTACATTAGACTGCTAGTGTATGATGTCAATATCCAGTTTATTCCGAAACTTAAATTATTATAAAAATTCTAAAACACCTCCTTATGTGGGGTCTTTCAGTTGAAGGCCCATGGATGCTTATTGGGTGGAGACTACGGTGGCTCAAAGTCAATGGTGCCTCCACGTCTGGGGCCATCCACTTGGATGGACCTCACCACCGATGGCGGGGTCTATGCAAATGGATGGACCAAATGCAAAGGTATGACCCGCTTTGAGCCATTGAAGTCCTTGCCTGCTCACCATCATCATCATCTCTAATATATACAGTGTACTGCTTCATTTTCTTTAATATTGTCACAGCATATAGTCCTTTTGCTAGCATATAGAGTGTACAACTATAGAATATACACAAGAGAATTCATATAGAGGAGTTCAAGGTTCTCACGTTTCAGTGCCAGGCCCTTCTTTCTAGAACTGGGAGGTGCCTGTCACTCATATCTATACAAAAGGAAATGTTTGGCGGATTGGCTCAACAATTACAGCTTGAAATGTGAATTGGGAACAGCCATTCTGAGTAATCCTCCTGCAGAATTAGATTACTTGACCCTTGATGATGTAATTGGGGTTTCTATTTAGTGCCTATATAATTTTGCTTTCTTTGGGCTTTGCCCCGTTAATTTACCAAAAAATAAAAAAACCAAATAGAGTATACAGCTTTATTTTCTTTAACAACATTTCAATGTATAGGCTTTGCATTCTTGGAATTTCATTTCATCCAGAATCTTAATGAGAGGGAGACATCTGAATCGTTGATCTCATTGAACTAGCTGAACAATTTTCAATTTTGTTGTAATCCCAATATTAGAGTGATAATAAAATCATTCATGGGCCTTCTCCTTATAGTTTTATCCTTTGAGAACTGGCATTTAGAGCCCCTCTTAAACTAAAATGTCAAGGATTTGACTCTTGCCGCCTCCATTCCAAATACAAAATATCTGCACAAAGGGTGTTTTTGCTACATCCATATCTCAAGTCCAAAAGGTTATTGAATGAGGAGGCGTGTTAGAAATATAATAAAATCATTCCTGATCTTGGTAGGTGGAATCGAAGGAACCTTCTTTTGCAATGGAGAGGCAGAGTGTTCGTGTACATTTGTACTTAATTGGTTACATGGACCAAATGCTGGCAGCCTTACTGTCTCAAATGTTGGCAATATTTGCGTAGTTCGGCCTAGCTTGAAGCCAGATCCTACCGTGGCTTCCTTTCTGAAGATGGCAAGGGAAAGAGTTGAAATCACTTCTTCTGATTCTAATTCGATTTTAAAGGGAGATAATGGGATATATGGTGATAAAAGTTCCACTAGTCGCCCGAAGAAGCGCTTTTTTGAGCGCATATGCAAGACAATTTATTTGCATCTTAACTATAGCAAGGAAAACACTTGTCATTAACTTGCATAATGAAGCAACTAGAATCATATTACATGCTCTAGTTTTTGCGTGATGCTTAAGCATTTTAAATCATATCTGCTTTTCTGTAGGAAACACGACGTGCCAAGCGATCTGCAAGTAAAATATCTCCAGCTCCTTCCGAAGGTTTGTTTAATTTGTTCCTATCGTTCTGCATATCAGTCACAACGGTGTTTATAATTCCCTGTTTGTATTTTTTTTTTTTTAATTTTCATATCTCTCTTCTATATTTTGTGAGGACAGATCTTGTTAGCTGTAAGTTGTAACGACAGAACACCGGAAGATCTTGGTGGAAGGGAAAAGCATTGTATGATACTGATTGGGAATCTTGATAAAGCACTATCTCCACCAGCGATCGTTGACTTCTTTTACAGTCAGACTAAAGTATCCCCAAACGTTTACATATATCCCAGCTTGTCAGTAGAGATATTTACAAGTGGAGCCATCATCTTGCATTGTGAGAAGGATTTTCAAAGGCTTTGTGACTTTTTGAATAATCCCAATCACATTATAATATCGTCAACACGAAGGTATTAAGCATGATTAGTTCATAAATTTAATTGCTATGCTTTATATTATTATATATGTATCTGTAAAAGTCACAGACAATTTTATCTTGCAAATCTCCTCTTTTTGATTGTTTTTGCTCGAACTATTTGTTATCCAGTTATCTATTCCTAGTTCAATCATAAGAAGTGGCTTTTGTTTCAGTGTGACTTCGAAGAAAGTTGCATGATTTTATAAAAAAGTTTCTCATAAAACTTGCCTTAAAGCTTGCTACTTTTTCATAAAATTCACAAGTGTTCGGGTATAAGATTACAACTTATTCATAAAATCTTGCAACTTTTTTTGTACAATGCCCAAATAATTGCAATTTTTTATGAAAAAGTTGCAACTTTTAATGTTCACGAGATTGGTTGTATTGGATAGGTAGTACCAAAGCAATTCCTAAAAAGTAAAATACATTTCTTTTTCCATTGATTCAATTTAAGTGACATCTTAATTCCTCCCAAACAGTTCCCTCCATATTACATCATCAATTTGATACAATACCTTGGGGGGGGGGGGGGGGAAGGAAACTGCTTGCTATAATTTGCAAAGGAAAATTATCTTTGTTGTAGGATTATTTTCATATTTGTTAATAAGAACTAGCCTTGATGTTGTCTTTTTACAGGCCACGGGTGATAATTGAAAAGCTAGTGGACCTCTCAAGCATAAAAGCGTCAATGGAAACATTGATGCCTATAGCCGAGGTAACTTGCCCAGAAAAAATTTCTCCATTACCAGTTCGCAGAATACAAATTCTTATTTGAGGAACATTGATACCTTCAATTATAACCAATTGCGAGTCCTAGGCATCGCGTATCATTTTTTATTTTTTTTTTTTGGGTCCCTTACTGATCAAAACTTCCTTTTTGAAGAATATATTGCAGCGAGGAAGAAAGACCAGCACTTTGAAAGTCGTTTATTCTAGAACTCCAGAATTTAAGGTAGCCAGTGAACTTCAGAATTTGTTTCTGGAATTTTTTGCTCACCAAGAGTGGTTGCACAAGAGGTTAGCATCTGAGGAGGGAAAGATATTGTAAATTTAGCCCCACATGTTCTGTACCTGCTGAGCAGTTTACTCTTCTTTTTTTGCTTGGTGTTAATTTTTGCCATCCACCATACCATTTTATTAATTGGATTTGGTGTTTCCTAGCTGAGTGAGCAGCGTGCTCATTGTAAATAACAAAATTCGTTGATACAAGATTGTAGACAAACGTAGATGGGTCCATCAAATGGGTGGTTACCAATAAGCCTTTGTTTTAAGGCCAAGATTAAGATTATAATACATCACATTATGATGTACCACTATCTAAAATTGTTAGATTTTATTCGGTTTATATAATATTACGCAAATCAAAAGATTTGAATTACTAAATTAAGTGGTGCACCATAAAAATGGTGTACCCAAATTTACCCTTGTTTTTTGGTGGGGTCTTACATTTGTTTTGAGATAAATTACATAGAATCCTCTTCAACACTCCACAGTGTTAATTATGGAAATAGGGAGATGATCTAACTAAATTTTGTAAATTGTGCACTTCTATTCTCTTGTATTAACTTTATATTTACTAAATAGGGATAACCCATGTGTTAGTTATATGATTAATTAATACTACAAAATAAATATTCCTCTTTGAGGAAATTGGATGCAATGGAAAATTTTGCATTAATAGGCAATTTTTACTTGATTGAAGTTTTGACATCCATATATGGTGAATTTGCTAAAAATATATTCTTAGTGACTTAGTCGCAATAAAAATGTATCTTGTTTTATTTAAGTTTAATGAACTCAATGTATTAAATACATAATTTATGAAGTTTAAGAGCTTATTTATAAATTTTTATAATTTAGAGAATTATGTGTACATTGTAAAAGAGGTTGTAGGTAATTTACCTTTGTTCAAATAAAGCCTTGTATTCCCGTTAAAGGAAAATTGCAAAATGGGATTTTTAATTTCCTAATTTAACTAAAGTTTCATTCTTATCATTTAAGTTTTATTTGAAGTAAAATTTATTCTTAATTTTTAAACAATGTATAATGTTACTCAAAAACTTAATATCATTAAGGTTTGTAACAGATATACATATATGATATTTAACTTGATATCTTATATAACTCATATAAGTTATATTTTTATATTCTTATGGAAAAAAATTAGTTTTGATCCTGTAATTTTTATTATAGTTTTAATTTTATCTCTTAAGTTTTATTTAAAATGATTTGCTTTATGACTCTTTAAAAATAAGGAGAAAATTTACTTTAACATTAAAGAAGAAATATCATACAATAACTTCAACAAAATCGAATTATTATTGGTATAAATACCAACTAAACCTTTTCAACAAATTGGTCCAAGAGAAAAATTGCTGACATGAAGAAATATTTAGAGACTAGCAAGGAACTTAGGTAATAATGAAGAAGAAGATGATAGAATGGAGTTTCAAGTTATATATAAGAGCAAGGAATTAAATAGTTATGTAATCATGGAGAACGAGAATCATAAAGTAATTTCACTTGAAATAAAATTTAAGGAATAAGATTGAATTTTTAATAAAAATTAAGAATCAAAAGTATCTTTTTGTTATAAGAATATGAAAACATTACTTATATGACTATGTAGATTGTGAAGTTACATGTCATATAAGCATCTCTGTTAAAAAAAAACTAACAATGTTAGGTTGTTGAGTAACATTGCATATTTTTGAAAAATTAGAAGACAAATTTGTCTTAAATGAAATTTAAGGGACAAAATTAAAATTTCAATGAAAATTAGGGAATGAAAAATGCATTTTTACCAATAAAAATAGAATTTTTAATCTTTAAACTACACTTAAGGCATTCACTTATCATACAAGTAAGGTCTTGGAAAATTATGACAACCCAATCCTAGGATATGTTATTAGTGTAAGGAGTTACAGTCAACAATCTTCTACTAACCTTACTAAATGAAAATGTGACTACCTTAAAAATGTCATATGACATTCTAACTTTTAATGGAAATGTGTATGTCTAGTGACAAAATCTAGAATGTTAAAATTAAATAGGCCCACTTTCCTTCCAATGGACAATAATTGAGTACCTAAGGGGAAGTTTTCCCATAAAAGGAAGAGAAAATAGAAACAAAAAATAAAAATTCAATGAATTTTCATAGGAAACTTAGTATGTAAATCAAATAATGTGATACTCATTAGTTTATTGATTTATCTTATTTAAAAATCATAAACTTTATCTAGAAATCACAAGTGATAGATGAACTTTATCTAATTATTTAACTTATAAATATAAAATTATTAAGGATTTTGAAAGAATAAAATTTAAAGTTATTTATCTTATTATTTGACTTATGAAAGAAAATTCAATAAATTATTTATTAAAGTTTTGTCTTTTGATTTTCACTCTTATGATAATCTACAAAATAAAAAATTATCAACCCTTATTAATCTAATTATTTTAAATTTTTTACTTGAAATAATATTTGCAATTTTTTTAAAAAATATTAAAGTAATATATTAGTAATAAAAATAGATATTATCTTAGAATTTAGAATTCAATGTTATCTAATATTTTTTAAAATATAATGTATATTATAATATGTATACTTATACGTATATATTTTTTATTTTATATATGTGTATATGGAGATAGCTTATGATACAAATGAGCTGAGCTTTTATCATGTCAAGATCAGCACATTTAAAATGAGTTAAATAATGCAACTCATATATCGCTCATTTATCTCATAAATTTAGTTTATTGAGTTAAAACTTAAATCAAATTGTGAATCATTCATTAGCTAACTTGACATTGATTTTTTACTTATTTAAATGTTAGTTCTAAATTTTAGGTGACTAATTGTTAACCCTAATTTCAAGCTTTAATTTTGTATAAATTTCATAGCACACATTTTATACAAGTTTTTGCTAGCTAGAACTAGGTATTACAAAATTTTAAACCCCTTAAAAAGTATTAAATTTGTGATATTAACTAAAAATGAATTCCAATCTTTCAAATTTTCAAATCAAGTGATCATAAAATTTAGATAATCATACAATAAAATTGATGCATCATATATGAAGACATAAATATAGAGAAGTTTGATACTTATTGTGGAGAGTCACACATCATATGACATAATTTAATCTAAATATGAATAAATGGTTAAAGAAATTATGATATAACGAAATTCATCAAATCAATACATGAAAGATTTAATTAATATTAAAAAAATTTACATTAATTTATTATCAATTTTAAAATTTTTATCTCAAATTAATAATAAATATGTTTTACATTTATTTAATATCAAAATATTTGATGAATATCAAACAAGTATTAAAATTTTTAAGATTAATATGATATAAAAAAAAATATGATATCAGTTTCATAACTCTAAAATCTTTTAAATAATGATTTAGTGGTTTCTTGTGGGAAGAAAATAATCATTCAAAAGCTTTGATATCTAACATGGAGCAAGTATAAGATGAACACAAAGACAACCATTCGATTTGATAGTTTTACTTTTATATTACTTATAATTTTGAATGCTTTGATACAATAAAGAATGTTTCAAAATAGATTATGGGTGAATGAAATGTGTTTGGTGATTTTCTTAAAAACCCTTGTACATATAAATGACATAATTACAAAGTAAAGAAAATACTAACAAAAAATGACTAAAATACATGTTTTAACATACACATATTGAAGAATTGTAAATATGCAAGTAAATTTTATATCACAAATATCAATATTTTCCTGAAAGTGTGGAAGTACCTTTGATGTTAATAATTACACATGTATTCTCTAACCCTATGTTTGGAACAATATAAATTAGGGTAGAAAGAAAAAGGGAGAAGAAAATGGGGGGGATTCCAAGTTTCTCCTATTTAGCTGTAAGGGTGAAAAGGGAGGGGAAAGAAACTTCCAAGAAAAAAAACTTGTAAGACCCATGAAAAATTTGTCACCTTATTCGGGGGAAGAAATTAGGCAAGAAGCACCCTATTTTTCCATTTTCCATTGGGTACCCTCATCTCCTACCCATTGCTAAAGCCTTGCCATCGGACCTAAGAAGTTGCCACCCTCATTAGTTAGGTGTTGATCAAGTAAAAGAAAGATTTTTTTCCTTTCTCTCTAGTGTTCTTGTGCTTTGTAATTTTGTTAGATAAGAAAGAGCTAGAATGTGCAAAAGGGGTTAATCACCATGAATCTATATGGAGGATGCCAGTTGGGAGGTTGCTACCGAATGACTTCGACAAAAATTAGTGGACACCAGCATCATCATGCTATGCTGACTTATGGTAATGGTTGTTGCATGCCACTCTCCTTATCCACATGGCTTGCTTAGGTCTAACATCTATCATTCCGAGTGATACAAGTCCCACCCGATCTAATCATGATCTAATTCTATTGGATACTCGACTTGGGATCTAAAAAAAATTCCTTGTAATGCCTTTCTGGCATTTTTTTCCCCAATTGTAATTTCAAAATTTTTAAACCCCATTTCTCCCTATGAATGGCATAGAACCAGCTAATTGTATATATGTGAAAGCAAATTGCAAACTACTCAAATCCTAATACACAAGTTCATATTGAAGAATGCTAACCAACTTTGACATTTTATTATATGAGTTAATGTATGATTTATACAATATGCATCTATTATTTACTATTTGATATAAATATGAATGGTATCAAATTTTCACACACACACACACACATAATATATGTACATAATGAAAACAATTTCTACAAATTATCAATAGGAAAAAAATGTTTCTCACATCGTATTACAACTATTAACAAAGGGCATTATAAACACATTACTACATTATTCACCATACAAAGAGTATGAGTATGTAGAAATGTGTTCTTTAACATAGCTTGTTCATTTCAATAGGTATTATAAGAAACCATTAATACAAAGATACACTTTAGAGACAACCTACAACTACATAAATTTTCCATTTAACTTGCACAAACCCTTTCTCACCCCAAAGGTATATTTATGGCAACTCTGTATTTTCCTATGCATATGCTTGTAGATGTGGACTTCAATCATGTGCATTTTCTATTTCTCTCTCTTAGTAATCTTACCTTAATCCACATATTTTAAGTTCATAAGTTTTTCTACATTTGTGTTTGACTGTTACTTGTATAATTCAAATAGCAACACATAATGGTATTAGAAAAATCTCTCTTAAATTCTTAGTAATAGTGCCACTTCATTGAAATATTAAAATTCAATTTATCAATCTCTATTATACTTATTTTTCATTTTTTCCAAAGATATATATTAATTGATATGATGACTATTACCTTTACCTATTTAATAGTTATACTTTTCAAAAATTTTACATGTGATCATAGAAGATAACATAGATGATGTATATAAAAAGAAGTTAGAATTAGACACATTGTTTAATGTCAATATAATGGAGGAATGGGATAGATTATGTCAAATGTATGCTATACAACTTATTTGCTATATTGTTTATTTTTTGCATTTATTGCAATTACAAGCAAATATTATGCATAAATCTATTGATGGTGCAACTGAAAGAAGAAACAACATCTACTATTGCAAAACCTATTAGAAATAGATAAATGTCGTAATGTAGTACGCATGAGTCCTTATGCTTTTATACGACTATGTGAGAAGTTAAAATAATGAGTAGAGTAAGAGATTTCACATATTCTACAATTAAGGAACAAGTTGCTAAATTCTTGCACATTCTAGCATACAATGTAAAAAAATAAAATTATGTTTTTTTTCTTCTATCAATCAAAAGAGACAATTAGTTTTCATTTTCATAACATTTTATAAGCCATTATATTACTTGAGGATAAGTATCTTATGTAACCTTTTGAATTAGATGTTTATCTACAAATACTCAATAATAGTAGATTTTATCCTTATTTCAAGGTGATATAATAAGTTATATAGGTTCCAATACTTAGTTAATATGAATAAGTTTAATTGTTATATTATATAATCAACTTTTCAAAAAATTAAAATACAAGGTTGTGTTAGAGCTCTAGATAGGACACATATATGAATCAAAGTTCTAAGAAAAGATGCCTTTTACGTTTGAGGAAGAAAAAATTATTCAACACAAAATGTATTTGCAATATGTTCTTTTAATATGAAGTTCACTTATGTATTATTCAGTTGAGAAGGAATTGCATGTAACTTTAGAGTCCTTAACTATGCTTTAAATAAAAGGAGAGATAGATCGAAAATTTTTAGAGATAAGCTTAAATGTGATTTGTCATTCATGACAAAAAATTAGTAGTCATTCATATAAGGTGTTTTCATTATGATTATGTTTTTTGACATATATTTGTATAATTATTGTATATCGTAGGCAAATTCTACCTAAGAGATGCTGATTTTCCTTTAAAGGGGATTACTCACACTCTATAAAGGTGTGTGTTATTACTTGAAAGAGTACACAACACATGATCCTCAAAATGCAAAGTAAATATTTAACCATCAGCATGTTTCATTGAAAAATTTAATTGAAAAGACATTTAGGGTCCTAGAAAAATATTTTCAATAATAATTAGTAGTACAGAACCACATTATTCTTTTAGGACCATGACAGATATTACTATTATTTGTTGTATATTACATAACTTTCTAATGGATATTAATCCTAATCCATGGTTGATTAATGAGGTGGACTGTGAGCTGCTAAATAATAACATAAAAGATATAAAAGATCATAAATCACAGAACACTAAGGAAGACATAGGCATGAATTCATTTTGAGAGAAATTATCGCAACCTATATATGGAATGACTATGAATAAAGCTTGTCATAGATTTCATTTTTTATTCAACAAGATTGTGTACCTTGTTATATGATGCTTATGATCTTTGTGTCACAGATGGGTTTACGATATTTTATGTTTGCCACATATGAGTTGTATCATTTGTGGACATTGTAGATTATTGTATATTGTGTAACACTTGAAACTAATAGAATGTCTCAATTACACTAGAACTAATTGTCACATCTATGTGTGTGAGCTGTATGTGAATAAAAATTTACTATCATGCATGTATTGCATAGTTATGTATAATTTCAATTAGCACATATTTCTTGGTTGTATAACACTCTCAGAGTGGAGTATGCTAAAAAAATAAGAAGTTTGATAATAAAGGAGAAACATCTTCTAAATATTTATTACGATGGACACCTAAAATGGATGCTATGTTGTTGGACTCATTACTAAATGAGCTCCATAAAAAGAACTAACCTAATGGCATTTTTACTTCCTTCACATATGCCACTGTGTTGGCAGAACTTAAGCAAGCAATAGGTCCTTTCTTCTAGAAGCAACATATAAAAAATAGGATAAAGACCTTAAAAGATCATTTTAATGAGTGCTACAATTTATTCTACAAGTAGAGTGGAGTTACTTGAAATTCAACAACACAGATGTCTGAAGTTGAATACAAAGTATGGAATGAGATTTGTAAGGTAATGAATTTAGTATCCTAAGTACACTTATAATACCTTTTAATAGTTGTATAGTTGAATTTTGGAATGAGATTCAACATTAACTTAGTTACATACGTAGATGATAACATGCTCCTTCATTTTCATATATGTGAATTAATATACAAGCCTTTTGATAATATCTTGTGGCATGAATAGAAACATTTAATGGTTCTTTGTTACGTATGGTATTGTATAGAATATGACACAATGTGATATACCATACAAACATATGTAAAGGTGTATACCTTTATCTATGTTTGCACATGAACAAAGGAATTGGTATTGGGAAATTCTTGATGGTACTATTTTATTTAGTAGTTCTTGTAAAAGGATGTTGCATGAAATAATTGTTATTGTATAATGATCTAGTTAAGGGTGCATTTATAGGAGAAGCTTGAGGTCTAGAAATGGAAATGTACTCCAATCTATTATTATAAAAAATTATTGGAGCTCTTCAGAAAAGACAGGGCTACTGGTGCATATGCCAAGAGTTTAAGAGATAGGAGAAAGAAGTCTTGGATTTGAATGACGACTTTAATCTAATGTCTAATTCTGATGTTCATTGGGGAAATGATGCTTCCAATTTTACACGATATGTTAATGTATTCAATCTTAAAGGTGCTACACGATATGTTAATGTATTCAATCTTAAAGGTGCTCCTTCCAATCAGTCCCATGAGTATATTCACTCAAATTAATCTCAAGAAACTTTATCATCAAGGAGTTCTAAGTAAAAGGCACCAATGATTAATTTGATAGAAAAGAGGTATGAAAGATTAAATATGAGAATCAATAATTTGACTGATGTAATGAGGGATGTGGTAGAAAGGCATATTCATATAACTAAAAAAAGCCTTTCAATCTTTGAAAATAGTAGACTCATCATTACAACGAAGTAGAAGTGTGGATGGAGTTTGAGAATATAAGAGTACCTTAGGAATTTCAATTGAAGTGTTACAACTTCTTATGTGATAATGAAAAGGTGAAAAAGTAATTTTTTTATGTTTTGTCATAATTATGATTACAAATGTTGTATCAACTTATGGCTAATGTAGGAGTTAGTTGAGCCACTAATAATGAAACAATTTGATGCCTTCTTTAAGATATGTTTGTTAATATAAGGATAAATTGTTGTACTATAAGCTTGTGAGTTATGGAACATTTTGTATAGATCTTATCTTCATACTTGGTTTGACATTTCATATAGTAGTTTTTATTTGCATTCATATAATCCTTTAGTTTGCCTTTTTAGCAAAATAAAACCACAAATGAGTCTAAATAAGCAACAATGGGGGTTAAGGCCATCACTTTTACTATGGAGATTAGAAATAAAACCCCAATTGTCCATGAAGTTTTATGAACCAGAAAAAGGGAAAAATAAATTAAAAAAAGAAAGAAAATGAAAGGAAAATCATACTGATTGCAATTTCTTCAATGTATAATTCCAAGTAGTGTAAAGTTTTTCTTGTCTTCTTGTATTCCTCTTTTTGTTTGTTTATATTAGATTGGCTAGAAACATAATATTTCTATACTAGAAAGTTTTTGGTTTTTATGATGACATTGAAAGATTTTCCATGTAATGTGGTGGGAAGAAAGACATTGTTTCTTAAAAGTGTAAAAGAAACAAGCTTGTTTTATAACCAATTTGTATTCCTCTCTCTTGGAGTACTTATCAATGACATTGACTGGTTGAATGGCTTTAATTTGGGCTTGCTAATGGTAAGCTTGGTTAGGGATTTTCGAAGTTAAGTTTTCTTCCTAATTAAAATTAGAATGAGGTAACCAAATAATAAATGTCATTTCTTTTGAAGGTTACTTTAATTAAATTTACATTCTCTTTACTTTATTTTTTTGAGCAATATTTCATTTTGTAATGAAAGCTTATCACTAATTAATTATATATAATTTTTTCATTAATGAAATAATTCCTCATTGAGTTTATTGGATTTATATTATAAATATTAATTATTTAATAAAAATTTATCATTAATTAATTGTATATAATTTTATCACTTATGAAATAGTTTCTCATTATGTTTGAAGAATTAATATTATAACAATCTCTATATTTTATACATGAGGACATTATGATTAATTAACCCAATTACACTTTCTTTCTCCCTAATTTTCTGCTCATCCAAACAAAAGAAAACATCTTCTTTCATATTTTTCCCATTTTCTCTCCTTTTAAACAATTCAAAAGAAAATTCTTTCTCCTGCAAATTCTTTCTCTCCCATATTCTTTCTCCTCCAATTTATCCCCCATCCAAATAAAGCATAAATGAGAATATAATTTAAAATATTAATATGTGCACATTTAACCATTCATGGCATAAGAATATTTCGAATTGTGCACATTACTTGCAAGTTCTGTGCTTGTGCCAAATTATGCACATTAAATCCACAAAATAGCCTTTAACAACAATAGCTATGAACAAAATGATTTAAAAGTTTGTCTGCATATAGTATAATGAGTTTTTATTATAATTTTGTCTAGGTTTCGTATGTTAATTTATATGAATGCTAAAGAGTTGTGAAAATTAAAAATTCATTCAAACCACATGAAGATTAGAAATAATAAGTTTTTACAATTTCAACTTTAAGGAGAAATGAATTTAGAAGGTAAAAACAATGTAATGAGAGAATATGAAAAAATAAATATATTTACTAAACAAAAATTGTATACAATTGATTATAAAATAATGCTAAAAATAAATAATTCTGATGATTGCTTATAATGATGAAGTGACTTCCTCTTCTTTTTTTTGTATGAATCATTTTTTTGTATGAATTATTCAATATTTGGCATACTATATTAAGCCTTTGATTAATTTGAATTCAAGTTAAGAAAATCCAATATAGGAGTAAAGCTCTCTCACTAATAACTTTTTTTATTCACAAAGTTTAAATTCGAGATATTGTTTAAAGGAATCGAGCTCCTAACAACTCGAACCAACCTTTGTTGGTAATCTTATTGGATTTTTTTTCTAATAATAGTAAGAGTGATTAAATCATTAAACATACATAAAGTACTGAAATATTATCTAGAATGTGAAAAAAAGATAATTTTATATTAACTTCATATGTCACTTAAGCTAATTGTTCTTGATTGTATCACATTGATGTTCAATACTATTCAACTTCATATATCACTTAAGCTAATTGTTTTGGATTGTATCACATTGATGTTTAATACTACTTAGAATAATTTGACTTAATGATATTAGGTTACTACTTTAATTTGTTTGGTATAAAAATAGAATAATTAATCATTAATAAATTTAGAATATAAGATGATTTTTTGCCTGTCTCGACAATAAATAATAATCTTGAAAGATAATTAATGTTAAATGTTTTTAATTAGAGAAAAATTATGATTAAATAGTAAATTTTTTTGTGATTCATTTCTTAATTGTAATTTTAAATTTAAATTTTATTAAAAGTTTTTACATTAATTATCTTTCAAAAAAAAATAATCATTATTAAAAGTTAAAATCAATTTATACTACAATTAATCAATAATTATTTATTTTCATTGTTATATCAAATAAGTCCTTATTTTCAAAGATCATGTGTTCTCGAATGTAAATTTATTATCAATGTGAAAATGGAAAGGTGAAAAACTAGTGACACACTGTAGTTCTTCCCCCCCACTTTCAAGCAAAATGACAAAAGTAATAACCCAATAAGGGTGATGCGTCAAAGATTTTGGGTTTTCATAGAACGCCATATACCAATAAGAAATAAAAAATCAATATGACACATAGATTAATATGTCAATTTTAATTGTAATTATAAATCCATAAAAATTTGCACAAAAAATTATAGTGTATCATCTATCTTTACTTTTTTATTTCATAGGGCATAAACATTTTATAAACTACTAAAAAATGTCAAGTAAAGTAAAATACACATAGAAGACTGTCTTTATGTAAATTATCTAAATCCTCCCTATAAAAGGGACCACGGATAATTTACACGCCATAATGCAATAGTTGAAGACTGTCTGGAACTTCTCACTTTGGCAAAAGTCAGGAATGTAATTATCATTCCACAATAAACATAAGGCATGTTCATTTCAGCCATAATTTTAAGGGTCACACAGGGTGATGGTCTACAACGATCTAATGCATTATTATTTATCTGACAAGTTGCCCCATGATTTTAAAGCTCTAATTATAAAAACAATGTGTTGAGTGGGACAAGAACAGGGATATATATTATCAATATACACAACTCATACATCACATATAAAAGGTTCCCAAGGAAAGAGCACCCCTTTTAGACTTTTGATTTTTGGGTGCATCAAGTTGCTGCTGGGCGAGGCAGTCTTTTGGCAATTGCCTGTGAAAAGTAAGTTCTTGTCAGTGTTTAGATCTCATAGGTATGTCCAAAGTAAGCAGCATTGGAGAATTCATTCTATAAATGTCCCAATCGAGGCTTCCAAGTGAGTGACACTAAAAAATATATATTACTTCAAAAGATAGTCAGTAAAAGGGAAATGTTTTTGTGCATAAAAAAGAGATTAAAAATCAAAAGATACTATCTCTATTCCAGTATGACCTACTGACAAGCGCAAGGCAAGACACCATATGTGAGTAAGTGACAATCAGATGACTCTGGAGGTATATACTAAAATTCAACACTGTACACTCAGTTCTTCAAGCCTGTAAGATTTCACAGCCCATGTAACATTAATAATCAACCTTGGTGCTAAGAATAATAGCATTGAAATCTACTATATAATTCAGATAAAAAGCATGCAGGTCAGGTGGGTCTGTGAGATGAGAGGCAGAGGGGTTATCCACAGAAGTCTCCAATTCCGAATAAGATCCTTTCTTGGTATTTGGATCTCCACTCCCTAATAAATGGCATGAATCAAATATCGAGAACGGGCTTTTGTTATTTTACATTGGAAATTGCCACCTTTAAACCAGAGGCTGTCTATGTAAAAATAGCCCAAACCACAGGTGAGCAAGCTGTAATTTTCCCTAAATAATACCTTATAAAAACAATTGGCCAATCAGATCCAACTCAACATGACAACGAAGTCTTTACAATGTAGGAAGCTATCTGACAAACTTAACCATGACAACTTCCTCAAATTTCAAGAACCAATCACTGCAAACAAAGACACGAACATAACTTGCAGGAATGAGAAAGGAAAAAGCGAGTGAAAAGTTAAATCAGAGCCAGTAATAAAATCAAACCAGAGTTGAAAGGATTCACTAGTAGTCTTTAAACTTTACACTACAGTGTCAAAGTGATGGTGTGAAGTCACCGTATTTTGATTGCATAGAAATAGAACACATAACTGATGGGTGACCAATGCATATTGACTGAATAGAGGTCGCAATCAAGCATGCAATATTTCAAGCTAAGTCAACTGGTTGGTTTGATAACTTCACTAAATTTTCTTTTCACCTCTCTCCTCACGGGTTGGTTTGATGACTTGACCTTCTGGGTAGGCATTTCTAATTAAAGGAACTGTTCTAGTAGACAATTTTTGGGGTAGAATGGTCAACAACCTCCCTATCTTCCAAGTTATGAAGAAATCTATAAACATCAATGTTTCCTCCAACTTCATAGCACCTCCATAGCAGATTCAAATGTATATAAATCAAATATCCATCTTCATAGTATTGCTGTTTCATACCTCAGCACTCAGTATATGCTTGGATCAAGCGACATTTTTCCTTCCTTCCTTCCTTCCTTCTCCCTTAGCTCGAAATTTGATATTCAATTCATCATATTCATATATACTACAAGAACAATATATAACTTCAATCGCAACAGAAGGCAACCTTGCATTTTTAGAATATAATATTCCTATCCCAAGATAATTTTTTTAGCTTCCTCAGCAGCTCTATCAGAAAAGTAATACTATATCTCCAGGCTGCAAAAACTTCAGGGGGCAGGCTTCCTAGTAGCAAACCCATAAAAGTCCTAGGACACCAAAGATAGGAGTTCAAACCTAAGAATACCACTAACTGTAGCTTATGGAAAATCCCATACATCTGCAAAACCAACATCAAATAGTATTCTAATGTTTCCTCGCACTTGAACTTTTGTAAACTTCTTGTATCTTGTTTGAAGAGCTAATATTGAACTTGGGAATAGATTACAACAACAACAAAAAAGCCTTATCCCACTAAATGAGATCAGCTACATAAATCGCATAATGCCATTGGACTCTATCAATAACCAAATTTTCAATAATATTATTTACCAAGAGATCCTGTTTTATAACTTCTCCAAATGTCCTCTTGGCCTTCCTCTACTTTTTATAGGACTAAAGATCATGTGATTGATTCTTCTCACTGATACTTCCAATGGCCTTCTTTATACATGACCAAATCATTTGAACCGATTTTTTGTCATCTTCTCCTTAATGGGTGCCACGCCAATATTTTTTCGTATGCATTCATTTTGTATCTTATCTTTTCTTGTATGACCACTTATTCATTTTAACATTCTCATTTCTGTTACTCCAATTTTTTGCTCTTGTTGTCCCTTTAAAGCCCAACATTCACTATCATAAAGCATAACTAATCATATAACAATCCGATAAAACTTCCCTTTAAGCTTAATAAGTATTTTGCGATTACAAATAACTCCTAATGCCTTTCTCCGTTTTAACCATCTAGCTTGTATTTTGCATATGACATCTCCATCAATTTCCCTATCGCTTTGTAATATAGATCTCAATTACTTAAATTTAGAACTTGGGAACAGACTAAACTTCAACATCGTCACTGGTATCAAAACACTCCTACCTTATTTTTGCACCTTATGCAAATTGGGTAGAGGAGGGAAATCAAAGGTTTTAGAAAAATCTTTTAGATACAAAAGATGCAACTCTCAGATATCCAAGTTCAGATTAAATTGTTCAATTAATGAAGGCCAAATGAATTATGGAACTGGAATTTACTATTGTCATTACAGTCACTGAACAGTATTTTTTTATGCATTCATTCTTATCCTTGCCAAACACATCATGAAACAAATTGAAATTGAATAATTGGAAGAAAGTTAAATGTTACGACTACGAGTACCTCAAACAGCTCATTTATATTATCTGCTGTCTTTGCAGACGTCTCAATGAAAAACATCCCATTCTTCTCCGCATAATCAGTTCCATCCTTAAAAAGGTCATCAAAGCATAATAAATAAAAACAGCAAAAGGATACAATTTTTATATTAGTCACAATATTGGGGGGCATTGCATTACCTGAACGGTCACTTCCCGCTTCTCATGAAGATCAGCTTTATTACCAACCAAGGCCATAACTATATCAGGGCTTCCATGCTTTTGTAACTCCTGTAAGATGCCATATATATTAGCTGCTTTGACGTAAAATTGACTTCACAGAAAAATTAGAAATCAGATCCACCTAATTTGGAAAATAAAATTGTAACAGCAGGTGAGCAATGATTGCACAACCAAAGGAGTTCAATTACCTGCCCATTGGATAAGTTGACATGAGTTAATCTGCTTTGAGTTAATCATATTATGGCAGGACAACATTTTTAAATCCTATATGTTGATCCATGTCAATATTGATGGCACTTACTGACAAACTGGTCAACAGAGCATGGAATATTATGAAGAATCACTTCTATCAGGAGTAATTTATGACCAGCAAATTGCATGCAAATTTTATTAGGACATTCCTATAAGTTAAACTTTTAAATCTTTGCTTCGACCTTGATAAGCCTAAATGATTAGAATGTCAGTAAGCTGATAACAATGGGTCGCAAACCATGATACTACAATTTACAGTAATGGGTGCTACAGCTTCAAAACACATCAAAGTGTCTTCTTTACCAGCCATCTCCTTCCAAACTAAACCCTTGTAGTACACAAACCAATTTTCAATGCCTACTCACCCTAAACTTCTTTCATCACCACCCTATTTCTGATCATAGGCAGAATAGTCATGTTCTTGGTTGGAGTCAGAGTGTCATGAAGGCATTAAACAATCTTAATCAGCTCCAAATACAAGTGAACAAACATTAATCCAGTCACTTAATTCCAGCAACAATGTTTAAAAAGTCATGAAAGCAAATTTTATAAAAGAGTAATCTCATCAATGAATAGTTATTCATTGCAAATATTAACCAGAGGATCCAATAAATTGCAATTTTGAACCATGGAATGACTAGAAAATCTACCTTAACCCAGTACTGTGCCTTGTTGAAAGTTTCTGGGCTTGTTATATCATAGACAATAACAGCAACTGCTGCACCTCGATAATACAGTGGGGCCAATGCAGCATACCTGAACAAGAAAATGAGCAATCAATTTCTCCTCCAGAAAGTATTTGTCGGTGAAATATGAAGAAGAGAAACACACATATAATGAGTTCTGGATGGTGCAAAGAATAGTACATGCTCAAATTGCTAGGGCAGAGATAATAAAGGCTACCTCTCTTGACCAGCAGTATCCCATATCTCAAATTTGACTGTTGTAGAATCTTGCAAAGCTATTGTTTGTGACAAAAATGAAGCTCCAACAGTTACCTTGCATTAAATTGTAAAGAATAACAAGTGTCAACTACCCTGCAACAAAAACTATATAACTATGTAAAAGAGGAAAATGTAAAAATATCATTTCAGACAAACTATATAACCCAATAACCATAATTTTACTTTATACTAGACAATATTGCATAAAAAAATAGCAAAAATAGAAATATATTCCTAACCTTGGATGTGGGATCAAACTGACCACGAACAAAGCGAAGAACAATACAACTTTTTCCAACACCAGAATCGCCTAAGAGAACAAGCTAGGTTGAGTAACATTAAATGTTAGTTGTTGGCAATAGAGAAGTTTAAAGATGAATATATCCATGATATTATAGAACTTTTTATGATTTTCTCCAACCATCCCCCTTCAATTCCCAAGAAATTGATGTATAATCATAAAGCCTGAGATGTACAGAGACTTCCTGTATACCATACAAACAATTGAGTAATGAAACAAGCAGACACTTGTACTCCTTATGCAGGTTCATTTATATAAGCAGTACCAGTGCAATTGTTTAAGAACCTCTGATCAATAATTATAGTAAACACCATACTATGCAGGTTGTAATCATAAAAAAAGTGCCAAAAAAATTGATTTAATCTCAAAGGACTAAAAGCAGAATTGCATGTTACATTTCCTTTCAGTGTTTTTCTTCTTATTATTTTTTTTCCCATCCTTTCTGTTTTGGAGAATAAGTGGTTCAATCCAAAAGGAGTAACTCTAATGAGAGATGGATATCTGAAAAGGTTAAAAGATCAACTTAATTGTGTTAATAACAATAATAACTTGAAATATTTGTTCGTTTTGTACAATGAAAATTCAGTTCAAGTATATAAATAATGAAAGTTCAACCTCTTGTGGAACTCCATAGAATTTACCCAATAAAAAAAAAATGTTGAACTAATGATAGAACAAAAATTAAAGATTGTTACATAAAGAAAATGTTTGTCTTAGCACCAAAAAATGAAAAAAAAAAAAGGAGGGTTAGCAATCATTTAACAAGCTATTCAACAAACATCAGTGTTCAACAGTTAACCAAACGACAAACTTCACTAATTTACAGTAACTTCTAATTTTTCCAAGACAGAAAAAATAAAAACTTGTAAATTAAAATTTTCCAGTTTAAAAAGGAAATACACCCTTTTTCCTCTGCTAACTGCTACCTCCTCAGTCCACGGCTAATTTTAAATTTACAAGAATTGAGTAAATAAAACGTTTCTAAAAGGTCAAAAAATTTTGTTTAGGAACTAAAATATTTTCTGCATTGTCAGCCCTTCAATAAAAATAGCTTCGAAAGTACCTTAACACGTAGATTCTTAGGATCCTGGCTTCCACCATTTTCTGAATTCACTCGACCCAACTGACTCGGGTTCCTATCTGAAATCGCAAGAATTAATTTACCCAAAATCCCATCAGGCCCCATATTATAAGCTTCTAATGAACAGCCAAAGCACAAATGACCAAACCCATATTGAATTGCAATCTCAACATCACAAAGTCAATCAATTTCGGCTCCAGAACACCAAAAATTTACAAATAGTATGAGAAAAAACTGTCAGAGTTCTGCATTCCCAGCCAAATTTAAGGGATAACAAACAAATGAACCCTGAAACGTCCTCAAGGTTTAGAAGCATAGAGGAAACAATAGAACAGGAACTATACCTGGAAGGGATGATGAGCAACCCATAGTGAATCGAGGCTTTCCAACTTATTTATACAAATATGTGTAATCAGCAAAGAGAAAATTTCAATGCCCAGCGAGCTATTGACTTAAAAGGATGGAATCGGATCGTCAATGTCTAATGCATGACTTCAATTTTTGGACTAGTTTGTTTCTCGAGGATATATTTTGCCACAATCTGGGAAAGTGCGCGCTGGAAACTCTGGGAGTCCGGTATGTTTCAGACAAATATTAGAAAATCTAGGGTCATTCTTTCCTTGAAAGGGAGGATTTCTGCAGCCGATACAATTGACGGGTATTTTTCCTTCTGCATTTTTCACCTAAAAAAACAAAAAAAATATTTTTAATGTATATAAGATTGAATTTTTATTAATTTTATTGATAATTAAAATTTTATATTAATTTAATTATTTAATTATTATTAAATTAAAAAATTTTAAATTTTAATCATTTCTTATATGAAATAAAATATTAAATTATTATAAAAATAAAATTTAAGTATTTTCAATATTATAGGAATTAAATTGATAAAATATTTAATTAGAAATAAAATTAATAAAAATTTAATTTTACATGATTAAAAATAAGTTTTTAGTCCCATATAAATTATTATTTATTATCACAGAGTCAACAACTTTAAAATTTTACCAAAAAAATTCTCAAGGGAAAAAAAAATGCTAAATATGAAAATGTGGGAGAGAACATCTATCTGCAACTGCATAATATTTCATAATTTTTATTCTTAAAACAGAAAATTTAGTAATAATATTATAAAAAAATAAAATATTAAAATTAAGAATCTTTTGCTTAAATAACATTTATTAATTTTTAAAAATTTTATGTCTTCCTTTCTTTATAATTAAGGTTCCATCCCTTATCATTTAATATCTAATTATTATGTATATGTACCTAATAATTTTAACCATTTTTATTATAAATAAATAAACAAAATAAAGTATTCGAAATTATTAAACACACTCTAGTGCATCTATATTTCAATTTATATTTTTGAAATTAATATTATTCAATTTGGGTAAATTTTATTTTAAAATTTATAAAGAAATTGTCATATTTTAAACTTTGTACAACGTAACTCGTAATGAATTCAAACAAAATTTTTAGAGTGATCTATTATCCTCTCTATTTGATTTTATTTTGATATTAATTAAAATAATAAATATAAAATCAAAATAGAATTTTTGAAAAATGGGCTCATATTCAAATAAAAACATTATTTTTTTTTCATTTGAAACTTTTGTCACGGATCAAAGTTACGATCCCTAACTAACGACAGTTGGTTCAAGTGCATAGGAATTTAGTCCCCTTAAGTAAAGTTTCAGGTTCGAGTCTTGTGAATGGAGAAAACTGTCGCTGGGAGAGTTTTACCCTTATATTGAATCCTCCCAGCTCGAATTTAAATTAGTCGGAGGTCCAATATAACTTACCGGATACCGGATGGTTCTTATCAAAAAAAAGTTATGATCCCTAAAAAAATAACGGATCCAACGAAAATGAGGAAAAAAAAAGGTGCAAAAATTAAATTTTTGTTTTTAACTATTTGAGGAATCAAAATTCGATCCTCTTTTAGTTTTTATTTTCCTCGAAATAAGTTTTCATTTTTTATCTCATTTTAAATGAACTTAAAAAAATTAAAAATCAAATAATATTTCTGTCCATCCGATGAAATATTAATTTCATTATAATTTTTGAATGTTTTTATCAAAAATTACAATATGTAATTAAAATAATCTACATAATATATATATATATATATAAAGAGAGAGAGAGAGAAAGAGACAGATATTGATGTCATTTTGAGACATGTAAAATACATGTACTATATGTAAAATAACAATATGTAATTAAAATATTGACTTTTTATGAAATCTTTTGTATTCAAATACATGTACTATATATAAATTTTCCCTCCAAAAATACATTTTTTTTAAATTTGTAAAGAAATTATACGTACTACATATAAATTGTAAAATAGTTGTTATACATACTATAAATATTTAGTAAAAAAATCTTAGGAATAAATCATTTATACTATATATAAAGTGAAAATATTATGTGTATTTGAAATATTATATAGTAAAAAATAATGCATACTATATATATATATATATATATATATATATATATATATATTATACATACCCGATTTTAAAAATATTATGTGTATTTGACATTAGGAAATTCAGTAATAAAATTTTCAACAATAAAATATTTAAAACTTTCAAACACACATATTAATTGGAATCTAAAATATTTATATAAAATAATAATGAAGCAATTTAAATTGTTAAACACTCAAATTTTTCAGAAATTTTTATTAATTCATATAATATTTATATAAAAATATCAGGCACAGTCATATATAAATAATGGAAGGATTCAAAGTTTATGAAACTATATTTTATTGACATAATTATTTGTAACACTAACTCCTTAAATTTAAACCTTTGGCAAAAAGAAATATAAATAAATAAACTATTCGTATTGAGTAAGTGAGAAAATGAAATATGACAAATCGACGTAAGAAATGAAAATTTTTGGATGACATTATTTTCAAAAAAAATTTTAAACTACTGAGCTCATAAAATAAAATATTAATGATAATAAGGAACTTTTTTTTTTTTTGTCAATTTGTAAGTTATTTAAGGAAATAGATTAGATATAAACTATTAGGCATGGAATCAGCCTAATTTTAATTGTTAGCTTTTGAATTCAAAACAACTTTTAGGTCTTGAGTTTTATATGAACAAACAAACAAAAGTTGTTGTGAGGCCTTGCGGGGGATAACGGCTTATACAGACGTACACATACATAGATATATATGAAATGAAAATAATAAAAAATTTATTTAACAAGTGTTACGAAATAAAAATCTATATTTTACAATAAAAGTAATAGAATGAATCATTCTATCATTTATGAATGATTTTTTTAAAACACATATTCCTCATATTTTTTATATATTTCAATATTATCTTTTGTTAATATATGAAAAAATTAATTTTTAAATATTTTTCTGTTAAAATATTTAAATAATTATACTTTTAATAATAAAACTTAAAAATGATATTTTTACATTCTTTACAAAAGTATTTAATATAAAAAATTTTAAAATTAGAATTTTTATGCTTTTATTATTAAAATTTTGTTGTTAGTTATAATTTTGATGATAAAATTTAAATTATGACAACTTTTACTATTGATCATATTATATATTTTAAAAATATTAAATTATTTAATAAGATATTTATTATTTTTATAATAAATATATTATTACCATTAATTATACTTTTTTAATTTCATTCCTTTATTATTTTATTGCACCCAATATAAAAATAAAGTAGAATATACATTTCATTCTTTATCATATCAAATATAATTGTGGAATAATTAGAAAGTTAAAACCAAGCACATAGTTCCTTAACCACATTTTATGGTGTTAAAATCATACATATAGTTCTTTAACTACATAACTTCATGAGTAATTTCATAACATGCAGCAAACTTTTGCCTTTATAGTGGAGGTTATTGCAACTTGTAAGGCACTACTTAATACTTTTCTATAATATAACTCCTCCTAGCATCATAAATGGGGGCGAATGTACTAACAATGTTGGAAGGGCAATTAACTCCACAAATAAATTTATTGTTATACATATGTATATATTAATGATATATATATGTTAACCTCGTAAATTCAAGTAAATCCTTATAACTTATTTCCACATCAATTGAAAAAGAAAATTTTTATTTTAACCAAATATAAGAATATTTAAAACTCATTAATTATACACAAGGATACAAAAAATTATATTGAAAAAAAATAAATTTTATTTTTATTTAAATATTTTATTAACTTTTTTATTTTTATTTTATATGTAAATGTTGCCTCTATAATTTAAAATTTTGGGACCCACTACTAATCATAAATATATACTCAAGTGTTAGTTTATAATCATCTGGACAACCAATAAAATCTAAGTAACTTGTAATTATAAGATCTCCTGATATCATATAGCTCAAAATTAACTTTTTGTACTTTACAAGTACCTTATAACTCTTTTAGTAGTAGTCCAATCTCTTTAATGGAGATTACTTTGGTACCTCCCTAATATACTAATAACATAAGTTATATCAAAACGTGTGACAAATGTATACGGGGCATTTTTTATTTTCTCTTTTTCATCTTTATTCTAAAGATGTTGTAACTTTGAGAAAATCTCACTCCTTTGAATATGTGCTAAGACTTGGAAGCATATAACCATGTTAAACCACTTTAGTGCCTTTTCAATATATATTTGTTAAGATAAACTAAACAAACTTTGGGATTTGTTACGACAAATCTCTATGCCTAAAACATATGGGACATTCTATTATACCTTTTTTAGAATTTTTTAATTTTAAAAATTTTGTTAAATGATGAAAAAAATGAAATAACTAATTAATTTTAATAAAATTCTATATCTATCTGTTTCTAAAATTCACTTGATTCATTTCCTAAGAAATGCACCGTTTCCTTTTCCATGTGAATGATATGAGCAATATGATATATGAATTTTAGATGAAATTACAAAAATTGTGAAAAATATGAAATGCAAGAATACATGAAATGTGAAATTTGAAAAATGAAAAGCCCCATGAAGTGGCAAAAGCTATGGGAGATGGGTTAGCATGCATTATACAAATAAATGGCAAAGGAGATAAGGTTGGATACAGGGGAATAAGGTGGAGCGAGATGGATAAAACTAAATTAAAGATATAAGGAGAATTTAGTATCCAAAAGGCATTTTGCAAATGTCTTATAGAACCATTTGTGTGCATTATAATTATACAATTCGTGTTGTTATGTTCTAAATTTATCAATAACATATGCCATCTTTGTTAAGATATTATATTTTTGTAATTTACTCTATTATTATGGCTTTTCTATATATGAGGATTTTATTAGCATTTAAATAGCCATTATGGAGTCACTTTGAATGCATGACTTACAATGACTACAACAAATTAGAATTGATAGGGATAAAAGGCTATATAATTCATAGCATTGTTGAGAATTGCCTTTTTAAAATGGTAATGTAGTTTATTGAGGATTCACTCATTGAGTCTATTTTTTACTTACTTCAATTATTTGTATTTTTATAGGTATAAAGACACAATTCTAAAATGCTAATATATGAGGATATGATAGTGATCACAGTATTGTATTTGTTTTAAGATCATTTGCATACATTTTTGCTATAAGATGTTCATAAACCTCTATGAGTGTACCTTGCTATATAATGTGCATGATATTACCTTGGCATCACCCAACTAATCAAGGATGGCTACTTTGACCCTTTACTTTATTACGGCATAAAACCCTACTAGCTTTCAATGATTTAATAGTCATGGTAGTTAGGAATCTCCTAATTGTTCTAAAGCAACTAAAAAAAGATTCTTTAACCGAAAAGAATTTAGCTCAAATGTAGGATACGTATTCAAAAGTTTTCGCAACTCAATCAGGTATGATGGAA
This sequence comes from Sindora glabra, assembly GCA_020226215.1. Classification (NCBI taxonomy): domain Eukaryota; kingdom Viridiplantae; phylum Streptophyta; class Magnoliopsida; order Fabales; family Fabaceae; genus Sindora; species Sindora glabra. Next base: position 18,280,084 of record CM035233.1, read on the forward strand.
TTATTAAAAATTTAACCATTTTGAACTCTTTCTAACATAACACTTATACATACTCATGCCTTTTATTTAATAGATATAAGAACTAGAAACAAAAAAAAAATTATCCTCCCTTTTGGTAATTAAATGAAAATAACTTACTAAACTTCATTAAAACTAGTAAGTAAAAGTCAAGGTCATTACAATTCAAGTCTTACAATAAGCTTCTATTAAAGCTAAATTAATTCATATTATATAATAAACATTTTGAGCCCTTTGAATTGATTGGTGAGTTGTTTCCCTCAATGAACTCTAGATGAATTGAATTAGGAATCAATTTAAACCATCTAGAAACATTTTATCATAATCCAAACCTAATCGTGACTAGCATAGATCTTACTATTCGGTTTCTGTAGCCTCAATACCATTTACACTAATTTTACCTTAATAGAAATTTATCCATTTTTGTGGTGACTCATATTCATTTCAAAATTTAAAAAGATAAATAAAGGTTTCCACATTTTTAGTTACTTTTTAAGGGTGACATGCCCTAAATTCTAAAACTTGTAACTCATGCAAACTCAACATCATAAAATTCATATAAAAATATACAACCTTAGCACATTAACCATAGGGACATAACTATTCTCCACTCCTAATCCAATTGTTGAATCTCCTGATAAGGCATTATTTGATCTCCATAAAGGTAACGAGGTTCCAATGAATTAAGTTTAGCCTAAAAACTATGAAAATAAAAGCAATGAGTTATAAAAACTCAATGAGCACATACATACCAATCCATACTTATAATCAAGTAAATAAAATAATTAAATTCTAATTAAGTATTAAAATAAAACACAACTACAAACTTAGCTCTTATATTTTTATAGCTTACGGCATCAAATCTTTTATTAATATATTCACCTACACATATCTCAAATTTCATATTTCACATTACAATTTATAATAGCCTCATTTACTCAAATTATACAATATAATTACAACTTTACATATAATTCATTCTTGTAATCATCTCATTCTTAATTAATAATTGAAGGCTCAATCATAGCCAAGTCATCACAATCATATCTAGGAAATGTCTAAGGCTAACTAGATTATAATTTCATAGCACAATACACAAATAATTTATAGTAAAATGCATACATCCACCTTATGACTCTTAAGCCAACCTTATATCCTTTATAAACTTTCCATCCAATGTCTGCTTTATATCCTTCACAAATATATTACCAAAAATTTTCCATCCAATGTTCATAATATCTTCTATATCACATTTCTCAACTTCAATGCCATTTAGGCCACAATTCACAATACAAGTCATACACCAGAGCACAAGTTTTTCGTATTACAACCATAATCTAATCACAATACAAAGTAACTAATTTAACATCATAAGTTATTCACAATTAACCAATAATAAATAATAGCACCACCATGCCTTTAGTGTGTGGCTAACAACATGCACTCAATATATATAAGTATGTCACAAATCATTAAAATACTAATTATTTTTAAGTGGATTCATACCAATATTACAAACAACAACCCCATGCCTCTCTTGCATGGACACAATTCACATACATAACCATAGGCTATTGTCTTATTAAACATAACCACCATAAAATAATACTAAGTAATAATAGTACATTGCCTTTATTGCAAGGCCTCAAATAATATGAACAATAGCATTTAACAAGATAAACATATATATATATATATATATATATATATATATATATATACACACACACACACACACACACACCAATTATGCTATCAATGTCTTGGTAAGGTAAACAATTGCAAATATCAAAATTAAAGCTTTCTAATCATGAGTATACTCAATTCCTAAATATGAATGTATTTATAATTAGTATAATTAATAAGAAGGATGTAAAATATAACATTCAAATAGAATATAAGTAAAATATTAATTATAGGGTAAGACATATACTCACCTAATAATGTTTATTCATTTCAAGAATTCTACAATATTCCATTCTTGTATTTCCCCTTTTTCCTACTTAGCAATTTACAATGATAAATTATAAAACATACTAATATTACCAATTTTCTTTCAAAAAATTACCATTCTAAATTCTAATTATAATATTCTAACATCCTAGATTATAAATTTCTTTTTTTCTTTTTGTAGAGTTCACATAGGAAACCAAAAATATGTCATTATATAGGGATTTATGGATAATGCTTGTAAAAGTAAAAATATTAAAACTTAATGCTCCAAAAAGGCTTTATTCATAATACTCTCCAAAAAGGCTTTATTCATACTACTCTATCATCCTAGATTATCACTTTCTTATATTTTTGAAGTTATCATCAAGAAATCAAGGATTTACATAAGTGGGTTTCTTGGATCAAGTATAAAATAGTTAAAATATTAGATTTTGATTATATAGATAAGCTCACTTCTCCCTAAAGTGGTTGGTTAGAGCTTACTAGCCGTGAAAACTTGCCTCGATGATAAGAAAAGGTAGTGGCAGGAGAAGGAAATGAAAAAAAAAGAAAAGAAAGGGGGGAGAGAGAGAGAGAGAAAAGAGTAGGAAAAATAAAAAGAGTTATAGGAAATAACCATATACTTCTCATATATCTTAGCCTTGAAAAGAATTAAATCTTAATCCTCTATTTTATTACTCATTCCATTCTCATTCAAACCTAGCCACTCATAATAAATTCATAAACTTAGGAGTTCAAAAATAAATATTTCAAGGTTCTATAAATTTTAGGAAAAATAATTTATTAAACCATAAGCATATATTTTCTTAAATCTTTACACTTACAAAATATTTTCAACTTCATGAGAGAATCACCATAAAAATTATTTGAATGAATTTTGAAATAAAACTTTAACCAAATAATTATAATTTAAATATTATTGAGAAAACATTAAATTCCTAAATTTTTATTGTAATATATAACCTTCAATAGTAAGGTACACAAAATTAATTTATTTATTCAAAATTTAGTTTAAGCCAAAAAGAATTTAAGTACTACAGTTGATTAAAATAAATATCTTAGAGTTTTAAAAGAGTTTCAAGAATTACAAAGGAAGGAAAGTTATAGCTTGACCTTCCATTCTCCTTCCTTCCCTTCCCCTTCATTCTCTCCCATTATCTTCCCTTCCTTTATCCTGTTAACTCCCAAACATACCATAAGAGTCTAAGCCATTCATGGAATGGGTGTGAGCCTTCCCAATGGTGTAAGACTTCAAATAAGGAATCTTTATTTATTTAAAATAATTTATTATAGGATTTGAGAAATAAATAAATAAAATGTTTTCTTTTTATGCATTTAAAGTTGCTATTTAATTTAATTCTTAAATAAATTTTTTAAGAGATAAACTTTAACTTTTTCCTTTTTTTTCCTTTTCTTTTTCTTCAATACATATCATAAAAGTTAGTGACAAATGTTCTATTGCTATATAAAATATGAATAGTTAGCTTAAATTGAAAGAGCTGTAGATTTATGTTAGCCCTTTCATGTAAGTTTTTTTGCTCCTTAATTCATTTGGCAATAAAGGTAATAGGAGGGGGAAAAATCCTACAAAGATGGTAACAATCATAATTTGATCCCACATCGAGCTTATTAAGAGATAAATAACTAAATATTGTGTTCATTGAAAGGAGATGCAAGTAGTCTTTAGGCTTACCTGTTATATATATATATATATATATATATATATATATATATATATATATATATATAATAATAGCACACTCAATTAAGGTTACCCATTTTGTTAGTTCTTTAACGTAATTTTTTATGTTTGTATTGCTTTATATGAAATTCATTATTTCGCTTTTCATGAGATAAGTTGCTTTGATAGTAAAATAACTTCCTATGACAATTTTGGAGATAGGGAAGAAGGTATACAACCATCTTTGATAACTTATACAATATAACATTATCCTTACTCCTTGCAATAAAGCAAAGAAATATGGGAAAAGTGTTTACTTAGCTAATGAGATGACATAATTTTCTTTGTAAGAAAACTTCAACAATTATTTAGGTAGCATGGCATCTCAAAGGATAGTATGGCAAAGAGCAAGCCACCCAAGGATTTGGTATTTAATTTAGAGATAAGAAGTTAGAGACTTCTAATAGCTCACCATGGCTTCTATCAAAGAACAAACTTAATAATGTGACTAAAATTAATTCTTGAAAAAATGTTATAGTTGATATATAGATCAATGAAGGAAAGTTCAGTTGTTTCTCTACATTGTCAAAAGTAAAAAATAGTTATGATAAGAGCAATTATTCTTCTATGATGAAAAGCCTCATAGCCTTTCTAGCTCTTTCCTCTAATACCAATATTTGATGTCATCAAATCATTGAAAATAAGGCAAGTGTCTTCTTATGATAAATTGGAAGCTGGAGCTCTTCAAAGTGGATCAAAGGCACAGGATTTGAAAGTTTAATAGGTTATTATTCCTTAAATTAAAAAAAAAATTAACTTAGCTAAATCTTGAGTTTTCGACTAAACTATTTATAGATTGTTAGTATAACATATATTTAATTTCTTTAACCACATTTTTCTTAGTGAATTTTAGGCTTGATTTATTTTGTAAGCTTTATGTTCCACACTAATGTATGCAAGCTAAGCTTGGGATTTTATTTAGACTTATTATATAGTATCTTTTGCATTATGTTAGAGAGTAAACTTTCCAAGTAATTTATAGTTTGTACTTGCGACCTATAGATAATAGAATTCATGTTATAAGATGAAAGCTTTGTCTACTTGGACTTGCTTATATGTGCATTACAATACTATAGGTAGCCAGTAACATAATGAAGTTAATGCTTCTAACTTTCTTCTTATGCCAAGCTTTTCTATATGCACTTGTTTATTTATCTCTTGTTGGAATAGTACACTTATTGGAGCATAACTCCAATGTTTGGATCATTGCAAAATTTAGAGATAATATAGGTGTCACAATGGAATGTATAGTGATGACTCTTAATTTTTTTAAAATGAATCTTTAAATTTTAGGGGAACCTATAAGATATGAAAACAACACTGTAAGAAAATAGGGAATGGAGGTCTACCATAGACTAATTGATACTTACATACATAATCTATTATAAAATATAGTGCAAGAATGGAAATAAGAAAGAACCCCTTTGTAAGGCACATATACTTGTGTTTATATAAAAAGGTAGTACCCAAGCAAAGATAGTAAGGAGATCAGTTAGGCTAATTTGATGGGACTTAGGGCAATTGAACATTTTGTATTTTATATCAATAGAATTCATATGTGGGAGGAGGTATGCTATGCTACCCTGACTTCCTATGGTAATTTCCAAACATTCAAAATTCAAGTATACACCTTGCATATGACATATTCTTGCATAAGTCTATATTCATGGTGTTATTCTCTAATTGTATGGCTTTTAAAAGGGTGTCTCTAAGGTCATTAGGAAGAGAAGAACTATTATTAATCATCAAGTTTCTTGTGAAGCCAATAATCTAATTGCCAGAAGCATTGCAAAATAACCCTCACACTTTAGAAACTATTTAAAGGTGACTTTAAGCCAAACTTATAGAGGAGAAAGCCATCAAATCTAAATTTTCTTTACATGGGCATCATTGAGCTCTAATATTGTTAACATCAAGAACAATTCTTTGGTGTTCTAATTTGGTATTATTAATGTATATTGCAATAATTATCTTTAGAAATAAAAAAAATGCATTGACTATTTGGCCATTAACCACTAAAAGATTATTTTAATTCTTTTATTGTTTTAGTTTTAAGGTGGAAATAATGGAAATAAAAATTTTAAATTGCCTTCCTTAGTGACATTAGCTTTAATATCCATGGTGTAAAACTGGCACTGTCATTATTTACATAATTTCTCTTAACTATTAAGTAATTAAGGTAACATTATTTAATTTACTCAAGCTTTTAAAAAGTATAAAGCCATATAAATGTTTCAAATTAGAGTATAAAAATTTATAACGATTCTTCTTGAAGTAATCATTAATACTTTTGAGAAATTTAGTCAAGGTTACATTGACTATAATACCTTTGAAAACTAACCTATTCAAATTCTTATATACACTAGTGATAATCTTTTGCCTAATTCATATACTAATGACCACCCTTCATCATTCCTTTAATCCTTTCTTATTTTTCCTTGTAGGTACCTTTTTCACCTCATACCCAACCACTAGAAACTCTATCCTCTGCCTACCTTATAGCCAACTATCAATTGAAAATGTGCATTTTGATTATAACATTCTTTATTGCTATATAATAATCTTTTGTATTCTTTGAACAAACTTAAGTGTATCAAATGTATAAATGGTCACTCTCTAAATATCTACACTATTTATTAACAAGATTAAAAAGCATAGAAATTTCTTTATGAACCCTGTATAAAAGTTGAGGGACTTGTGTAGCTAAATTGTGTGTTTCGCCTAAGGATGGCTAAATTTCAAGTTTAAAGCTTGCCTAATAAGATGCAAATATGATGTGAAATTTACCTTGTTTAGTAAGGTGTAAGCAAGTTTTTAACGTAAAGCAAATTTTGGAATAGGGCAATGTTAGCCTTATTTATTCCACAAAATTTTATAACTTCAAAATTACATTTTTACTTATATAACTGATGCATTTATGTATTAATAAGAGAAGTATTTAAAAAGCTAAAAAAGTTTTGTTATTTGTAATTTGAGATTTTTTAACAAATTATATGTATTTTTAGACTTATATTATCACACTATATTAAACATCATGTGTTAGATATGTATGAATTTCAAATATATAGATTTTAAGGTTTTTACCAATTTTTTTTTCAAAATTTTCCATTTTCTTAGATTTCCTTGCAAACTTTAATGCCTTGTGCATTATAGGGATGCCAACCCTAAACTGTCTTACAAATAGAAGCAGGATTGATTCGAAGTAGACAACAAAACTATGAAGATGGAGTATGAAGCCAATCTATGCCAACTCTACCCCATTGCCATCCATAGTCTAGCTAACCATATTCCTTTTATTTATAGGGGGAAATGTAGTTGGGAAATTTTAAATGTGAACACAATTTAAATGTATTATTTTATTTTGTAGAAATGTTATAAGAATTGCCATTTATAGTTATTCTAGTTATTATTTGAGAGAAAATTATCCTTCCTATAAAAGTAGATTTCTCATTTACTACCTCTAAGGCAAAACATTATATGAGTTCATAGGTATTTGGTCTCAAAAGTAATGGAAAATTTTAGGAAGTAGATGTGAATGTTTGTTATGATAATGTCTTTAAAGATTTCTTGGGACTAAATTCACAATCACAAATGATAGTTAATAATGCTTGAAATTGTAATGCAATGTAGTCATTAGATGCTTGAGAAAAATTTTGCAACAAAATTAGAATGCCAAATTAAGATTAATTTTAATTAGACTACTTGAAGCTTTTAAACTTGAAAAAGCTGAAACAAATGTCTATTCTACTAGATAAGTAACTTTCTATCACAATTTTGTTGTTAAATTAACTTTAGGTAAGCAAATTTTTCTTTCTTCTTGGCACTTATCATTATCCCAAGCCCACACTAATTTCAAGCAATAATAAGAATGAATAAATGTCTTTGAAGAATAGTAATTAATACTAATTTATCTTTTAAGAAGTAAAATTCTTAAAAACATGGTTTTTATGGTATTAAGAAAGTTCTTATAAACTAATAATTAGTATCCTAATTTTAAAGAAGCTTTATTAATACCCTTCTAATTCAATTCATGGGGTATTAGTTCTTCCAAGTTGAATTTGGTATTGTGGGTAGTTCCTTGTAGACATCTTTAAAATTAATAGATTCAACCCCTCTTTTACTTGAAAGTCTAACTTTAAATTGATCCATTCCATGAAAAATATGAATTGAAACATGGTTAGAACAATATTTTCATAAATAAAGAACTTATTAAAGTTTTAAACTTATTTTTGTAAATATAATTGAATAGTTTCAAACAAGAATCTGAAACCTTATTGTAGAACAAAGAATATAAAAGAGAAACGATGTTTTCTTAACAATTAACATAAGATTCTAAATAAAGTGTTAAAGGATAACATATACTGACAAGGGATAAAATCACTTAATAATAAAAGGAAAACATAAATAACATAATTTTAAATTTAATAACAAATAGTCATTATTCTTCATTAACTAACTATTAATAGTCATAAAGGTCAGTATCATCTCCACTAATAGAAGATGTTATGGATACCATTCTTCCCTTTATAATGCCAAACCCCTAGATTGTTGCAAGCTATTAATAAATACTTGGTATTTTCTTATATTAGCTACATTAACACTCTTCTAGGTAAACTTAAATGACTCTTTAAAATTGGTAGCTTTGATTTTAGAAATTTCATCCAATGAAATGTCTTCCATTACATTAAATTCCATTTTGTCCTCTTTACATCTTTTTGAATTTCCTCTCTAATAATATATTTGTAAGTCTACTAACATATTTCAATGATATCAGCACTACTAAAGCTTTCAGTATACTCAACAAGAACTAACAAGTTAAATGTTCAGACATTAAGGACTTTTTCAAGCAAGCCTTGAATATTTGCAATCTTGAACTCTCATTAGGTAGAGGAATGTAAATCAACTAATCAAGGTGGCCAAGGTGAAGTAAGGCAGGGCCTAGAATATCTAACTTATTGGTTGCACTAATTACAAAAATAGTTTTCTTAGCAGATAAGCCATCTATTTCAATTAGGAGTTAATTTAGATCCCTGTTAGTAGCTCTACCAATATATTTAACATAGCTTACCTTTTTAATGGCACTAAAATCAAGCTCATAAAAAAAAAAAAAACAAGGAGCAAATTGGCAAGCCTTGTTAAAAATGCCTCTAACATTGGCCTTACTTTCTCCAAACCTCATTGTGAGCAACTTAGGCCCTTTGATGCTAATGAAATTAGCTTTACATTCATTTAAAATAGCCTTAGCTAGTAGATTTTTTCCATAATTGAGTGGGCTATAGAAAAGAACTCTTCTTAAAGGTAACATCCTAAATTTCTTACTCGTGTTAGGATGCTCCATCAAGTACTTAATTATTTCTTGAATTTCCCTTTTAATGCTTTCAAGACCACTAATTTCTTCCCTATTGACTTTGGGCACTTCAACAAACCTTTCTTGTAGAGATGAAGCAATACTAATTCCAAAAGCATGCTTGAAGTGCTCATTGCTAACTACCATAGAATTCAAAATTTTAGCATTAATTGTTCCATCCTTCTTATCAATCAAATCCATGTTTTCCCTAATGCATTAAGAGTAGCTTTGATACAAAATACTATAAGATCTGCTCCTACATGCCTATGAGTTTAGCTTGCAACTTTTTCTAAATCTACATCATCTAAAAGCTTTATCTTCTTTATATGAACATGTAAAATCTGAAGGCCGCTAACTTTATTCTACACACTGATGTCTATCTCTTTATCAAACCTCGTAAACCTCCTCGAAGTTAGGTTAATGCTATTATGCTTATTGGTAGCTCTAATTTTCATGACATGATTACAAGATTTCAAAGCAAATATCACAATTAATAGCTAAGAAACAATTCTTTTCTTAACTTCACTATTAGTTTTTTCACACTTAGAGGCAATTGAATTAATCTCACTAAAGAATATAATCAAAAGAGCATTTTTCTCAACTTTTTCAAAAGCTTCCTTTAGATTACTTTCACTTTCACCTGTCATCTTTAAAACAATCTCTAGCACATTAATATATATAAAGACAACACCAATTTCACAAGTAATAGCCTTTGTTATAAAAGTCTTTCCTATTCTTAGAGGTTTATACAGAAGAATTCCTTTTGGAGTTTTCATATTGAGATTCTTAAAAAGCTTAGGTTGTCTTAGACTTAACTCCACTAACTCTTTAATTTGACCTAATTGTCTTCTCAACCCCTTAATATCATCATAACCAACCTTATCTAGCTACTTTTTATCTTTTTTCCTTATAGGATCTCTATTATAATAAATCTTAGTTTGCAGTACTCAACAAGATCAGTTTCAACAATTTTGAACTTAATAACCCTTATTATCCCTCTTATAAGAAACAAATCCCCTTTCCTTATTAGGTAATATTCATTCAAGAAATAAGGTTTCAAGTAAAATTCAAAGAGATCACTAGTTAAACCTTTAATTGTATTATCTAAAAAAAGAATGAGAAGCCTTTGGCTATACTTAATATCTAAGCAAGAATGAATAGAAACAATATCACTAAGCTTGACTCTCAAATTAGACCTCATTACTCTATTCATCCTCATATTGGTAGGGCTTCCAAGTGTTTTATTAGAAATTACAACATAAATGGTCTCTCTTCTTTTATTCTTTTTTAGTAATAATGTGTCACCAATGAAAAGCTTAAGTTTTTCCATGGCTTTTGGGCAAAGTGTGACCACAAAGTTGTCATCATTAATGGATTCTTCCATAATAAATTTATTAGTTGATTTTCTAGACTTAGACATGGTGTTCAAAGGATTTCTTAAAGAATTTAAGAGAGAAAGAAGAAAAACAACACAAGAAATAGAGCAACACAAAGAGAAGAAAATAAAGTTGTAAGAATAGATAGTTATGCATAAAGAAGCTATGTAGATTAGTATTTATCAGCATAAAGATGGGGTTTTCTTTTCTTGTAAGGATCCAAATTAGATAATCTAAATCCAACATTGCTTTGATTTATTATATGTGATATATCTATATTGAAAAAATAATGTTATAAGAACATTGTTATCAAGTAAATAAGGCAAAAGATTAATTAGCTTGAGAATATTTACTTTTTTATTTTTGGATAAATACAAAAATTCATATCTAGTATGTAGCATTCAAGGAATCTAATAATACATTACAAGCTATTTTTGGCTTGTATAAAATTGAAGATTAAGTTAAGAGCCTTTAATTTAAATAACACATGATGATTTTTAAAATTTTTACTTTTTTTCACATATAAGTTTAATTGTTAAATTTTTATGTATGTGAGTACAATGGTTTAACCATTTTTCTTATTAGAAAATAATTAAAGATCAAGTGTTGTATTTGTTTTTCTCTCACTTTTTCATAATTTTTTTGAAAATTGATTTTTTTATTTTTTTTAATAATGAGAGAGACAATTCACATAATACACATATAAATTCTTAAATTTGAAAATTAGACATGTTGACTCCAAAGGTAATATAGGATTGCACCACTAAGGTGCAACTTAATTTTTTAACTTTTTACAATTATAAAATTTTCAGATATTTTCTCAATTTAAAAAGTTCGCATATCATTACACTACTATTCATTCCTAAATCAATTCATATTTTTTTGGTAAAAATTTTTACTATCTAATATTTTTAGTGTAGTTTTTTTTAGGCTTTTTTTTATATGTTATTCCAATTTTAATCTATAATCTATGTTCATAATTTTGTTTTAAAGCTTACATTTCAAATACAAATACATGAAAAAAATCAAAATTGTACCAATATATAGCTTTGAAACTTTAGTATAAAGTTATCTTATTTTTCTTAACTTCTTTATTAAAAGTTGTAGCTTATTTATGTAGTTTAAAATTTTAAAATATTTTTTATTTAACTTTATTAAATAAAGTTGCAATTTGTCATTATCATTTATTACAATTAAAATTTATATAAACTAAAAATCATAAGATTTTACAAATAAATCTTAATTTTTACATTGAGTTTTCATAAAAAATTGTAAAGTTTATGAGTACATATTAAAATATTATTCTCTTGAAATTATATTAATTAAAAATATGATTTAAATTAAATAATATTTATAATATGATTTTACTTTTGGCCTTTGGCATTTTAAATTTTGATTCCTATCATTCCAAGTTCTAACACTGAAACCTATCGGTTATTAACCTAAATTAATTTAAATGGATAAATACAAATTAATTTCTTTAATTTTGATATAATTGCATTTAATGTTCATAATTATTAATTTTTGCAATGAATTCTACCAATATGAAGGAAGTTGTATTCGATACCTAACATGCATCCTATGAAGGATTTTAGTAGGGGGTAACACTTTTTAATACAACACAAACATAAAATCTTTACAAAGATTTGGGTTAATATGCCAACCTTTTTAATAATTTATATTAAAGTTAAGAAATAATTAATAATTAAATTATATATAAGTATATATAATAAAAATATAAAATTATTTTTTTAATAAAATGATAAAAAAATTTAAAATAGCATTTTATTAATAATTAAGAATATTTTTATAAAAATAATAAGTAATTAATTTAATAAATAATTTTATATCATAAATTTTATTGATTAATATTAAACAGGTTAGATGAATTAATCTATTTTGATATATTTAATAAATATGTTAATTTGATCAATATGAATTGCCACCCCTAGACTTAAGAGAGCAAATATGTTTAGATGGACACTAAACTTTGTGAAAAAAACAAGTATCACATGGATGCTTTGTGACTCTAACTTTTGTAATTGTTATCCTGTTCAAGTTATGCTAGAGTAGGATTGGAATGCTATATCAAACAAGTATTTTTATACTACAAATATTTATATTGGTTATAAGGGTATGAGGTATGAGGCACATATGAGAAAGATATGATGTAATTACCTATATGAGTTATATAAGAACTCTCATAGATATTTGTAAAAAATATTAGGATGGTAGTTAGGAAGTTGTGAAATTATAGTTATAAAACTTTATATATATTATCTTGTAATCTTTTTATTATAATAGATTTCTTCTCATCCATATTTTTTCTCCAAAATTTGAAGTTTTTCACATTAAATTAATAGTGTGGTTTATTATTATATTTTGATTAACTTAATTGCCTAATGTATTTGGAAAATGTATATTTTTTCCAACAACACTAACTTATATATCATTTTTTAATTTTTTTCTATTTTAGGATATTTTAGTTATTTTGATATAGTTTATTCGTCCTATACAAGTAAGGAAACACATGGTCAGGACTCTTAACTTTTTCCTTACTTTATATTTAACATGGGTTTAGGTTAAAAAAATTTAAAAATTTAATTTTAAGGACAATTACTAAAATTTATGATTGCATTTTTTTAATAAATAGTCTATTATTATATTATTTTTTATATATCTCACATATCGTGCTAGTGCAATCCATCTTATTAGTGCTTAATAGGCTTATAGTCCATAAGTCAAACAAGTTAGTCTATGGGTTTTGTGCAAACTAGATTAGAAAAGTTAAAAATGAGTTTAGCCAAAGAAGTTACAAACTAAATAGATTGGTGTTCAACAAGCTCAGATCAATTCATAGGCCTATTTCTTTTTTTTTATAATTTTCTACATTTAATGATTTAAACAATATTTGGTGTTTAAAAAAAGAAAGCACACCTTAACTATTTTTACATCATAACTTAATATAAAACATAATCCAATTATCTAAAAATTAAACTTAATTACTTAAAACAAAGAAACACAATGAAAATGAAAACAAATGATAAAAAATAAGCAAAAAAATAAATATAGAAATACAAAAGTAAAATAATAAATATAAAAACATAAAAATATAGTAAATAATAAAAAAATAAAATATAAAAAGAAAAAAAGAAAAAATTAAGGTGGATACAATCCTTTTAGAAACAAACATAGAGATGGTGATAGGGCAAGGTAAAAGTAGATCGGCTTTCTTTTGCCCTACACCCCCATTGTTAAGGATAAAATTATAGCATCAAATAAAAATTCAGCAGTTAAAACCCAACAAAGTTAAACCAAACAACACTTATTAGTAGGTAACCTATAGAAATACTTGTTAATACTAGGAGAAATATTTTTTTAGATTTAATAGACAAAAATTCATTAAGAATTATCCAAGAAAAAATTGAGTAAAATAGGAGTATTTAGGATCTAATGTTAATAGAGCTTTGTAATAACTTAATAGTTGTACTCAAGAAGATCCTATGGAAAATTTAAGGTGTCAAAAGTATATATTAGGACACATATAAAGGGGCATACATAGTTTTAGGGAGATGAGAAGAAATATGGCTAAGTTCAAAGGCATTAGCAGAAAGATTAGGAAAAACCTTTAATTAAAGTCTTGATAGATGATGAAGAAAGATGATTATATCAAGGAATTATTAATTAGCAACTAATTAGATTAAGTGAAAGTAGTAGAAAATTTCCTAGGAGTTAGTCAAGAATAAGTGACATATGCAATGATGTAAATGTATACGTGACATATGTCATGATGCAAACAAAAAGACAAAAACTAAAGACTAAAAAGCTTGAAAATTTTGCATTGTCTTTTGGCTAAAAAGCATGTGGCCTTCTTCCTTGATGGCTATTTCATTCCTTCTTCTATAAATAGCCAAACTTATCTCCATTGTTGCTCACACATAGACATACCCTATGACTGGAGAAAAATTTAGGTGAGAAAGAGTCAATTTTTACGTATTTTCTTCATTCTCCGATGAAATTCTATTAGTGTTCTTCAAAATTGCTTGAAAAGAGAAATATTATTAATCTTTGGTAAAATCCTATAAACTTTCATAGATTCATCTCTTTTCATGATTCTTTTTATGAATTCCTTACTAATTTCATGTTATTTTGGATGACATACTTTGAATATTAGGTAAAGGAATCAATAATCATAAGCCTTTTTGAGTGAGTAGAAAGCCACTCCTTTTCTTTTGACTTTCTTTTTAGAAGAAGTTTATGGATGAGATGTATATGTGATTGTTGTTATGTGCTAAAGCCATGAAAATCATGGTAAGTTATATGAAAAAAAAAAAGTTTTCTCAAACTCAAGAAAAGATTTTGAAGAAAATAGTTTGTAGTGACCATGTGAAGTTCACAGTTTGTCTTGCTTCTAATAGGGAAAATTTTGGTTTTGATGCTAAAATTTAGTATTACTAAACCATACATTAATAAGGATAGTCTAGAATTGTTACATTAAGAATTTCAAGCAAAAATCATCATGAACCAAGCTGTGAAGGCTCATAGGAATGTTACTATTTGGTAAGAAAAATTTTTATTTTAAAGGAAAAACTTATTATACTAAGTTTCAAATTCTTCTAGAGACATTTATTAAGATTTATATTAAAAGTTTGAAGTAAAAACATGCTTAAAAACATATTTGGAAGCTTATGATTTTATGCTAAAAAAATGTTTCCAAATTAGTGCTTTCAAGTGGAAAAAGGTTTCTTTCAAGCTAGATTTTCTAGTAAAACATTTTAATTATTTATTTGATATGTTTTATGGCTAAAAATGGTTTCTCAATGGTATTTTAAGCTTCCCAAACTTAATTGGATATTTTTAGAAACTTCTATAAAGATTTGCACATAAAAATGATTTTTAAAAGTTAAAGAAGCCTATTTTAAAGTATATTGATAGTTTGAATAGTGGAAGGCTTGTGTAACATACTTTGAGTATAAAAATGGTTCAAAATGATATTTCATGGCTTATTATTTATTTTAAAATTTTTAATAAATTTTATTAAAATTTGATGTTTAAATTGGATTTTCCAAGTTAAAGGTGCCTTTTCTAATGTATCTTGATAGTTGGATACAAGGATACCTTGTATGATTTATTTTAGGTATGGAAATAGCTTAATGATGTTATTAAATGTCTAGATAATAATTTTAAAGTTTTAATTAAATTTTAATGGAGTTTGGTATTTTTAGTGGAATTTATAAGTATAAGGGCGATCGTTGAAACCTAGTACAAATTTGTGGTTATTTCTTTAACTTTTTATGCTAATGTTTGGTAGGATTGAGCAGCTTCATTGCTACTAGGAAGTAGTTAAAAATACTATAATGAGTAACAAAAAATAATTTTCTTACTTGTTAAAATAATATACAAAGAATAAGTTCAAAATTGCTTAGAAACATAAGTTATGAAACTTGGAAAGCTAAGTAATGCCCTACTTGATTTTAATAGGAAAAACAATGAAGCACATGATGATTTCACACTAATGTTTATGTGAATAACACGTGTTAGTGATAGCCTAAATACATACCTGATGTTTGATGAAAATACTATGAAAAAAATGTTATTGCTTTAAAAGTTTCATAGTGAAACCATGAGCAAAATTGTAAGGTTAGTGCATGAATTTCTATTTGAATTATCTTATGAGTTGTGTATGTAATTTTTATGGAAAGAATAATTTTGTGATTAAGGCTTATGAGAATGACTAATTGACAATGATTTATTAAGAAAATGACATAATAAACTAGCATCAAAATGGAAGCACCAAAATTTGCTATGGCTAATAGTAATGTAGCAAGGTAATTGTAAATTCTTTTTAGCTACATTATCCTTTATGTTATATATTGGTTATGGCTTTGGATAGCATTTTAACTTTATCCTATTATATGTGAAATAGGCTAGTGAGAGCCTTGTGAAATTAACTTATTACCGTATGTGAAATTTTAGCTATATGTTAAATCTAGGTTTATATTGTATTTGATATCATTGGCTTGAATATCATATATGATGAGTGACATGATTATGTGACTACGAAACCTTGTGCAAAGTTTTGGAATTAGCTCAATGCCCTGACTTTTGAGTCACATAGAAGGATGTGTAGAATTAGTTAATCTTAGAGAGACAAGGCTAGGATAAACATAAGATAAGAATGATCAAAAGTAACAAAAAGGAACCTTTATGCCTCCATGCCATTTAATAAACACCTTAAATGTTATATTCTTAAAAATTGATCTATATACTTCTAATAAAAAGCATTTTAATATATGTCTTGTATATAAATATTTTCTAAACTAAAATTGATTAGAAAGTTTGTATAGTAGCTATTTCACTGAGTAATTATATCACTTAATCTAATTATGGATATGTTTTCCAAATTTTGCTTTGAATGATGCCCCATCGGATCATTAATCCATGCTTGATCATGTACTACACATTATATGACATATATAGGTAAAAGTTCCATTTTACCTTGTTGATTCATGGGGACAACCATGTCTCCCAACAACCCTAAAAGCTAGACCTAATACAAATTTATTTAAATCAGCATTTTACAGAAGGAGGTTACGAAATAGCTTTGTTAGATTGACCTTTTATCTATCCCCCACTAAAGGAATTATTAACATCCCCTATAACAACAGCTCTCAACCTTGTTGTTTTAGCTCTTGATTTACTCATTACACCATCTACTCTACCTACTTCACCAACACCTACAATTTCTTTACCCGTACTGATTGTGGTACAAACTCTACTATATGTTCCACCAAGTCCCTTTGATTATGTTCCACATTATGACGACCATAACAAGTCCAATATGGACATTTATTCTAATGCTTCCGTTAATAGCTAATCAGGTTTATCGTTATTAATTAGTTTTATTTTTATTTAGTTTATATATATTTTAACTAACTTGTGACATTAGTAGAAATAGGTTGACAATTAGGTATGGTAAAACCTTGTAACTTCCATATAAAAAAAGTAAAATATGTTTAATTATGATAATATACGTATGATGTATGTTACTTTGTTTTTTATCCACTTACTTGACAACTACTATTTTCAAGAGAATATTTGGAAATGATACATATAAAGGTTTTCACAACTATTCAAAAGAAAGGAAAAGAACAACAATTCTCTTCAATAATCAACATAACCAATTTTCAAAAAAATATGTGATTTATTTTAATATATATATATATATATATATATACATTTTTGCTTAAAGTTTAAAGAAAGAAGTCCAATGTCTAATTTTGATGTTTTCAAAGTATTTTAAAATTAAGATAGGATCTACTAATACAATAAGTTTTATTGGCTCGCCCTATTCTATTATATTTGTTTAAAGAATTAAAAAAGTTCCTTATTAGTTAACTTTTGACATTTTCAGAAGTTTTCATTAAACCATTTGTTCTTCTATCTATTTTAAATAATTCCTTTACAAATTACTAATTTAAGACCCTATTGGAAATGAAACAACTATTTTTTGAAATTACTTCATTAAAATTATGTTTCAACTATTTATTAATGATGAAAGTAAATTTATTCTATTCAAAGTTAGGGTTTTGACTTAAAAAATAAATTACTGTATTTTTTGTTTCAAAATCTAAAAAAAAAGAATTCTAATATATTTTTGATTTAAAATATTGAACCTCATTAATTGTACATAATTGATTACTAAAAGAAAAAAAAACTTTTGATGACTTTTTCAACCTTGTGTTTCTACATTGTGTAAATTTTCATAACAACAATTAATTAAAGAAATTAACTTAGGTTAGAAAGACTTGTGATATTTAGTTAATATCTTTATGTCAATTATGATAGTAAAAAATTGGATTATGAAAAAAAATTGTCTTGTCCGATTCCCCATATTTGAGGATAAAATTTACACTATCCCTATGCCCCATGGGGTAACAAAGTTCCATAAGGACCTATGGAGAATGATAATAAATAAAAAAAATAAAAAACTCAAATCTTAGTTAAGGAAATACAAATCTTAAAATTAAGTATTACAAATTTGTTCATAATTACTAAGTAATTTCAAACACTAATAAATAAGGAAGAAAGGAAAAAAATTCATATTTAAATATTATAAATCATATATAATCAAGAAAATGTTATAATATAAGTATAAATTCATATATAATTGATTTAAACATTTTGAAACTTAAAAAAATATGAATTAATGTGAAGCCAACAAAATATTATTATTTTCTACTTTCATCGTTTCAAGTGAAATTTTAATATATTTTTAATTTTAAATAATTAAATTATTAAAATGGTTAAAATAATTATATATATGTGTATGTATATACACACACACACACACACACACACACACACACATATATATATATATATATATTAGTGTATAAGGCAAAAATATAATAGTTTTATAATAGTGGGATCCATTGGGCAACACAAGGTATTATTGCCCTATCTCATTATTTTGTTTGGAGTAAAAAATTGTCTCATGCCTTACCTTATGAGAAGAAAATCATACCATTCCTAGGCTCCATTTGGGTAATTTTTGCAAGGCATTGCAAATTTAGAGCATTTTGCCACCCTAAATGGACTAAACCCCCTCTAATAAACCTATTAAAAAATGGGTTTAAATGAATTAGGCTTAAATAGGCTTGGTGGACTTCGATTTGATTTGATCTGGCTTATTTGTTAAATACTCATAATCCATCTCATTATGGCATACCTTTATTTGCATTTTATTTTGCATTTTATAAGTGAATTATTTGAAAATTTACACATACTAAACATATAGACATATCACCATTCTCAAATTAATTAAGTTAGCATTTTTTTTCACATTAATAATTCTTCTTACACATATAAACACAATAAGTGACAATATAAAAGTGTGAAAATTATTTTCACTTAAAATTCACAAATTTCATCAAACACTAATTTTTTCCTTTGAAAAGATTAATTTATTGAAAAGAAAAACTTTAGATAATATTTGAAGCAGCATCCTAAAGGATAAATACATCTAAAGTAAGAGGGACTTGAGAAATCCTAGCTGAGCCTTTCCTACTAACTTGAACTACCTATTTTATTACCTTATAAATAGCAACATTGTATTCCTTCAAACACTACATTAATGCTAAATTAATATTTTCATCCTATTACCTATTTACATACTTAACAACAAGGTGAACTCTCCAAAGGCATTCAATTAAACCTTACAATGTATCCACAACTATTTTATAATCACTTTCAACTTACACAACCCATTCTTGAAAATTGAAGACATCATGTCACAATATAATCCCTAGGGATGTGATTAGTGAAGAAGTTATTATAGGTAACATATTACCAACCTTGCCTAAACATTTAGTGCAATCCAAAAAATTCATCAATGCATTGCTTTTTATAAATATAAATGGCATATTATGCATAGATTGATGAAATCAAAGTCATTATGCATTATACATGTATGTATAGCAATATGCTCTAGCTTTCTTATGATGTACCTTGTTGCCAAAATACTTAAACAGACCCATTTTAACCCAATTGATAGCAATAAAGTACTTAAAGGGAGTTGTTCTCTATAAGGAAATAGAAAGAAAAGAGAAAAATGAGTTTTACTTGAAAACTCAATTAGTAGCATTATTGAAATGAAATAATTCTAACTAAACTTGTAATATAACATCAATATTATAATTAATTTCCTCCATAAGGGGTTTCTAGAAAGAAGTCAATAAGTATCTATACCTCTACTAAAGAGAAGATTAAGGGTGATCTGAGTGGCAACCTACTAAAAATAAACAAATGCTAACACACATAATGTTAAAGCCCAATCATAAACATGCCATTTAATTAACCTTATTGTACCTTTAAGGAAATTCGATCTATAAGGCTATTATGTTCACAATCGATAACTTATAATTCATTTATAATATGTTAATAACATTTTGGTCAAGCTTATCCCTCATGAGTTATTATCAAATCTGGTATTCAAATATCATATTGTCCCTATCATATTTCTCATGATTTCAATACATTTATTGTCATCAAGAAACACATATTCCATATTGCAACATTTCTATACCTTATTGCATGACCACACATCTTATTTTCCATCACTAAGTATCATATTCTAATTATACATAATAACATATAATTATTTATTCTCAAAGCCCTTTTTATGCCATAAATCTTAAAAATTTACAAGGGTAGTCAACTAAGTAGTTAGCTATACAACTTAGGAAGGAAGCATAATTAACCACAAGGGGCTATGGCTAGAATCTTGGTGCCAAGTAGTTAATTATATTGATAACTATGGACTTTCAAAGAGTAAGGTCCTATTAAATAGTCAACTATATATTCAATTATGGACATCTAAAGTGTAAGCCCTCTAGCTATTGTTCACTAGTTGACTATAAGCCTTCTGAAACCTATTTTATAAGGTGTAGTTAACTATAACTCTCTAAAAAGTATTTCTCAGGCCATAGTCAACTATGATATCATTTTTTTTGCATATTTTTAGCTCAAAAATATTGTTTATCCACCATTAATACTAATTATATGCATTTATTAAACCATCAATTTTTACTACATCATAAATACACATTATAACTGATTTATTTATGCCATTTCTATCTTTAAAATGATTTAAATATTGCAAAAATTAAATTTCTCATGCATTAATTAAAAAACCTAAAACTTTAATCTAAACTAACAAAATTCATTTAATTTTCTAAATAAGGTTAAAGGGTTCACTTATCTTGTATAAAGGGATTTTAAATTGTAATTTTATGGGTTAATAGCTCCTAATCCTTTAGAAATATAAAAATTCTAAGTTAGGTTTCAATTTTCCTTTTTGATCCAAATCCTTAAATTTATCCAAATTCAAAGAAAAAAGACTTGAAGTTCCTCAAAAATGGAAGCTTTGTAAGTCTTACCTTGCTCGAATTGAAGACTGTGAATGATTAAAGAAGAATTTGTCTTAGTTATGAGTTAAGAGGTGAAAAAGAAGGGAAAAAAAAGGGCTTTTATGTTATTGTTGTTAAAAAAGTATAGCAGAAGCTAAAATTTTGAGGGAAGTAAAAGGGGGAAAGGACAAAGGCAATTTTGAAAAAGTAACCTAAATCTCTTCTATACTCACATATTCATCTTTAATTATATTTATTTTTTAGACATTTCATTTCTCTTGCCTTTGCTTAACTAATCCCTATAAGATTCTCATTTGAAATTCCTTTGAATGAATAAATTCTCATTTGCCTAATATTTAACCTACATTTTCTCATTATAATTCATCCTTTGCATGCATGACCTTGTTTTAATTATTGTCATTATAAATAAATTAGTTATTAAACATATAAAATAAATTTTAAAATTTTAGAAAGGATGTAACAATACTTTTCCCTTCAAAAGAATTTATCCTCAAATTCTTAAGATTTTGCTAATCTAGAAATGCTATAAGAAATTTAAGGATATTATGCTTAACACTCACCAAGTGTGGATATTTTTGCCTCATATTAATTCTAACCTTTAACCTAGAAATTTACGTGGAAATATATTAGTCTTATACTCTAGCATTCCTTGAAACACCATATTAGCTTGAAAGGCTCACATGTTAAGTCTATATTTAAACATTGATTCTTAAAACTTATATATAACTTGTTCACTCTTGATGACTTAGGGTTATGATCCTTTGACACTTATGGTTTAAAATTTCAAGATACCTACTTAGCCATCACTCATTTCACTTCTAACACTACCCTAAGTCCTTCTATAAATTTGTTATAGTGTTGCTTTAACACTATAGGCCTAGTTTTATGTGCTAATCAATCAATTTTATCTGATGTGAAAAAATGGGCACACTAGGATAATTCTAATGATGCTTTCTACAATGTTCTTATGTAGGTTCTCCTAAAATTTGTCACTTTACTGCCATTAGCTTTATTTCCTAAAATCCAATGTTACATTTTCACAATTCATTAAGTTTAGACTTAACTATCATTTATCAACCATTAGTAACCATTTTCCTAATCTATTAAAATTTTACTTTCTGAATGCATTTACTTCTAAGGAGTATGGATTACATTCCCTTTGTAATAGCTAATTCACAAACAATATCACTATTAGGGTTATCTCGCGGTTCATTTACCATATTATTACTAATCTTTCTTACTCATATGTACACTACTTAAATGCCTTTAGTTTAGCTCTTATTTAAATTTCCAATTGTAATGCTCATAAGCCTTTTGGAAATATTAATCCTTTTCAATCCTATGATAACAAAACTTATAGGTCTTATACTCTTATGGCCATAACCTTGAAGGTGTAATCCTTTAAACTTTAATAATAATTATGTCACGTTATTCCAACATCTTTGTGAACCTCACTAAAATTTTTTAAAGTTAACTTGGTTGCTTTCACTTGCATTTCTATAATTTCTAGTTACTCAGATATTATCCTTAGGTTAAAAAACTATTAAACTTACACTCACTATTTTTTCATCCATAAATTATTAACTCCTAAAGTTATGTGACTCTTATCTTTATTACTTCTAGGTTAAATTGTTAAGGTACATATAAGGCATATTATGATGCTTAACTCACCATACACATAACTATGGGATTATAAAGTCTGTGAATTATTGTTTCACATATGACTATATAGAGCACTTTATATGTTAGTACTACTTGACGAGATTTGGCATCTTTCTAAAGTAGCTATGATTTTCTAACCTATATTGGCCTCTATTTTACTAGTCAACCTACTTATGGCGACCTTGAAGCAATATGCGTGGGGTTTATTCACTTGAGGTAAAGATTTACACCACTCTTTATAATTCAAGGTAAAATATTCTTGCACTAAGTTGGTTCATGAAAATAAACTTAAGTACTACTTTAACCTTTAGCTAACTAACATATAGATCTTTCTACTCTAAAACTAAATTCAATTTACAATTCAAATTTTTTATCATAACTTCTTACTCATAATGAAATTCTAGCATCTATTTATAAATACATGATCCAAGTCACAAAAAACTCATATACACTAGTATGCATTCAACTTACTTTCTTAACTCGAAGTTATGGGAAAGCTTGTGTAATTATTGATTTTCAAAATAAAGAAATTATCCATCAGTTCATTTCAATCACGATTGTATTTTATACTAAGGCTTCCTATCTATTAAGGTATTGCAATAAATTCAAAATAAGAAAGTACTTGTAATGGTCATCCTTAACTACTAGTGATCGAAAGTGGCCTATAGAGATTGTTGTATATAAGTAGTCAACACTTAGCCTAGCTATGCTCCCCCCTTTCTTTATAGTTATGGACCCACTCTTAGCGGATCAATTTTTTAAACCTTTCACTTAGACAATTAGAGACATTAATACCATGATATCAAATGAAATGCACCTTTGGGCCCTAGACCATGCTTTGGTATCACCTTTGTCATGACTTAGTCCTAAAGCATGTGACTAGAGTAAGAAGTTGTTATAGGCAACATCCTACTAGCCTTGCTTAAATAATTAGTGCAATTTAAAACATACATCAATGCATTACTTTTTATAAACATAAATAACACATGCAAAGATCAATGAATTCAAAGTTATCATGTATTATACAAGTATATATATAATGATCTACTCTAATTATCTTTTGACTTACTTTAGTGTAAAAATACTTGAGTAGGTCCACTTCCATCCTCACAGACAATAATTGAGTATCTAAAGGGAGTTTTCCCCTACAAGGAAAAAGAAAAAAAAAGAGAAAAATAAGTTCTATTGGAAAACTCAATGAGTAGAATTATTGAAATGAAATAGTTCAAACCAAACTTGTAACATAATGTTAATTTTATAACTAATTTCCCTTACAAAGGGCTTCCAAAAAGGGAGTTAATAAGTGTTCATACCCTTATTGAAAAGGAAAAATGAGGTTAATTCGAAAAGTAACCTACTAAAAATGAACAAATATTAACATGCATAATTTCACACCTTAATAATAAACATGCCATTCTCTTAACCTTATTATGCCTTTTAGGAAATTCAATTTATATGGTTACTATGTTCATAGTTGACAACTTATAATTCATTTATAATATGTCAACAACATTCTCATATGTATATGTGTGTGTGTAATTGCATCATTTCACAATGTATCTATCTTAGGAATAATGGTTCAATAAAATTTCAGAAGTAAATAAAAAGGAAACAAGTAAGTATCTTTATGACTCCTACTAGCCTTATCCTTTACTAGCCTATCTTTATGCCTCCTAGTCAACCTTATCCTACATGAGCTGTTATCAAATTTAGTGTTTGAATATTATATCACCCCATCATATTTCTCATGATTTCAATACATTTATTCTCATCAAGAAATGCATATTTCACATCATAACAATTCCATGCCTCATTACCTAGCCACACATTTTATTTTCCATCACCAAATATCGTATTATAATTGTACACAATAGTATATAACTCTTTCTTCTCAAAGCCCCTTTTCATGTCACAAATCTTAGAAATTTATAAGGGTAATCGATTATGTAGTTAACTATATAACCTAAGAAAGAAAGCTCAGTTGACTATAAGGGACTATAGGTGGAATTTTAGTGCCAGGTAGCTAACTATATAGTCAACTATGGACCTTTAAAGAGTGAGGTCCCGTTGGATAATCAACTACATACTTAACTATGATCATCCAAAGGGTAAGCACTCTAGTTATAGTCAATTATATAGTTAACTATATGCCTCTCAAGACTAATTTTGTAAGGTGTAGTCAATTATATAGTTAACTATGAATCTCCAAGAAGCAATTTTCAAGCTATAGTCAACTATAGAGTCAACTACTACATAATTTTTAAAAATTTCTAGCTTAAAAATACTATTTATCTACCATATATGCATTTATTACACCACCAATCTTTTCCATATCATAAATGCATATTAAGGATAATTTATTTATGACATTTCTAACTCCAAAACCATTTAGATATTGCAAAACTTCATATTTCTCATGCATTAATTCAAAAACCTAAAACTTTAACCCAAACTAGCAAAATGCATTTAATCTTCTAAATAAAGCTAAAATGTTCACTTATCTTGTATAGGGAGATGTTAGATGTAGATTTTATAGGTTGATAGCTTTTAGTCCTTTAAAAATTTAAAAATCCTAATTTAGGGTTCAATTTCCCCCTTGAACCAAATCGCTAAATTTATCTAAATCCAAAGAAAAGGAAATTGAAGTTCCTTAATAATGGAAGCTTAGGAAGTCTTCCCTTACTTTAATTAAAGAGTGTGAGCAATTGATAAAGAATTTGTTTAGATTGTATGTTGAGAGGAGAACAAGAAGGTTCATATGTTGTTATTGTTAGAAAAATATAGGAGGAGTTGAAGTTTTCAGGGAAATGAAAAATGGAAGGGACCAAGGGCAATTTTGAAAAAGTAGCCTAAAACTCCTTTATACTTATATACTTATTTCTAATCATATTTATCTTTTAAACATTTCCATTTCCATTTCCTTTCATCAATTTATCCTTATAAGATTCTTATTTGAAATTCCTTTCAATCAATAAATCTCTGTTACCTAATATTTCAACCTATATTTTCTCTTTATAATACATTTGTTGTATATAGGACCTTATTTTAATTATTTTCATTTTAAATAAATTGGTCATTTCATATATAAAATAAGGTTTGAAATTTTAGTAGGGATGTAACACACTATCACAACCTTTTAAATTACTAAAAGCTTAGCAAATAATATTAAAGTACATCTAAAATTATTGTGCCAAAACCCTAAAACCTTACCAAAATAATTCCTTGCTAATATTGCAATAATAACAAAGCTTACTCTTTAATTTACATCCATATTTAATTTAATAATATTTGTATTTAAAGAATGCTATTAACCTAAGCCTAGTCATTTTTAACCTAAAGCAATCAAAAGCCTAACCCTAATCAAACCTGACTCTTTTTGGTGATTTTCCTTATCTTAAAAGTCACGATTGACCTCTATAACAGCAACCTCCATTATTGGCATCTATTCAATACGGATTATCACATAGTGAATCTCCCATAATTATTTCAATATTGTAGCCATGAAAATAAAAAAAAATGTTGGCATAGGTTATTATTCTCTATTATGCCTAACTAGTGATCACCCATTAGTAAGGAATCAAGGAAATTAAGAATAGTTAAGAATGAAACTTAACAATTCGAATAGCTTAAAAGAAAAACCATAAGCATTTAATGAAAGTGAACTTCTTTATCAAATGGGTTTTTATTTAAAAAACTTCCAAGTATAAAGGACATAGTATGTTTCTAAAGCCAGATATGTAACCCACTTTGGTTCTTATGGAGAGAACACCATTAGCATATTTCCATAGGACCATCTTCAATCTATGTTAATGGTTTAAATTCCATATTTCATTCCACATGTTTGAATGATTTAGGTGGTATTATTGGTTGTTGATAGTTACATATACGAACTTAATTATGAATTTCCTTATCATATTTAAACCCCATACCATGATGCTTGAGCTCTCTATTTAATATGTAGCCTTTAAATTTTGAATGCATTATTAGTGGAAAATGAATTTGTAATCAAGTCTACATTTCATAACATTTAGTTCTCTAGCATTAAATTCAAAACTAATAACTCTTAATTAGTAATAATGCCAT
The DNA here is from genome assembly GCA_020226215.1 of Sindora glabra. NCBI lineage: Eukaryota > Viridiplantae > Streptophyta > Magnoliopsida > Fabales > Fabaceae > Sindora > Sindora glabra. The sequence continues at coordinate 18,307,195 of CM035233.1, forward strand.
CCTTTAATTAGGGAATAAAGTTAGGCAATATGGGACTTATGGTTAGTTGAAGCTTTTAAAGGAGTATTAGGTTCTACAAGAAAACACCTACCTTTAGGCACAAGTTGCTTCCTCTCTTGTATGCACTTTTATGCTTAGGACCCATTACAATTATCACTATCTAAAAAGCTAATGTTTTTAACTTACTTTACTCTAAAACATTGCACCCAATGTACTATCCTATCCACTTCCATTTTCCAAGTCAAATTTGCAAGTAATGCAACATTAATATGCTAGAATTTCTTAAATCCTACTCCACCCTTAACCTTAGCAAGACATAGATTATTCCATACCTTTAGGCAAAAGTAGTTGGACTTGTTATCTACCATATTCCACAAAATTTTCTTGCATAAATGATCCAATTTATTATACATTTGAGTATAGGCTTTAATAATAGACATAAAATAAACAAAAATTTATTGGATACCAAGCTAAATCATTGTGTAATGTCTAATCCATGATAAAGCCTTCCTCTTCCACCTAGCTAAATGTTATTGTACATTATCCACTAAGTACTAAAAATCTTTAGTAAGAAACAAAGGGATGCCTAGGTATTATGTATCCTTAAAGATGTATTCCATTTCCAAAAAATCCACTAGCCCTTGCTTCACATCCTTTGATACATTTCTTAAGAAAAAACCCTTGCTTGCTTATATTCACCTTTTGTTCTAACCACCTTTCATATGTTTAAAAAATTAAGACTAAATTAGTTATTTTTATCAAGGTTGACTCTTGTAAACATCATAATGTCATCAATAAGCATTAAATGTGAGGTAACTCTCCCTATTTTAAAAAGTCTGATACTATGTATCTTCTTTCCCATATCCGCTTAAAAAATTAAACAAGATAGTACTTTAAAACATATAATAAATAGGTATGGTGATAAAGGATCACCTTATTGCAATCCATGAGTAGAAACAAATCTTTTAATAAGACTTCTATTAAGTAGGATTGAAAATGATATAGTAAAAATACATTACCCAATCTAATTCACAAATCTGGCATGGAAACTAAAACACTCCAAAACTTGAAGTAGAAACTTCCATTTTACCTATTATAAGCATTTTGCATATCAAGCTTAACACCTATAAATATACCTTTTCCTTTTTTTCTTAGAAAAGGAATGTACCATGTCCTATGCTAATGACCCATTTTCAACTATCCATCTTTCAAGAACAAATGCATACTAGGTAGATTAGCTTATGCATCATAATACACATTCAATTTGCTATAATCTTGGATATTAACTTGTAAACTATGATACATAAAATAATAGGGAAAAATCCATAAAATGATTTTGCATCTTTTACCTTAGGAACCAAGATAATAAAGGTATGATTTAGCTTTTAATTTCAATAAATGCCTAGGCTTAAAAGAATTCTAAATTGTTTATACCACATGAGCATCCATTATCCTTAATTTTTTTTTATAGAAACTAACCATCAAACCATCTAATTGAGGGGCCTTTAAATGAGACATATTTTTTAAAATGTCCTAAATCTCACTTTTCAATGGAATTTCACACATTAGTCATCAAACTATCAAATCCTTTATTTTGGTAAAATAATGAAAAATTGTAAAATTTTAAGAAATTTTAATTATTTCTCTAAAGCACATGCTTAAATCAACATTACTTCATTTTATAATACAAATCTTAACTACATTTGAGCTTAGTTTATTTTGTTAAATGATATTTTTCATTAAAAAAATTCTATTTATTTGTATAAAGTATAGAATGACATGTCTCTTATATAGCTTGATTAAAAAATTATAATACCTATTATAATAATTGTAAAGGAAAATAACTTTCTCTTTAAATTACAAAATGTTGTTTTCTTGCATATTTTTCAAATCTAGTATTGAACAAATAGAATATTCTTCATTAATTTAACATTTTATAACTATATTCTTACTAAAAATATTTTCTCTTAACATAAACATCTTAATTTGAAATGATTCATTAAGTAGTCTTTTAATTTTAAATTTTGTTACATTCCTAACCATTAACTTTACAAAAAAAATTTATGCCATTTATGATACCATGTTTTTGGGTTGTTTAGATTTGATTTAATGGTGGTGGTGTAACTAATTCAAATCATATCTAGTTTATTCCCACTTATTTTAGTACATTATTTCTTTCTAGTTTTATTTAACTCAATTTTATAACTTATTTCATTCTAATTATTCTAGGGTACAAAATGATTTTTGTTTTAATTATTCTAGAATATATATATATATATATATATATATATATCCTCACACTTATTTAAGAACCTTTCTTTCAAAAATTTTAAATGCTTTGTTAATCCTTAAGGTTAGGCAAAGACACTTGCTTTTTATTGAAAAATACATTCATGGGCTTATTAATAAATAAAAGGCAATTAGGCTAAAAAAAGACTTAATAAAAATAAAATTTCAAAGTTGGCTATTTAGAATTAGCTTAAATAAAGAATGCTTTTATTATTTTTATGTGTGCATATGCAAATGTAACCTCAAAAAGAATCAAAGCATGTTCTAGAGAAATAAAACATGAGAGAATATCACGTATAAGAAGAGAAAGAGAAAGCATAAATTTTTAACAAAAGCTTATAATCTTACAAGAAAACTCATGCCACCAAATTCAATCTATCAATTTAAAATTCATCACTACAAAATAATTCATTTAATCATGCTATGAAACTATCTTCCTACTTATGTAAAATGGAAAGTCTCCATCAATAAAAAGTGACTAAAATGACTTAAAATGACTAAAAAATAATTAAAAAGAAGCATTTTTTTTTAATTTTGTTCTTTCTCACTATTTTTTTTTCAAAAACTTAAAAACACAAAAGGAAATATGAAAACTTAAAAAAAACACACAAAATTTTTCCTAAAATTGTTCTCAATGTAAAGCTTATCATCAATGAGAAAGATAATGGATAAGTAAAGTAAAACAAAAGGAAAGATAATGCAAATTTGAAAACACTTGGATTACCTCCTAAGAAGTGTCTTCTTTTTTATGTCTTTAGCCAGACATTATTTACTTTGCATCAATCTAACTTTAATTCATTAATCGATTCCTCATTTGCATTTAGAGAACTAAGTTTTAAGAGGTCCTACAAGACATTCTCTTCAAAATATGAGCCATCAAACAAATTTTCTCTAAAAGTTATTCTCAAATCATTCCTTTTGTTCAATTCAAAATGTTGTTATCCTAAGAAATTAACTGTATCAATAAGAAAAATAGAATGATCATTAAAAAAAAACTTCTTTTCCTTAAAAATATTAAACTACATTATTTAACCATTAAATTTCATAGATAATGTTCCATCTCAAATATTAATCATTACTCGTATAGTTTTTAAGAATGGTTTCCCTAGAATGATTAGAGTTTGATTTTCTATACTTTCATTTTCCATGGTCAAAATATAAAAGTCAATAAGAAAGATTAGGCTATCCACTTTCACCAAAATATCCTTAGCCACACCTATAGGATAAGTGTTAGAATAATTGGCTAATTGCATAACTACACAAGTTTATTTTAAAAAGCCTAATTCAAAGATTGATAAACAAAAAGAGGTATAACATTAATTGAAACATTTAAGTTTATCATTGCATGCTCAATTCTACTTGAGCTTATAATATATGGGATGATGAATATGCTTGGATATTTATATTTTCTTAGTAACTGTCTTTGAATGATTGCATACATATTGTCCTTTACATTTATTTTCTTTTTATTACTTATTAATTTTCTTTTTTTTAATGCATATTTCCTTAAGAAAGTTTGTATACGTAGGAATTTGTTTAATTAAATCTACCAAAGGTATATTTATTTCTATCCTAAGAGTATTAAAAATCTTATTTTGATCAGTTTCTTTCTTCAAAGGAGCAAGTCTACTAAGAAGAGGAAGAGGAATAGTAAAACAATGAATTAAAGACTTAGGTGTAGATTTTACATTAGCCTTTCTTTTCTTTAGTTCCTTTAGTATATCTTGGTTTTCTTATCTTTTTGTTACTTCTAGTTAGGGTGGTGGACTAGGCTTAATTTCTTTGTCACTTTTAAGTATAATAGCACTAATATTTTTTCTAGAATTCACTAGTAGTTGGGAGGTGGAAGGTAGCATACCTAAAAATTAGTACATCAGCCTTTCTTTTTTTTGGTTCCCTTAGTATATCTTGGTCTTCTTATCTTTCTGTTACTTCTAGTTAAGGTGGTGGATTGGGCTTAATTTCTTTGCCACTTCTAAGTATAATAGCACTAATATTTTTTCTAAAATTCACCACTAGTTAGGAGGTGGAAAGTAGCATACTTAAAAATTAACTTTTTAACTTGCTAATGGATGTTGCAAGTTGGCACACCTAAGTCTCTAGATTTTTTATGCTTGCCTTAGCATTTCCTCTTAAAGGGTGGAACACATATTAATAGGATGGTTTAAAGTATAATTTAAGCTACATATTTTTGCAGTTTGTATTTAATTTATAACTAATTACTTAATAAGAGAGGTTGAATTTGCTAACTACTTCTCTATATTGGATGTGGTAACATTATATATTAGCTTAGGTGTAAAATCCTTTCTAATGCTAAATTACTGAGAATATGTTGCCATATTTACAATAAAATTTCTTGTGACTTTTGGAGTTTTATTGGTTAAAGCTCCACCACTTGCAATATTCATCATACATTTATCCATATGTAATAAACCTTCATAGAAAAATAGAAAAAGGAATGGATCACTAATTTGATGGTATGTTGCACACAACTTCTTAAATCTCTCTTAATATTCATATAAAAACTTACCACTGGACTATTGGATTCCATAAATTTTTTTTCATGCTTGCAACTTGAGAAGCAAAGAAGTACTTTTCTAGGAAGAGCTTTTGCATGTCTGTTTATGTGTTAATTAACTAAGAGTAAAGGTAGTATAGCTAATTCTTTACTGAATTTAACAAGAAAAAAAAGATCTCAACTTGATTGTTCTTCTGCAACTCCTTGAAGTTTAATGGTAAAACAAATTACATGAAATTTCTTGAGGTGTTAAAATAAATCTTCCTTCGCAAGACCATGGAAAATAGGTAACAAATATATGAACCAAATTCAAAATCAATATCTAATTCAAGGTACTTAATATAATAAGATTGTAAATTCAAATCAAGAGTAGTTAAGTCTTTTAGAGTCTTATAACTCATAACCATATTCATATATTCAACCTTATGTTGTCTTCTTAAATTATAAAAGATCCTTTCAAATTAAAGATTAGTATTCATTATAGAAACAAATAAGGAATGAGTATGCATTAAAAATAATAAAAACTAAGTGAAAATAGAAAGGAAACAAAATAAGAAAATTAATGAAAATTAAAAAAAATACTTAAAAAAATTAAAAACTTATTAAAACAATGGAATTCAGCTAAAAAATTCGAGGTTAGAAGCTTTTAATCTTGCTTAGAATATTGAAAAACCTTTTATTAGAGAGTTTTATCACCAAATTCCATAACGAATCTTGTTACCTAACACCACCGAGAAGCTTGAAAAATACTAAAAATTGAATAGAAAAAAGTTAAACTAAAGAAAAATAAACACCAATTGCATAATATATTCCCTAATAACAGCACCAAAATTTAATATGCATCAAAATTAACCACTAAACCTACTCAAGCTAATAGTAAGGGCAAATCTAGGTTGAATCCAATGGAATAGCCAACAATTAGTGAAAACAATAGGGGATAAGGGGTTTAGAAAGCAATTTTAAATGAAGCAATTAAAAGAAAAATTAAAGCATAACTAATAGAATATAAAAGCTCATTCTAAGGAATACCACATTCTAATATATAGATTTATTATTAGCCTCTAACAGAATTTATAATTGATTCAACTACTTAAACAAAAGTTACCTCAAAGTTAATAGTAAACATGTAAGATTGAAATGCAAACTAATTAGAACATGTGACTAATCAATCTCCTATTACTAATTCAATTCAAAACAAGCTTTTAAATTTAATAGTTTCAAGCATTCAAAATTGGGTTAAGTCAAATCTAACAATTCTAAAAGTAATAATTGCTAAATTTATTTTCTATTTCCCATAGGCAACTAATGATTCACTTAGATGTTAAATCACCAAAGCCCAATTGCTACTAATTTTAATCAATTACAAGTAACCTACAAGCAAGAATAAATTATAATAATCAATTAGCTATAGACTACAATAGAAAATTAAATAACCAATTGTATTTAACAAATTATCTAAGTAATCATTCACAATAGAAGCAGAAAAAACTTGAGATAATTGAATTAGAAGTGAAATTAAGACAAGGTTTTCAAAATCAATTTAAATTTGGAGTGCTAATCCCTTGGATTAATGTAAAAAATTAGTTACATATGTTGGAATATAAAGAAATATAAGAGAAGAAGAGTTAATTTCTAGAGAGTGTTCTCACCTTTGAGGGTATAAAACCACTTAAATCTAATTTCTCTAGCTACAAAAACCTAATAGGCTAAATACATATATCTTTTAAGGTTACAAAGAATTAGGTTATGCTTAATTTAGAATCCTATAGCTTCATTTGCTTATTAATCTAGTAACAATATTTTATTATAGTAATTTTCATCACTCAACTTATAACTCAAGTTCAACCATAAAAATGATGTAATTTTCCTAAACCCCAAATATGAAACTTGTTGGATCAAGTCTTAGATAACTTTGAACACTAGATTCACCTCAGTTAGACCACTAAAGCTATATATATAGCCTAAAATTATGACTAGTTTCGCTTGAATAGAAATAAAGCATAAAGTTCATGACCATTTTTTACCTTCCAAATATCCAAACTAGGCTTTAACTAAAACAAAAAAGTTTAGAAATCTTTCTTACATTCCCAACGATATACAAATCACCTAATTTCAACATTTGAAACTTAAGTTATAGCTAAAAGTTTAAAATAATGTAAAAATTCAACATTAACTAAATAGTTTTGAAAATATTGGAAAGCAATCACCTAATCATATAACAAGACTAATTTCCTAATATTAAGCATAGGTAACAACAAAGAGACATAAAATAGGAGGAAACAATATAGAAAATATCTTACACATCAATTTGTAATGCTATTTGATTTTCAAAATAATCTTCTAATAAAATAGAAATTTTACAAATTCAAAGATTTGAAAATATTGCAATTCAATTCCTAGCATATTTAATTATATAAAATTGTAAAATCTTCATTTCAAGCATAAGCTTGGGATTCAATGTAACTATTTTCTTTAAAATATAAATTGAATAATTTGAGTTTGTCAAATTTAAAATATTCAATTTTGCTATTCTAATACCTCACTTGGATTTTGGTTATCTCATATAACACTTATCCAATTATTGATGGAAAATATGATATAGACTTAAGTAGAATAATTTTACCCATTGCAGAATACTTTTGTAACCTAATTAGATATGTTAGCAACTTATAAGTTATTATTCTCTTAGATATACACAATAGAAATAAAATTAAGGAATGAAGACAATAAAAATGCATATGCATATATTTTGGGGCATTTAGCTCATGAAACTATACGTTTATAAGAATCTTAACATTTATAGAAATGTAGTTCCTTAAAATGTAATTTTTAGTAATGTCATGTTACTATATTTGTTTTATTAAAAAAATTTAAAAATAATTATAATTTTATATTTCAATTATTTTATATATTTATATTGTTAAATTTTTAAAAACTATCATTGCTAAAAAATTAACTAGTCATTAGAAAAATGATCAATTAATAATGTAAATGCTAAAAGGTTGATAGATCAACAATGGTTAATGAGAATAAATAATAATAAATACTAATCTATAGGAATGGATATTGTTGATTTAAAATGCTATTAATAATATGATATTATTAGAAAATGAATAAAATAATATTTTATATAATTAAAATGTTAGCCAAACTTTTCTCTTTAAGAGAATAATTATTTTGTCTCTATAACTACTGAGCATATTTATCTTTATTTCCTAAATAAGTTTTTGTTTATCTTTTCTTAGTGAATAAGGTGTTTTGTTTAGTTTGTATTGATTTCCTTCACAGTTTTATTCTAAAGCATATATACTGATTTGTTCAGAGCCAGCTTTTAGTGGTGTAGTTTATTGGATTTAATTACTTTCTAATTGGTTCAAACATATCTCCCTACTCTACAAGGGCTTTAGTAATATAAAGGAATTAGTGCCATAACAAGTGTCCTTTTTTAGTGAAAAGGAATTTACCATATCTCATGGCAATAGCAATAGTACTATGGTCTCTATAACCATTATAGCTAGTAAATTAATATGTCATATGATACTTAATAAGGAATTTGTTAAAAGTATGATAAGGAAAAGTTAGGGTAATGCATAAGATTTGCTTATAGCAAATACTTCACTAAATGTTTTCATAGGCACTTTCTTTGAGCATATAAAAGCTAGGAAAATATTGGATAAGTCTCCATAGAATATAATAGGCAATTTGTTAAATAAGATGTAATGGGATCGAAATATTAGTTTAAAGGCACTAAGTTTAATTCTTTTCTCATCTAAACAAACAAGTGCATAATTTACCTTTGAATTTGGTTAGAAAATAAAATACAAGGAAGATTAAGAAAAAATTGGTGACATATGGTAATGGAATTACTAGTGTTCAAAGGTTTTTTATTATGTGTTTTTTTTAATAAGAGTAAGAGTTAATATCTCAAAATCAATATTATTGGAGGTATGGATATCAAATGGTGAGAATTACAAGTAATAGGCGCATTTCAAATATGAAAAAAATATAAAATATATGCTATAGGTATGGATTAGTTAGATATGACCAATGAAGTTGTAAAAAAAACAAATAATTACTAGTTTAAACATTGATAAGTATTGCAAGTATGGGCCATGGAGATGCATATGGCCTAAGAAATCTTTAATGGAGGTATTTGAGGTCATAAACTAGTGTATGAAAAATTAACTTAGATAAATTTTCAAAGGAAGTGATGGTGGAGTGGCCTAAGGAGTTTCTTTCAAAAATAATTACTATCACTAATGTATTAAAGAAGTCAAATGATGCAAGATCAGCTAATTCATCTATCCGCCATGAAGAAACAAAAGGTATGCCATACCAAATGAACTCTAAGCCTTTTTTACTAGGAAATAAGAACACTAATAGTTTTACAAAAGAATAAAATTAACCAAATACAAATACAATGTGTGATACATTGGACAAAGAGGTAATTAAATATAAATGATTTGATTGTTTTGAAAAAGAGATACTTGGTGGATAATTATAGAGGGAAGGCATATGAAATAATTGCTAATTTTAATGTTGGTAAAGTGAGCAATAAACAAAAGGTTTTATAGGAATTTTAATTATTAGAGGTAATAAAGAAGTTTTATTACAATAGTATTTAGGATCGGGAGGCATTAAGGATAGAAGTTAACATGGTATTAGCATAAAAAATATCATTTCTAGTATCTAAATGGAAAAATATAGTAAGGAAAGTTAACGAAGGTTAAACATTATCAATAGTGGCCAAGAAGGTTAGCCTAATTATGCCTTATTAGAGCTATGAGGTATATAGCATGGCACTAATAGGGCACTAACAGAAGCTTGACAATAAGAGCCTTTAAGGTTTTAATTCATTCTAAGAAGGTGGGTTGCATTTTCTTCAATGAAACAAAAGCTTTAGGGGAATGATTAGAGGAAATGGCAATTAATATGAAGATAGAAAAGGTGTATATGATGGAGACATTAGGCATTAAAAGGGATTAGCTATACTTTGGAACTTTAATATTGATTTAATAATTTTACAAGCATTATTAAAGTTGATACACTATGTGATTGAGAATGGAATAAATAATGGATAGTATTTAACAAGTGTATATGGCTCAACCTAAGGCCATGAAAAACATTAGTTGTAGGATTAGTTATATGAAACACTGAGGCATATGAATGCACCATGGTTAATTTTTGGGGATTTTAATGCCTTATTATTAAGACAAGATAAGGAAGGAGGAAATGTTATAGGTAATTTGAAAGATATTGCTTTCTTGAGTTTTATTTAAAGTATAACGGGAATTGAAGTAGATTTTGATGGATATATGGCTAAATTGAAAGATAAATAATTTGAAAGAGGTTGAATAAGGCAATTTGAAATGCAATAAGGTGGATTTTTCTTTTTTTTCTTTTTTTTTTAGTAAAGGAAGTAATGATACATTTGGTAAGCTTAACATTAAATCATTCTCCAGTTCTGATGCATCTTTGACAAGATAAGGACAACTCATCTTAGCCTTTTCATTTTTTAGTAGATTAATTAGAAATGAATCTTGTAAAGAGATTATTACACAAGCTTGGCCTTAATCCTTCAATGGTTTAATTGCATTCCAATTAGTCTTAAAGATTAGAAGTGTCCACAAGGATTCTAGAGTATAGAATAAGGAACAATTTGGGTACTACCATTTAATACTTAATTGCATGCATCATTATAAAAGGCTATAAGTAGGCTGCCTACATTTGAGAATATCATGTTGTAAAAGAGCATTCAAAAGTAATTGAGTAGATAAGAGGTAATTTAGCATCGAAAGTAAAAAAAAGAATAGGTAAATTGTAAGGATAGAAGTGTTAAGTTCTATTAATTATTAATGATTATTTGATGTAAAAGGAACAATATGGTTGTCATATGTCTACCTATACAAAGATAGATTCATGAAAGGGAAGAAATATCTAGTTTTTTTTTTTTTATAGATTTACTATATTATTTTCAAGTACAAGTGGAAAGTTCCTAGATAATTTACAAAATCCTATTAACCTCTATACTTTAAAATTAGAGAATAATCTCATATGTGTGATTCTAAACAGTTAAAAGATATAAGATAATTTAAAGAGTATGTTAGACTTAAAGCATTAGGTCCAGATATTCTAATGGCTATTTTCTGTAAAAAAAATGTTAAGATATAATGAGTGAGTGGGTATTGAACACTATCTGGAATTTTTTTCACCTAAGATGTATGCTAAGGGAATTAAACTATACATTTATTATCTTGGTTCTAAAATGAATGAAGCTAAGTCATTTTCGAAGTTTATATAAGCTTGTGTAATATAATTTATAAATTGATATATAAGATTATTATCAATAAGATACATATGGTGATTTCATCAATGTAATTTACTTTTAAACTTGATAAATGGATAATAAAGAATGACTTCTAGTGTAAGATGTTGTCTATGCCTTTTTGAAGAAGAGAAGGTGTAGGGGACTAATAAGGGTTAAGTAGGATATGGTGAAAGCATATGATAGAGTGGAGTGGAAGTTTGTGCTTAAGGTTATGGAGTGTTTTATTTTCTATAGTAGGTTTATTGGCCGGATTGAATAATGTATATCTATAATATCTTTACAATGCTATTGAATGACAATCTAACTTCATGGTTTAATCCTACTATAAGGTTAAGGCAAGGAGATCTATTGTCTCCTTACTTATTTATCTTGTGCTCTAAAATGTTGTAATGATAATTTTTATTAGCAGAGGTGGAACATTGATTACATGGTGTTAAGTTATCTAAGAATGGATTAGCTACTATATATATAATCTTTGCAAATGACTTAATTGTTTTTCTTTAAGGTAATGCAAATAAGGTGCCTCAATTATGACATATTGGATACTTTCAAAAGGTGGTTTGGTTAAAAGGTCAATTTTAGGAAGTTGGGTGTTTTCTTCTTGAAGAATGTTTAAAGAAATTTTCAATATGAATTATTGAATTTTTTTTATATATGAGCCCTATAAAAAGGGATGTAAAATACTTAGATATTCTATTATTCTTATTAAAGGCAAAAACATGATATTTTCATTTCTTAGTTGATAAGGCTTAGTATTCTATTATTCTTATTAAAGGCAAAAACATGATATTTTCATTTCTTAGTTGATAAGGCTTAGCAAAAATTGGTAAGATGGAAGTGTAAATCATTATCCTCTATGGGTAGGTTTATGATGGTTAATTTCATGATTCAATAGATTCCTACATACATGGTGTCTTCATTTAAGGTTCTTATGTGTTAGAGGATGAGCTTTCTATATAAGAAATTTTGGTAGGATGCAAAAGATGATCAAGTGCATTATTATTGCCTAAAATCTTATATTACTCTTTTCTAAGCTAAAGCATTAAATGGATTAGGTTTCAAACTATTTTAGCATATTAATGATGATTTATTGGTGAAGTTGACTTTGAAAATAAATAAGGATGTAAATGCATAATGCATAAAATGTTTCTAAGATAAGTATGTTAAATCACCAAGTTTTGTGGATAGTAAAGATTGAAAGGGGTCATAGGTATGGCTAGGCATATAATAGGGTAAATAGGTGATTGCACGTAGATGTTGCTTCATTATTAGGCTAGGAGATTCATTGAGGGCTTTAATTCACCTATGGGTAATTAACTACACTAATTTTATTCCTCATTTAAAATTTAAAGTAGTGCTCAATCAAAAGCTATTAGTGTTAGAGTTAATGAGTTAGAATCCTAAAAGCTAGAATGTACAATTATTATCTAACTTATTCCCTAATGATCATGTATTAAAAATTTAGAGGCTACACGTATGAGAAAGCAATGCAAACACAATAATTTGGGGATTAAATACCACATGTAAATTCATTGTAAAATCAACATACATGATAATATACTGAAATATGGAATCACATTTGGAAGGATACTATTTAGGATTAATATAAAATGATAATTTGGCATTATGCAAGTGGTGTGTTATTTACAAGAACTAAAGTGTGTTACTTATCTAAATTAAGCAATATGGTGTGCTTAATGTATTAAAAGGTGCCAAAAATTGAACTTTAGTTATTGGATAAGTTTCCAATGGTCTAGTAATTGTGGTTTTGCTTTTGGAATATCAAAATTGATCGACTACATTCTTGTTTGGCACATGACCATATTGACTCCTTTTTGCTTGAAGATAAGAGGCTTGGGATGGTAAAGAATACATGAATGTAGTAAAGGTTACTAGTCTTCCTAGTGGTATTGATGAAAAGGACTTGTTATGCTTGTTGTTGTTTGGTTCATCGTGGCCAGAGGGTGGAACATTTGCAACTATTGGATGTGATTACTAAGGACTATGAAAAGGAGATAGTAAGGCTAATAGAGGAAAGGATGCTTTAGGTTAGGGTATTAAGTTTAGCACTTGTAAGTTAAGCCTAATTAAATGGAATGCATCAGTTGAAGACATTATTAAGTTAAAAAATGATGCATGTTAAATTAATGATTTTAGGATAACTGCTATCTTAGCTTAAGTTATAGGTATTCTAGGATTTTGGTATGATAATTTTAAATGTGCTTTAGCTCTTTTAGTTAAACTATTGGCCATTCAAAAAGCTATTATAATATCTTTTAATTTCCCAGATAGAATAGTTTATATGGAAAGTGATTGTAAGGTGGCTGTAGATGTTTTGTTCGACCTTACTGATTGTCCATGGAGGGAGTTGCCCTTTTTGAAGGTTGTTAATTGGTACTTGGAGGCTAATTTAGACTTGGTGTTAGTATGGTCTCCTTAGGAGGCTAATGTTGCAGTTTTTGAAATTACTAAATAGGTAGTTCAAAAGATTAAGATTGGGTTAGGACGATTATCTCAAATCCCTCTTGCTTTGGTATATTTATCCTTCAAGATGCAACATCTTTTATTGTCTAAATGTTTGGTCAACAATAAAATCATCCTTTCTTAGCAATATATATATATATATATATATATATATATATATATATATATATATATATATATATATATATATTATCATGTTATATGAATGTAAAATACTTATTTCCTTGTGAAAATATTATGAAGAATTATATAAATTATTCTTAAAAATATACACATTTTCAAATAAATTTTTCTTAATTTTGAATTTAATATGAAATTTTCAAGTTTTATATCACATCTTTTAGGAATGTAAAAGGAATTTCTTGAGGCAAATTCCCAATGGATGAAAGTATGATGTATAGAATAAGAGCATTTTACCTAATTCCAAGTTTTTTTACAAGTTATAGCACAAAAGTTTAATGATAGAAGTAGAAGCAAAATTAAGTTAATTGAAACATTACAAAACGAAATTTATCAATTCAATTATTACAAGACTAAAATTAAGTATATCAAAATTGTCCAAACTTTACTTTGACTTAAATATATGTTTGGTTCTTCTGCCATATGAATTGTGGGATTCTAATTTCTCTATTTTGAAATAACTTATTTTAATTTTTAAAATATTTATTATGTGTAATTTTAATCTTCCTATATGATTTTTGTTAACTTCTTCACCTTACAGGACTATTTCCACCCAATGTTTCTATCATATTAATATGAATGACTTTTATATAAATATGAAATAAAATTTTTATTTAGATATTCAAAATTATTATCAAAATCAATAGATGACATATGAAAGATTAAATCTTTTGGAGAGTTTATTATTTTTCAAATCTCAAAATAAAAAATTTATTTATTTGAGAAACAACTACTAGCTACTTGGGGATCAAACAAAAGTTGGTGGAAATTGACATAAATTGATAGAAATCAATCGGGAGATTAAAATTGCACTAATTAAATATTTGAGAAACAAATACTAACTATTAAGATATCAAGCAAAAGTTGGTGGGAATTGACATAAATTAATAAAAATCAATCAGAAGATCAAAATAGTACTAACTAAATATTTTGGAAGATTAAAATAAATTATTTTAAATTATTCATTATTAAAAAATATATTATTTTAAAATAGACGAGTCAAAGTCACAAATTTATCTTTTAAGTGATCAAATATTTCTTTAAGCATTTTATTTTAAGGTATCAAAATTATAATAGAATTGATATTGATATTTTATGTAAAAATCATTTGAACATAGCATTAGATTTGCGAGGAAACTACTTGTTGTCTAAAAGTTTTGATAGAAGTCAAATTAATATTGAAGAATTTTGTTACATCAACTTAATATGAATGTAAAAAATTTCAACACTAATTTAATCTTTTGTAAGATTTTTTAATATTAAATTGATGTAAAAAAATCTTTTAGTATTGAGGTGAAACTTTTGAAATTAATATTAAATCATAAAAAAATCATTTGATATTAAATTGATGTTAACTGAATCTTCTTATTAAACAAATGTAAAAAAAAAAAAAGGTTTCTGTTACAAATTGACGGCTTTTAAAAAACGAATAACTTCTTATACCAACTCAAGCGTAATCTACCTTATCCAGCGAAATTCTGTGAGTCCTTTTAGCCCAAAGATAAAAACTCTCGTCTTATTCTAGGAAGAAAATTTAAGGATCGAGATCACAAAGAAGGGAGATTCCACATGGATTATAACAATATTAAATATCTACGCTCAAAATTTCATGAGGGTCCGAATCTACCTATGTAAATCTCGAAACCAACCAAAATTCCCGACTTGACTTCGCGAAGAACACCGAGTCCAAGATGAAGTGCAAAAGATTTCTCGCATTTCCTGTCTTTGCGGTGTTTTCGTTGATGGTTTTTGTTTATTACGTTACGATCTTTGTGTTTATCGAAGATTGGGTTGGTTTGCGGAGCTCCCCTGGCTTATTGAACGCCGCCATTTTCACTATATTTGCTTTTCTGTTCCTTTTCTCTTTCTTGGTCTGCGTTCTTACAGACCCAGGTCATGTTCCATCCTCCTATGTACCTGATGTTGAAGGCGGGCAAATCCCAGGTCAAGAAATCACCAAATATGTAAGTTTCACTCATGCATACTTTTCAATTTTTTCTTGCTTTTTTCTTGTTATATTTCTAAATAGTAAACAGTAAGCCTTGCGACTAATCATATGACTGCATATTTATTTTTTAGACCGAATATACATATGTTTACGAACCCAAACAGGAATTTGTCCTTCAATTCTGATGTACTAGTGTTTCCTGCCAAAAGATTATGCTGCAAGTTCTGTTGATCTAGCCACTATGGTTGGCAAACAGCAGCCAAATCATGTAGTTATTTGTCATATGATTGGATACTTTTTACTTATGTTGGTGTTTCAACTGCGCTCATATAAGTTATTTTTCCTCTTGATGATTTCATTAAAATTTGTGCTTCAGAGTATAGAAGATAAGAAATGTGGCAAATGTTTTAGATACAAGCCTCCAAGGACTCATCATTGTCGAGTCTGCAGAAGGTGTGTTTTGAAAATGGTAGGTTACCCTAGATTCTGTCGTTTTAGACTAATGTGTGATGTGTGATTCTTGTGATTCAATGTTGAATTTATTTAAGTTCAAGATTTAGGGTTTCATCTCTCTGTTTCTAAATTTGGTTGCAGGATCATCACTGCGTGTGGATAAATAACTGTGTTGGCTATTGGAATTACAAAGCCTTCCTTGTTCTTTCATTATACGCCGCTGCTGCATGTATCCATTCTATGGTATGTCTTTTGTGATGTCTTACGTACTTGTTTTGTAACCTTTGTTGTCAACAATCCTCTTATAAGACGGAACTTCATTAATGTGCAGGTTATAATAATCTGCTGTGTACTTCAAAAGGACTGGGATTCAGTTACAGGGAGTTCTCTTAAGATTTTCTATGTAAGTCGGATGCAGTAATTTATAGATGTTTTAACATATGCGACTTCATTTTTCTTTCCTTTTTTTTTTTTCAAAGCCTTGGAGACTAGACTTTAAAATCTCTTAGCTTATTGGCAATTTATTATAGATCAAAATCATAGATCAACCAAAGTATTGTACAAAGTTCAAAAAGTAGATGTGTGTCCAAAATGGTTGCCAATTGTTACAGTGAATGCCTTACTTTCATGTCAAGTCGTCTCTTTCAAAGCCTATGATCTTGTTTTATTGTAAGTTAAGCTCTGCTCTACCTTTATTGGCCTTATACATGGCATCTGTTCAACTAAATGAATCAATGTTGGAAATATGCCTTATAAATTGTTTTTTTAATCCTTTTTTACATCTTTTGTGAGGATGATATGCACATAGTTGTATTCATATTATATTTATTTCTTTCTGGTAATGTGGTTTTGCACTTGCCTCCTATTTATTTACGTGTTCCTTTTCTTCTGTATCCTATAAACCACATGCTTTTTCCTTTTGGGATCTTGTAGCTCTAAAAATTGCAGAGAGACTTGATAGTTAAAAAGCAGATTATTTTTCTTCTGGGGAACAGGTCAATTTGATTCAGCTCTATTTTTCCAGTATCTTTCTGTATCATCTTTCTATATTTTAGACATGTGGCAAACAAGATTGTGAAGCTTATGCAAGATTCTTTATGGTCATGAATTGGGGGACTGTAAGAGAGATCATCTGATTTATGGGAGTCCTGTAGGAGAGGCCTGTAAGGACACTTGTATATGGGAGGCCTGTAAGGAGTTGGGGGGACTGTAAGAGATGTCATCTGGTTAATTGGGTGGCCTTTCGTGAGCTTTAAAAGGATGGGTCCCTGGCTTTTGGAAATTTGGTGTCTTAAGAATATTACTCTAGCTGGTAAGTTGCTAAGGCATTTCCCTTTGGAGCCTGATTCTGTTTGGTACAGGATTATAAAAAGCAAATGTGGCATTCATCGAAATGTTTGAGATGTAAGATCTATGGTTAGTACTTCCCATGCAAGCCCCTGGAAATCCATTTCTAAGATACATCCATCTTTCCCTTAATTTGCATGTTGGTGATGGTTCTCATTTTCAGTTTTGGGAGTATCATTGGATAGGGTCTTCTTCCTTCTCTGTTATTTTGCCAAGATTATATTGTCTCTCTAATTTGTATCAGGCCCCTATTTGTAACTTTTGTTCTACAATGTTCTCATATCCTTTGGAGTTCTTTAGGTACCCCCTTAATGGAGGAGCAGCTTCTAATTTTTCTTTGTTATTAACTACCCGAGCTTATTTAAATTGCTCTACTCTTTTTTCTTAGAAGGTTGCGGTCTTTATACTCGTCTAGTGTTTATACTTATAGTTGATGCTTTCATCTCCTGTTTTAAAACTGAACAGTTCTACATTTTAACTTGAATGAATCTTATTGGAAAGTAAAGGCTCTCTCCAAGGTTGATGGCTTTTGTTGGACAATGTTACCCTGTAAGTCTCTCTCTTCTAATATTTATATGTTTTCAAAGATCAAAGGCAAGCCATCATCCCTTTTTATATTGTGAAGTGGCTTAGCAATTATGGAGCTTCTTCAGTATTTTTGTAGAGCAGTGGGTATGTCCAGCTTAATTGATCCTGCCAAGTCTCTTTGAGCGGATAATGTGTAGAGAGAAATATGATGGATCAGACATCTTTTTTTCTTTTTTTCTTTCTTCTCTTTCCCCTCCTCCCCTCTTTCTTCTTTTTTTTTCCTTTTTTGGCTGAGTTGGGTAATGCTAGCCTGTAACTCCAGTGTGAGCTTTTCTCTCCTTTTGCCGAGTTGGGTAGCGTCAGCTTGTAACCCAAATGGGGGCATTTCTCTCCCTCTTGATTGTATTAGGCCTTTGACAGCCAACGTAAAATTTTGTCGATATCTCTTCTATGGATCAGTTGTTGTAGTGGGTATGTCCAGCTTCACTATATCAATTCTTGTCATTCTTTTCTCTTTCTTGTAATTCTCGTTTGGAAGATTTCTTTTCGTCCTTTGATATACTTATGTTCACATAATAAAATTTCCCTTCTTCTATCAGGAGAAAACTTAGGTCTACTTTATGCATATGCCTTCAGTTGTTCTTTATTATTCAACAGTTATGAATTCTTGCATGGTATTCTGATATATGAATCTCTCTCTCTCTCTCTCTCTCTCTCTCTCTCTCTATATATATATATATATATATATATATATATATTAAAAAAAAAATTCATATGCCTGTTTCTTAGATTATGACTTAAAAAGGCTTCTAAATGGTGTATAGGTCACTTGTGGTGTGATAATGTTCACCTTGGTTTCGGCCCTGGTAACACTTTCCGGATGGCATGTCTACCTCATCCTTCATAATATGACAACCATAGAGGTGGGTGTATGCTGGATTCTTTTCCTTTTTAATTTTTATTTTGGTAAAGATCTCATTCTGTGTCCTTTTCCAGTATTATGAGGGAATCCGTGCGAAATGGTTAGCAAGAAAGTCTGGACAAAGCTATCGACATCCTTTCAATAATGGTGCATACAAAAATATTACTTTGGTATCTCCCGATCCCCTGTGGTCTTGCTTTACACAGTATGCATGTTGTGTATTGATAATTCTTCTGCACCTGTAACTGGATTGCATGCCGATTCTTCTGCTGCTTAACCAGATTTTAGGTCCAAACATGATGAAATGGTTATGGCCTACAGCAGTAAGCCATCTTAAAGATGGACTTAGCTTCCCTACACTACGTGATAGTTCTTGAATTTTGCTGGTCTGTGCGGTCCAGAATTAGCAGCTGGTCATGCCTGGCTTGACAGAAGTTAGGAGTATGTGCATCTGATATCAATGCTCAAATGAGAAGCCATAGATAAAAAAAAGGCAAAGGATTCAAGCAATTAAGGTCCATCTGGATGCATTTTGCAATTACAAGCATGTGCTTACAGAGTACAGTGATAGATCGACTGACCAAATAGAAGCTTGTCGTTTAAGTATTAGGGACTTTGACAAATTAATCTCTGTTGTATACAGTTGTTTATGGAAGCTTCCTTCAAAAATTATTGGCAGGTAAAGCTGCTAGCACAACAGATTCCGATATATTGATCAACTCAATTCAATCCACGCATGGGACACTCAACACTTATGTTTTTGACATGAGGTCTTTCAGATAACAGAGTTTCTAGATTCTACATTATTTTATTTGTAAATCCGCAGATGCTATGTTCAATATCTTAGGTGGTCAACATTAAGGGATGTTCTCAACTTTGCTATGTATGAAATTGATGAGTTCCATACATAATATCATTAGGATTTTCAGACCTCTATATATTTGTGAATTGAGTCCCATCGAAACTCGTGATTTGATTGTTTAAATTTGAGTCTTATCTGTCTTTTGTTTTATGTAAGTATGGTTTACTGTATCTGAGCAAATTGTTACCGGCTCTTTATTGTAGCGACAAAAATCATGTTTTCTTTCTGTGTTTTTGGGAAATTAGAGGTGTTAACTCTATTATAATTTCAAGTTAAAAAAAAAAAAAAAACTTTTGGCAAAGTTACCAGCCGATTTTTGACCTGATCTTACATATTTTTCGCGTAAGGTACATCTCTCGTACTTAGGTTAAACCAGGAAGCATGGAGGTTTTCTTTTGTCAAAAAGTTTCAAATGCAAATGTGGCCATTTTTTTATTATACTAATGCTTGTAACGTTAAATACATGCATGTCTAAGAGGAAAAATAAAAAGAAAAACTGAAATTTTACAGGACTAGATGTGCTTACAGAGATTTATTTCTCTCTCCACTTATACAACTCCCTTTTATTTTGGGGGGGGGGGGGGTGGGTTAGGGAGGGGAATGTAGTTTATTCACTAGTGGTTCAAAGTGCTGAAAGTAACCCACCTGTGTTTTTGTTCACTTACACTTTACGCAGTTGAAGTGTTTTTTCATCATAAATGAAATTTGTGTATATTCGTCACATGATCTTTCTTCTCTTTCCATTAAAGTCACAAAATTAAACCCAGGAAGCAAAGTTATGATGATTAATGCTTCACGGTTAGAGTATTTGATCCGTGAAGTGTCATTTTGGTATAGGGTGAGATCTAAATGTATGTTGCTAAACTTACCGTTTATATAAAATCTTAACTTCTTGACTTTGTGACTTCGATGATTGACAAAGAAGATAACAAAAATATACAAATTCCGTTTGTTTTTATGCAAAAAAAGGAAAAAGAAAAAAAAGTTGAGGTGAACAAAGGGTTAAAAAACGAACGATAAGTAGGTCAATTTTGGTACTTTAAACCATGGGTGGATAAATTAAATTTGGACTATTCCTTTCTTTTATCTTTTAAAAATGTCAAAGCTCATGTTAGCATGTCCATCAGTGATTTTTACCGCAACTTAATGAAAGGGGTTACTACATTGTTATTTGAGAAGTTGGAATGAGGGAGATAGATGTAATTTACAAAAACAAGGGGAATTGACATATCATTTAGCTTAAACCTCAAGCAGTTGTAATTTACTTTGAATATTATTTACCTTAATAGTTATGCTGTGATCTTACATGCTTTTATGTGCGTTCCCCATCCAGCTAAAAGCTATGAGAACAAAAAAAAAAAAAAAACACATATACTGAACTGCAAGATAGGATAAAATTTTGAGTTTCCGACCCTATCCCTTGAGAATTTGACTGTTACGTTATCACACTGCCTGTGCTGTTATGTGCATAATGGTTTTTGATGCAATATAATTGTTCTGCAGAGCATATACTAAATAATTGATGTATTTATAGTTATATAAAATTTAACTTTTTGCCAATCGGCCCCTTTTTGTTCAATATTATCTGCAGGGTTTTGTTTGTTTTATTGGAATAATCTCATTTACTTGTATTTATAGTTATATAAAATTAATATTTATGATCACAGTAACTGTTGTAATTGCTTGTTGTTACATGTTGGGAGTCTAGTAAAGAATAACATCCTCTATGTCGAAGTTTTCTATTATCATGATACTGTGTATTATTTTTTAATTGCAAGATATATAAATAACATGAAAGTACTTCACTTACTTGCCTACAGAAAAATAAGATTTGTTATTATTATGTTTTATGACAAAATAAACGAACCTAAGGGATAAGTGATTTGCTTACAAAACGAGTTATTTGTTTTGTCAATTATGTTAACATTGAGCCTCTTATATTGTTGTAAATGGATGTTTGGGCTTAGCCGAATAATGATTTAAATATATGTTTGGACTCATGCATCGCTTAGACATCCAAGTATTTTCTGGATGGTTGATTGTCCTTTCTCTTCGGTGATGGAAATCTTTCTTGAGCTGAGAATAATAGTCCTTTCCAAGCGGGGAATCTGCTTCTGTTGAACAGTTGCAGCCAGTTTTCTTAAGGATCTATGTAGGTGACAGGAGTTGAAAGTATGATTTGCTACATTAAAGCCCAGCCAAAATATTGTTGCCTTCTTGAGAATCAAGAATTGTAAATGTCGAGTGAAGCTTTTCATATCTTCTATCCTTTCCTCCTATTATCTATCTGAAAATGTGAATTAGACATTGATTTCTTGATCTATATCTTGCTGGGAAGGAATTTAAGAGAGATAAAATGTATAATCTTTTCACTCTCGAGCCCACATTTTTTTTAATATGGCTTTTATCATTTCAATACATAAAATATTTTTGTATCTATCTCTTTTAAATTCACACGTTCTTCTTTTAAAAAATGAGATCCATTTATCACGAAAAATTGAGGGAATTCGTATTCATCACTGGGGGATTTAATTGAAGCCTTTTATTAGTGGTTTCTTGAAGGCAATCTGTCATTGAAATTATTGGCCATATTACTTATTAGGAAGGGAATATGGTGGTGATTTCGTTGGTTGGTGGGCGGCCAGTTGAATGTTAGATTTGTTAGTGAATCGTGTTTGTTAAACTTGATCAAATGTCACGTTCCTTTCTCTCTCTTTGTTCTTCCTTCTCTTTTCATGCTATAGATCCCTCCTACAACACACATCATGGTGGTTGATTTTTTATTTAATATTTCGAACATGTGATTTTATAATAGATAAATTATATTCATTTCTCTTAGATAATTTAATTATAATTTTTTGTTTTTATTTTCATGTATATATATTCATCTTTTTATATGAATATATTCTCTCTCTCTCTCTCTTTTTCTTTTGTATACTTATCTCTTCTGTTGCACAAAAATAAGAACGCATATATATTTATAGAAATAAAAGAATGCAAATATAATTAGACTAAATTTGTTAAAATTTTAAGGGAATTATATATAATTCATCGTTTTATGATTGATTTAATTTTTAGCATATGATATATACATAATAATTTCTCACACTCAATGAATATGTTTTGCCTCTGCCTTGTGGTATTGTATTTTCAAAAACATTTGCGCAATTACTGTTGAAACTTTTCTACTTCCGGACGTTATGAGTAACATAAAGTAGCTTGTTACATCCACAGTAGAAAAAGAGGCTCTGGCATCCGGGAGTCTAGTTATTTGTTCTCCTCCTGGTGGGCTAGGATCTAAAAATTAGTGAGATAAATTTGTTTCAATATTTTAGTGGGATAAAATTTCAAAGTTAGTAAAAATATTTTGAAAGTTGAAATTTGATGTACTATTAATTAAAATATTTTATACTATTGATGAATATAAAAATGATATTATTAAAAAATAATAATTAAAAATTTTTATTAGTAGTAAGAGAGTTATAAAGTTCTATTAATAATGATAATAAATAAGTGGGTAATAGTAAAAAATTAATTTATACTCATAATAAGTCAGATTTAAATTTATATTTTAAATAGCATACATAATCTCAGACGGTATACATTTTCACTGAAATACACGTGGCTCAAGTGTCTTCTCTCTTAATTCCAGCATGAATTTTTTGAATAAAATTTCGCGTTTAGTGCTGCAATCGCAGGAGCTGTAGATTTTAAATTTTTATGCCTAAAATTGGTTTGGGCTGAAATCACATTTGGTTAACCTGGGCCAGTTTTTAACTCAATATGTTAGAAAATGATTCAGTTTTACTGTGAAAGGGTTGTGCACAACATAATAATTAGTGATAAACAAAACAAAACAGGGATAATCATAGTTTATTGATTATTTTTCGGTCATTTATAATTTATCAGAATTTCAAATGATAATTTTTGGTCAAATTTTTGCCTCTTAAATTTTAATTTTAATCTTACTAAACTTTTATTTAATTCAATCTTATAACTTCAAAAGTTGATGCAATATCGAACAATTTAACAAAGACAAGTCACTAAATGATAAATTAGTTGTAAGAAACTTAAATAGTTTGCTCCAAATCATAAATTTGAACCTCTTCACCGTTTTTTATGTACAAAAAAGAAAGAACAACTTAAAAAAGACTATTTAATTGATGAAAATATTGTCTGCGTCAAATTATTAGTTGATAGTGGGATTGTCTTCGATTTGTGTTGTTTCTTCTAAAGAAAAACGTTTTACTTTCATTGGGTTAATTTTACATTATTGATATTTTCATCGTTGAACCGTCTTATTATAGAATATCTAATATCGTAATTATCAAAATTGAATCGAAAATTAAATTAAATAAGAGTTTGGTTCATGAGATGACTCATTCAACTGATGAATCATTAGTTTAACTATTTATAATATAAAAATATAAATTTATATAAAAATAAAAATACACATTTAATAAATAAAATAATAATAAATTCATATTATAATTCATCAAAATATGATAATAGAAAGGAATTGATTGTAGGTCACATAAATTTTCATAATCAAATAAATTAATTTTTTAAAAAAATTATCGATTCAATAAAATATAATGGTTCGACTAATTTAATAAAAAAATCACTGATTTATTAAAATTTTTACCAGTTCATATATAAAACTGATTTAATGATATATTTTAA
This sequence comes from Sindora glabra, assembly GCA_020226215.1. Taxonomy (NCBI): domain Eukaryota; kingdom Viridiplantae; phylum Streptophyta; class Magnoliopsida; order Fabales; family Fabaceae; genus Sindora; species Sindora glabra. The sequence continues at coordinate 18,331,737 of CM035233.1, forward strand.
ACTGAACCAGCCACTAATTTATAAGTTTAATCAATTAGATCAGTCTGTATTTAATAATTATGTTTGATAAGGTATTAAAAGATATGAGGTAAAATTAAAGGATAATAGTCAAAAGGACAAAATTGAAACTCAAATAACACTTAAAGGATTCATTTTTATGAATGATTGTTTTTTGGATCCGGTCGAGGGAACACCCGCTGTCATTCTATTGAAGATGGTGGCATTTTTGCCACAAATTACTCTTTTGTAGGCAATGGGTTATTGTTTTTTCTTTAATATTTTAAATTTAAAAATATTTTAAGAAAATAGGAAGTGAGATAGACTTGAGAAATGCAAGAGCTCTTCACTTGTGAGAAGTACATATTTTTCACTTCTAAATTTATGTCTGTGTCTCAAAAAATATTTTAAATTAACAGAAATGAAAATTTTGAAACCGCATATTAAAATTGACAGATTTATTAAATGTGGCCATTTTTTCTGTAAAAAGTCAAAATTTTCAAATTTTATATAGTGCAATTATAATTTTTTTAATATATTTACTGCATTTAAAATCTGTACACAAATCTAAGTTTTTCATGTAAAATTTCATAAGTTGTAAGGCTACCGTGAGAAACCCTTATGTATAATGCACTTTGATTCTACAGCAGCCAAGTTAGCTATACAAATGAATTTTATATTTAACGTCTGCCATCATTTTATCATGTAGTAGTTAGCAGCTTCTACTCTCCCTTTAGCGTACATAATAATTAGTTTTTTACCTGTTGTTTTCATAAAAAATCTTCAGAAAGTCTTTCCAAAGCCCATGTCCTAACTGTTTTCTTTGGCTAGCCCATAAACCAAACTTGGAGCCACTGGTTTCACAGTACAAATAAGAGTAAACTTTTTTATTTTCTGTACAAGTGAAATTTATTTTTTTTTCATTTTTATTTTTATAACATATTTTATATCAATTCTATTCTTATTAAATTTTAATTTATTTAATTTTATCAATATATTAATTTTTATTTTGACAATAATCAAAGGATGATATTTGATAAATTAATATTTCATAGAACAAAGTTGATACAAATTATTTCATATGAATAAAAGCGAAAATGTGAATTTCACATAAATGAAAAAGTTTCAAGTTTGTATGATTTTCGTGTATAACAAGAATACAAAAAATTATAACATTATTCAAAGTTAATTTAAAAAATTCTTCAATTTTTTATTATATTTATATGAATAATTACAATTTCCAATAAAAATTGTAAAAAATATAAACAAATTTTTTAAAAATGTTTTAATTCTGTGATGTTGAAAGGTAAGTACTATTCCCCCATTATATTCTGATGTTTGTCCCTTCTTAATTTTAAGTATTTAATGTTAACACCATCAGTCGCTGATAAATTGTATAAACTACGAAGTTATTAGAAATTATTAAAATGTTCTTATTTTTATTAAAGTTTTTAGTTATTCAATCAATTGTAATGACACGACATCATTTGGTGAGTTAAAGCGTTAAAAATTTTCTACTGCAATGCATTAAACTTAAAAATCTATATTATTTAAGGTTAAGTTTAATGTTAAAATTTATGTGATTTAAATTTAGTCCACTATTAATATATCTCAATTTCATATTATTTTCTATCGGGTATTGGCAAGATATTAAAAATTGTTAAAAAAATTTCTCTCTTCATAAAAATTATTTTGTATCTCATATTTTTTTAATTAATATAGCATCTTTTTAATCATTATTAGTATAAAAAATTTAGAACTAATAATAAATTAAATTTGAACTCAAATTCAAAGGAGCTTCTTACTTGTTTAAATATAAAAGTGTCTACTATCTTGATTCTATAATATTATTTTTTTTTGTATTTGTCGACATTTTTGGGTGCTAAATAAATTTAAGTAAACATGTTGGCAAATTAGAACATTTTCTTTAGATCATTTCTCTTTTATACCCTTTAAAAGTTTCTTCTTCTTTGTACCGATGCAAGCTGATTTTTTTTCTTTTTAATAATTGAAAACTGATTGATCACTCAACTACCATAAGTGAATATGAAATGATCCAAACATTACGTAATATTTGATAATAATTAATACTGTCTCTTCTCTTTTCTCTTCTCACTATCAGCTCAGAATATTTTGTTACAAACTGGTAGAGAGAGAGAGAGAGAGAGAGAGAGAGAGAGATGGGCAGCCAAATTTCACCGTCTAAAAATTTTGAATATATAATAATTTTATATCAACTTTCTAAAAATTTAAAGGTTGTATATGCTTTAAAAATCTTTGCATATATATTTGACACCTTAAATTAAAAATTTTGGCTGTATCATTAGTATTGAATGTGTTAAATGACTTATTACTTCTATAATTAAAATAAAGAGGACACTAATCTAAATAATATTGATCACTTAAAAAAAACTCGAGTATTCTAAACTATTCGACCTATAGAAAGATATCCATGCATTTTACTATATATTCAACTAATCACTCATAGCAAGTTGGCATATGCTAAATAATATGCAGACAATGAATGATTGATTTGAAGAAAACTCGCCAAAAGAATTTTGGTATCCTACATTAATACTTACAAAGACTATCCGAGATTAATTGAATTTGTAGACATAAGAAATGATTACATGCGATGAATGGAAATACTGAATGATTGGAATATGTTCGGTGGATGTAGTTGATTGAAGCTTTCAAACAACATGAAGTCCCCACAAGCGATGGGGCCCTCATTAATTTAGCATTAAGTGGTATGTAATCATATAATATACTTTAAATATTAGCCCAAAGCTTTATCTAAAACACCTCCTAAGTCAAGGGGACATTATATTATGTTGAGATTTTTATATATGAACTAAATTAATAACGTTAGAAGAGGGGAAAAAAGATGCTATATTGGTTCAATACATGTATAAAAAGTAGTGTTTAATTCGTAGCATAAGAGAGAAAAATCATCAGCTAACAAGAAAATGAATTATGCTATTTACAATTTTAATGAGTCAAATGATTTGTGAGTATTTCTGTAAATTTTTAAAGATATTCTCATGTAATTTTTATTAGGTATAAAATTAATCTCTATCCAAGATGAGAATATTAGACAATAAATTTTTCCTAATAATAATGCCTTCAAGAATTGAATTCAAAAGTTTTTATCCAATTTGAAATATTTTGGCACCTTCTAAACCCTTTTTGTGATAAAAAAATAATAATAATAACGAGAGGATGAAGAAAATAAAAATTAGTGTCATTGATTCAATATATATATTTGATATATTTGATGCGGTACATGACATGCACATAAAAATAACGTTGAAATTATACAAGGCATTTGTGATCATACTTGTTAATTTCTCTTGCATGCTTCTTGAAGCATAACTTGAGCATACATGCGATACCTTCGCTAAAATTCCTCAACTAAAATGATTATCATATCAAATTTTAAATTAGGATTTATATTTTCTAACAGGATAATTGTATATATCAATAATTTTTTTATATATTCTGATTATCTCCACACTTCTTTTATTAATTATAAGATTAATTTTGATTTGGGGTAGAAGTAATAACAGGTGAGTTCCTCCCAATACAAAAACATGTAAGAATTAAATTTGGAATCTTTTAACAAAATAATTGTATTTATATTAATGATACGCAAAATAATTTCACTCTTTTTTTTTTCATTTATGTTATCTTATTGTACTAGCAAAAAAAAAAAATATAAAACGCATATATATATAAATATCTAATATTTATATATCATTGATATAAATATAACTATATCAACATACATGAAACAAAAATCCATAAAGTTAAATTAAGGTTAAAAAATTGATTGTGGTTTACACGCGGAACGCATTTAGCTCTGCGGATAGGGAATCCAACAAAGAATGATATTAAGAAGACTCTTCTGTTAAGAACTTACAGTCTATAAGATTCCCCATCTCTAGAGTATGGTATGTGATTTGGATTCTTTCTACCTATGAAAATTGTGAAAGTGTATGTTGCGTTACCATCTACTTTTTGTCATTATCATTACCTATAATAATTATAATAATAAAAACTACCTGGACCCTTTAATAACATAAAATCTTTTTTTTAGAGATTTATTTTTCTTAACATTATGAGTATAATTTTAAAATTTTATCTGCGTATCTAATAATTTAACAATTTATATTAAATAAAAAATAATAGAAAATAATATAGCATTCATTTTAAGACTTTAAAGTGAGGAATCTAAATAGGGAAAAAAAAAAGACCATATTAATATAGCTGTAATGGCTAATTCGCTGTCAGCTTTTGATCAAAGATGAGAATTTGGCACTATCCACAAAGGTGGGATAGTGCATTTGACGTTATCCTGTGGCCCCTCCTTGCGATTTTATTCATTATATTTATTATACATAATTTTTGTTTAGAATAATACTATTTTTATTCTTCTGAATTTATTTGTTACTCATTCTCCTTTCACAAAATTATGAAATCTATACTTTTATAAACTTTACTATTTAATAAATGAGAGTGAATAATAATAATAATAATAATAATAATAATAATAATAATAAATGAAAGTTAATGATGATGATGATGAGTAGAAAGATGATGATGGTGATGAAGCATTTTTCTTCCCTTCTAGCAATAGAAAACGGAGGCACTTTATAATTGACATCCCACTACTCGACGATGATGCTAATTTGAAAAATTTTCATGCACGACTAGATTTTTCACACATGTATTAATCCTAAATAGATTTTTTTTAAAGAAAAAAAATCATCATCAAATCAAAGCCTCAAATAGTTTCATATTTAACAAATTATTTTAAATAAATGCAATTAAATATTTTTTTACTAATTTAAATGTTAATATAAATATTTAAATATCATTTAATTTACTATAAAGGATAAGTGTTTATAGTGTAAGAGTCATTTGACAATATATACAGTAGAGAATATATATATATATATATATATATATATATATATATATATATATAGACTATAAGCTTTTATATTATATAATATTTGATGTGTTAGCATATATAATTTATAATATATATTCTTATTCCACAATAAATGTAATATACATAATATTTAAATTTTAATTTAAATGAAATTATCCTTATATGGAAGTGATGGTAGTACAAGGAAAATGTATTGATCACAAATGATAATGATGGATCATTTATAGTCAAGAAGAGGGTGTGATGGTTGTTAAAGTGGTGGCAATTAGAGATGTACATGTGCCAGGTGGGTAGGGTTGGTCCAAAAAAAATAGGGTTTGAGTTCTTTTTTTTTTATTTGATAGGCCTCTTAAGCTTTTTTTTATAACTCAATTAATAATTAATTTGGACTTAGGCCAGAATAAAAAGAAACAGCCTAACCTGATTATATTAATTTATTTTTATAATATAATTATATATTAAAAAATAATTATATTTAATTATTTTTAATATAAAAAAATTAATTTAATATAATTAAATATTTTATATATTTAAGTGTTATATTATTTGCATATTTTTTATATTAAAAATTAATTTTTTACTTAAAAAATAAAAAAATTTAATGTAATATGATTTTTAAGCTAGGTTTCATGCTATATATATTAAAAATCAGGTTAAGTTGGGCCAAACTTTTTTAAAATGTAATCGAGCGGAGTCAAGGTTGGGCTCAAGGCATAATTTTTTTACTATTTGACCCACCTAACCCGACCAATATACAATTCTAGTGGCAATGGAAGAAAAATAGTGGTAGTTTTAGGTGGTGATGGAGTGATGATTGATGAATTGTATGGCGATAATATGGTGATAGTAATTATTAATAACAAAAGTGAGAATAATTACTAATAATATGATTGTAAGGCCAATAATGGCTACTAGTTTTACCTTGATCCATATTAACATCAATGGTAATAATAATTGCTACATTGGTGGTAAGCTAACCATTGCTCATTTGTGTGGTGGCAATGATGGCTACCTATTGATGCTAAAATCATATTAATGGTAATGGTGGTAGTTACAATCATCATATTAATAACATTAGAAATAGTGGTAGTAATGGTGGATGAGAATGATGGTGAAGGAATTAATTGAAATAAAAAGAATTTTCTTCATTCTCATATTTTAATATATAAAATTTTTCTTTTAGGTTGTATCTTTATCCTAATGAGTGTTATAAGACCAATTTGCTCCCTTAATTAAATTAGAAATGTCCTTAAAGTCCACTTCTTCCCTTATGTGAGAAGAGGATCATAAAAGGATATACTATATAATTTATTTAAATGTCAAACGTACGGTAAGATCAATGTTTTCAAAATTAGATTGACCTAGCTATTTCAACTAATCAAGTTAGGGGTCTAAAGAAAATCAATTTAACCTTTAAGAGGGTGTCTTAAAAATAGATATTTTATTAGTTTTAGCTTATTCAGGAGCCTTTAACTGATTGGCCACTTCAACCAAATGTTTTATATGTTTGGTAAATAATTATTTTGATAAGTTAATTGGCCCTTAATTAGTTAAATTAAAAATGCTAGGGAATTTAACATTTTTAATCAGTTAATTCATAAAAAGTAATATTAAAATTCAAAACTACCCTAAAATTGAATAGTTAGATACATATTTATTATTCTGCCTAAAATGTTACAAAAATGAGTTAAACTCCAAATTTTAAGATATATAAGAAAATGTTCAATCATTAAGTTACTTAATATTTTTCAGTTTATGCATGTAAATTTAATATATACTCGTCACACTCCTAATGTTTTAGATTTAGATTTTTATTAATTATTTAATAATTATGTATACAAGTTGGTAATTAAAATTATTATGAGTATATTTAGAGTAATGTTTGAATTAAAGAAAAATATAGTTTTATAATATAAATAGGTAAAATTAAATTAAACAAAAGTTTCTATAAAATTAGGATTAAATAGGATTCTATGGAGGAAATTTAGGAAGTAGTTCTCCCATTTTAACCTTGGACCTTCCTAAAAATTAAAACTACCCCTTTTAGATATCAAAGGCTAAAATTTCAAATTTCTTTTAGCTGACCCTCAACCTTTCCACTTCTCTTTAGATTAACTTTATTTCTTTCAAGTTTTAGCAAGAGTTATTTAAAAATTGAAGTGATATTTCCTAATTCTCAATTACTTAAATATAAGCTTACAAAGTTCTAAGCTTTAAGGTTGTAATGTGCTAAGAATCTAGAAATCTAGAATCCTTAGCTAAAACTTCTTGGATTCACTAATTAGTAAGGCAATCCATCCATATTCTTAGCTTTTCCTATCTCCTCCATCATTCTAGGTAAATAAATAACGTACTTATAATCTTCTATATTAAGTGAATTTATGATTGTTTGGATTTTTATATGAGTTATATGAACATGATGGTAGTTGATCGGTTAACTGGTGATTTGTATGAAAGATAATAATTGCATTAAGCTAAAAGAAAGTTGTGTAAGTTGTTGAAAGCCATTTTCTTTATGTAAATGTTGTGAGTCAGGAAACTAGTTGGTACCTAAGTTATTTTTGTAGAAAGTTTAGTGAAATCTGAAAAATTTCCAGTCAGTATTCAACTACAGTTGTTGAATATAGCTTGAAAACTCCTCCCAATAAGCCAATATTCAAGTATTATAATCAATTACCATTAGAAGAAGTTGTATTTATCTACCAATATCCAAGTATAGTACTCAAATATGGTTTTAGGAGCATTACCCCAATAATCATACTCGAGTACCATACTTAGGTATCTATGACATAGATATCTTGGGTTAACAATATTCACTTCTAGTATTTCATTAGAGGCTTTGTATTGGAAGCTTTATATTCAAGTACCATACTTGAATATAACCTTAAGTTGTAAAAATGAATTCCATATATGACAATGTTAAATTGATTTATGATGAATTAGTTATACTGTTTTCTCATATTGAGAGCTTATCTAAATTAATTAACATGTATGTTGATTTTAGTGAGAAATGATGACATTATAAGACCTAGATGACTATGAAATAATGTTTTGAAGTGAATGATGATGATCAAATGAAAATAGGGACAAAGTATAATATGAAAATATAGCATTAGTACCAATTCTAGAAACTTATTTGTGAGGGGATAAGGTAAACCTTGGAAGGACAACGATGACATTTACGAGGGGACAACGATGACCTGAAAAGCATAAGGTGGTTTACTTATTTAATTATTTGTTTTCAATGACATATGACTTGTTATTGTAAGGTGTGAATATGATTAAATGTTGTTTGTTTACTTGTAGTATTTATTTAAAAAAGTTATTTGCTTATTGAGACAAAGTTTTACTATTTTAATTTTAAATGTTTTATAGATGCACTTATTGAAGTTTCCTAGCCATCAGCTATAGCCTAGGAATAGGAAGTCTCCTTAGTGTTCTACTTGTGTAGCTATAATATTTATAAACCATAGTTTAAGGAATATTTTAAGGTTTATAAATACTATAGAATTTCATGCTAAAGAAACCTTCTTGTAAATAAATTTTGAAATGTTTATACAAGAAAACTAGTTAATTAAGCTACTTAATTTAATATTAACTATGTGATGATACCAAAGTGAGATTAGATAAGCTCGTGGAAATCAAGAGACAAGTTTTATGACTAGATAGATTATGACAAAGTTAGTATTAGAGAATAGTTTAGGAATTAAGTGAGAATAAAGGGCTTTAGGATAGGATGTGATTATGGTTACTAATTTAGGCATTGGTCAAAACCATACTAGTGATATGTGTGTGCCTAAGAGCACATGTCACCAATACCACACAGATGTGAAAATTATTTAATGTTGGTGGTGGCACTTTTCACAAAATAATTATTTATGATATATGTATGTGTGTAGACTAAATATTTGAAATCTTCCTTAAAATGGGCGATGATAGAATCTAGTAGTCATCGAACTAGTAATTCAAGTGATGGAGGATCATCTAGAGGATTGCAAGCTCATAACAATAGAGATAGAGAAAATGATAACTAGAATATCCCTTTATGGGCTATTGCTTTCTAATAACAAATTTTAATCAATGTAGGTCATGTTCTCTGCTAAGGAAAAGAATGAGAACAATATAAGGATAAGGAGGATCAAGCCTCTAACTAAAGAACAGAAAAAAAAAATTACCCTTTCTAGAGAAAACCTTACAACCAAACTCTAAATCATACATGAATCGAACAAGCTTAAACCTCCTTGTTTTACTAGTACAGACTTAGATACTAATCTACACTAATTTCTCACATAAATTGAACAATATGGAAAAATGCTTTCATGCTTCAATTAAATGTTCATTGAACTCATTAGGTAAGATTGAAGGATATTGCTTATTTATGGCTCACCAAAACTATAAAGAATAGGGAATTTACCTTGTTGCCCTTAACCTAGACAGCATTTTAAGAACTTTTCATCAATCAGTTCTTACTTCTTAGTGTTTAAAAGCCAAAATCTGATAATTTGAATACTTGAAACAAAGGTATATGTTTGTTAACAAATACATTGCTCACTTCATTTACTTATCTCACTATATGGGATACCTTATTCTGAATGAAAGAATCAAAATCCAAAAATTTGCTTATAGCTTTTATAATCATTTCTTTAATACATATATTATTTGAACCACGACATTTCAAGATATAGCACTTTATGTAAAGTATATACTAAAAGACAAAGCAGAAAGAAAAGCTTAATCTGGAAGAAAGTGCAGTTAATCAAAAGGTCCCAATCATCTAGTCGATTTGGAAGGATGTCATATCCTAATATGCCTTATAAAGGGGAGTCAATTAACATCTTGTGCCATGGCTCGAACCTAATCATGATTGGCATAAATTTTGTTATCCGATTTCCATCAACTTTAACACTATTTACATTAATTTTATCTAATGAAAATTTCTCTAATTTTTGTGGTGACTTAAAGTTCATAGTAAATTCTATAGAAAAACAGATAAAGTTTTTTTTATTTTTGGACACTTCCTAAAAGTCACATACCCTAAAATGTAAAACCTATAATTTTTTTTAAATTCAACAACAACAACAAATATGGATAAAAATACATAATCATAACACATATAATGTTTATATAGATACTAACAACTTCACTCTTAATCTAACTATTAAAATCTCTTAACCAAGTGGTTTTTGATTCTTCCCAAATACTATGAAGTTTGAATACACTCATTTCAACGTGAAAATATTAAAAATAAAAGGAATAAGTTATGAGAACTTAGTAAGCATATATCCACTACAACCAAACTTAGAATCCATTACATAAAACAATCAAATGCTAATTAAGTTGTAAAATAGAAACAATTGCAAACTAACTTCCTAAATCTTATAACTTGAGATACTAGTCCTTAGGTTGATGTACTTACTTGCACATTATTCAAATTTTCTATTTTTATATCATAATTCATAATAATATTAACTATTCAATTTACATATTATCATTACTATATCACATGCAATGCATTTTGATAATGATCAAACTTTCAAGTAACTAAGAAAGTTTAATCATAATCATATTAAATGGAAATATTCCAAATCAATTAGATTTTAATATCATAACACAATACATAGCAATCTATAATAAATATATATGCAGTCACTTTTTAATTCTTGGGTTAATCTTTTACTCTCTATAAGCTTTTTATCATTATTCCTTCCAGGCTAACCTTATTACCAAGAATTTTCTATTCCGTATTCACACTATCACTCTTATCATATTTCATAATTTCAATGTCACCAGTGGCATAATTCATAATACAATCTCACACACTAGAGCACCAGCTCTACGCAACATATTTATAATTCAATTTCAATACAAAGTAAATAGTTAGGTCATCTCTACAAATTGATATCAAAATATGTAATAATGTATATAAGCACCACCATGCTTTTTTGTATGACCATTAACATTAATTAACTATATACATCATGAATATGAGAACATCTTCAGATTAATAATTTTATGCCTTTCTTGCTTGGCTACAAGGTAATACCAATAACAATCCATAAAGAAATATGTACACACACACACACACACACACACACACACACACACACACACATACAAGAATTCTTAATTACTTAACTAAATGTTACTGTGAAGTACATAACCTTATATATTGAAATTTAGCTTTTTATTGATCAGTATCCTCATATCATATAATTACATTTCTAAAACATTATATGTGAAAGGAAAAGCAATTAATCAGATTAATAAATGGAAATGTGAGGTATACCATTCAATTGATAATTTTAATAAAATATTAATTTATGGTAGAATATATACTCACCTAGTATTGCTCATGCTTTTTAAGAAGTCCAAGATTGTTCAAGTTCATCATTCTCTTATCTTCCTATACACAATATTTTTACAAAGATAAATTATAAATACAAGGGTATTACTTATTTCCTTCCTAAACTTGCTATTCTAAACTCAATTCATGATACACAAATATTTTAGATCATTAACTATTTATATTTTCTAATATTAGTTTTTAAAATCAAAAGTTAAACCATGACCATACATGCAAAAATATTAAAACTCGATGCCGTGAAAAGATTCTATTTGTTCTAATCTATCATTCTATATCATCACTTTCTAATATTTTTAAAATTATCACCTAAATATAAAAAATTTTCATAAATAGAGGTTTTTCCAATTCAAGTGTAAAATAGTTGAAATATTAAAGCTTTACGCTTTAAAGAGGCCTAAATCCTGTTATATTGTAAGACTATACGCTTGATTCTTAATATTTTCAAATCCACTTTAAGGAATCAAATTTCACACTTTAGGGATTTTTTCTTAGATCAAAACCATCTAAACATAAATATTAAAACTTAACAATATAGGAATGTTGTAAAGATATCATTCTAACACTCCATAATATAACATTCTTATATTTTTCAAGTTATTATTAAGTTTCTCAAAGTATCCATCAAAATGTATTTTCCTTAACTCTAAATCATCTAAAAATTATCAAGGTTAACAGTATGGATAGGCTTTAATCATATCATTTGATCATCCTATAGCATGAAACTCTTAGTTTTTAGAAGCATTATCATATATTTCAAATATACACAAAAATGGTTTTTTCTTAGATCAAACTTAGGTCATCTAAAATATTAAGTTATAGTACTTTAAAGAGACCATAATCAAATTATCCTAACGCTCTGTAGTATAAATTTCTTATTTTTGAAAGTTATCATTAAGCATTTTAAAACTTACACAAGTGGAGTTTTTGGAATTATGATCGAATCCTTAAAATATTGAAGTTTTATGGCATAGAATAACTTATCTCCTTCTCTTATAACTAGTCGAAGCTTAACATCAATGCAAATAATGTCGGAAATTTGGTGAAAGCAAAAGAAGATATCGGCTTTCTAGCACTGCTTGATGCCAAAATTGCAACTCCCATCATGTGTAATTAGTTTGACATCATAAAAAGGGAGCCACTTGCAGTAGCAACCACTAGTGCTAGCAATAGCTTCCCCTGAAGTAACAATAGCAACAATATCTTGGTGAGAGGAAAGAGAAGAAAGAAAGAAAAGAGAGAGAGAGGGAATAGGCATAGAAAAATAAAAAAGTGAAGGAAGAAAGGAAAAAAAAATAAAAAGCAGCCCCATGTTTTGATTTGGTGCTTCTCTTATCATGTAAGCTCACTTCCCTTACAAAATATCAATTTGCCATTTCAAATTAAAATCAACCCTAGCTATCTATTTATTTTTTATTAACCTATTTTCATAAACCTCCTATTTTTAAAATCCTAACTTAAATATTATGTATCTTTCCTAATATATATATTTATAACAACTTGATCAATTTAAAAGCTCAAAATAAAAAATGTATTTGAAGCTTCCATAAACCTTAAGAAATAATTTATCAATTATAAAAATTTATCTTCATAAATATTTGCACATATAATTATTGAAATTATTTTCAACTTTATAAGAAAATTAGTATAAAAGATTATTTAAATGAGTTTCACATCAACCCTGTGGTTAAATAAATATAATTTAAATATTATTATCAATATCATTTTGACACCTTAAAACTTTAAAAAGAAAAGAAATTTGAAACCAAATATTAAGCAAATAAATATAATTCTTTATCCTCTTCATTTAAATTTAATACTTGAGAGAATTTAAAATAATAAAATTTTAGATATTATTTTAGGTTAGTACATCAAGCTTGCATCTTAAAGGCAATTTTAGTAAACTTCATAAGGGAAAAAGTCAAAATAATCCTTAACTTCATCCTAATGCTTTGACTAGTTTCAATAGAAGATAATATCAAAACAAAAATGGCTTCAAAAAAGAACCACCTAAATGTATACAATGCAGGAATAGACATTGGGGACTATGCACTTAAACAAATGTGTGTTACCAATGTGGTTAATTAGGTCATAGAAAGAGAGACTACTTAGGGAATCCTTCAAATTACAACATAAATTACCTTGCTCCTTAACAAAATCCACCTGTTGCCTAAATAACCATTCCTAGACTTTAGATGACATCAAGGCCTAATGGTAGCAAAAGTGTTAGAGGGAGAAGTGCACTGGGAAACCAAACTCAGGTGTTCACTTTTTCTAGATTAGAGGCCTAAACTTCTAATGTAGTTGTAACGGGTACTTTTTTTCATTGAAAAATTGCAACTTTATATTTTAATATATCTAAAAGCTATACATTCCTTTGTCTCCATGAAATTTTCTTTTCTAATATTTAAATCTCCTAATGTATTGCTAAATCCTTTACTAGTAACTAAACTTGTAGATAGAACCTTGATGGCTACTCAATTTATAGATAATTGTCCCATTCATGTCTATGATCGAATCATACCTATAGATTTGATTTTTTTGAAAATAATAGATTATGATATCATCTTAAAAATGGATTGGTTGTTAACATATCATGCCTAAGTAGATGAACAAAATAGTTACTTTCATAGTAGAAAAAGCCCTTTTAGTTAAATTTTAGGGAGAAAAGAACTCTAAAATTATTGGAATCATTTCTAGTATCAAAGCTTAAAAACTTATCAAAATGGAATGCTCTGCATTTCTTGCAATAGTTCGAGATCTAAATCAACCTTCTTTTAACATCAATAATATCCTTTGGTGTAAGGCTTTTAAGATGTATTTCTAGAAGATATACCTGGTTTACCTCTAGTTGGCAAAATTGAATTCTATATTGAAATTGCTCCTAACACTAATCTAATATTCATTTAACCATATTGATAGCTCTCACAGACTTGAAAAAGTTTAAAAAGTAGCTATAAGAATTAATTGATAAAGTTTCATTCGCCCTAATTCTTCTCTTTAGAGAGCACCAATATTATTTGTTAAAAAGAAAAATGGAATTCTACACCTTTATATTGATTGCCATTAGTTGAATTAAGTGATAATTAAAAATAAATATCCTCTACCTTAAATTAGTGATCTATTTGACTAGTTGCAAGCTACAAAACATTTCTCCAAAATTGACCTATGATTAAGTTATTATTAGTTGAAAATCCAAAAGGAAAATATTCTTAAAATAGCTTCTAAAAATTGATATAGCCACTACGAATTTCTTGTTATGTCCTTTAGCTTTAATAATGCTATTGTAGCATTTATAACCCTCATAAACATGATTTTCAAACCATTCCTTGATAAATTTGTGATTATTTTCATTGATAACATTCTTATCTATTCCAAAAATGAAGAAAAGCATGCTTAACTTCTTCAAATTATCTTGCTAACCTTGCAAGAAAACTAATTGTATGCAAAATTTTTCAAATGTAAATTCTAGCTACCTAATATGAAGTTCTTAGGACAAAAAATATCCTAGAATAGCATTCAAGTTGATCCATTGAAAATTAAAGCCATCCAAAGTTGGATAAAGCCAATAACTATGTTTAAAATCTAGAGTTTCCTTGGTATGGTTAGCTATTATCATTAGTTTATGAAAGATTTTTCCAAGATGGCATCTCTGTTAACTAAGCTTACATAAGAAGGAATAAATTTAAAAAGGTCTAATAAATGTGAGAATAACTTCCAATAATTGAAAACTTACTTAAATTTAGCTCTAATTTTAACTTTTCTCTTAGGTTCTGGTAGCTTTACTATTTCTTATGATGCATTTTGTGTTGTTTAGAATGTGTGCTTATGCAAATAGGAAATTCATTGCCTATACATCTTAATAATTAAAGAAATAAAAATTAAATTACTCAAATCATAATCTTGAAATGGCAACTATGGTCTTCACATTAAAAATATGGTAACATTACCTCTATGGAGAAATTTGTAAAATTTATATAAACCATAAAAGCTTGAAGTTCATTTTCAATTAGAAAGATTTAAACTTGAGGCAATAGAGGTGGATGGAATTAGTGAAAAACTATAATTACATAATACATTATCATCTAAGTAAAGCCAATATAGTAGTTAACATCCTAAGTAGAAAATTATAAGAAATGTTAGTAAGCATTCAAGCAAAAGATAAAATGGCAATAATTATTTAATTTATAGTTCAATCTATGTTAATTAAAAGAATTGAAGAATCTCATAAGCAAAATCCTCAATATTCAACTTTGAAAGAAGAAGCACTTTTAAATTAATATGTTGACTTAGTTATTGATGAACAAGAATTAACCAAATTTCAAGGTCGAGTTTAGGTTTCGGCACATAAGAGGAATGAATTACTTCATTAGGCTTATAATTAGTTCTAAACCATGTATCTTGGTCTTACAAAAATTTATCCTAATTTATAGTAAAGCTTTCGGTGGAAGGATATGAAAAAAAGATATGCTCAACTTTGTACTTAAATTGTTTACTTGCCAATAGGTGAAAGATAAACATAAAAAACTTGTAAGTTTACACTACTAAATGGAAGTGAGAAAGTACAACCATGAACTTCCTAATTAGTCTTCCTCAAACTTAAAAAGGATTTAATTCCATTTGTGTAATTATTGATAAACCCATTAAACTGCTCATTTCCTTCAAATCAAAATTAGCTCTTCTGCAACTTAATATATGCCTAGCTTTATTTTGATAAAATTATTCCTTTATATAGAGTCCCTCTCTTTATCATTTTAGATTAAGGCACATAATTCAAAGCTTACTTCTAGTAATCCTTCCAATAAGCCTTGGGGTGTTATTGTGCTATAGTACCACTTTTCATCCTTAAGCTAATAGTTAATCTAAACGTATGATCTAAATTTTATAAGATATGTTACATGCTTATGCTCTTGCATTCAATTTTGTTAGGACAAGTACCTATCACTAATCGAATTCACATACAATAATAGTTATCAATCTTCTATTAAAATGGCTCCATATGAGACTTTATATGGTAGAAGGTATAGATCTCTGATAGGATAGTTTGAACTAGAAGAAGCTAAACTCCTTAATCCTAACATGTAACTAATGCCTTTAAGAAGATGAAAAATCATCCAAGACTAATTGAAAATAGCTTAAGACTACTATAAATCTTATGCATACAAAAGGAAAAAGCAATCAGAGTTCAAGAAGGAGATATGATTTTTCTAAAAGTTTCTCCAATGAAAAGGGTTATGCATTCTAGTTTTCACATTATATTAACTCTTTTTCAATCATCCAACATGTTGGAATGGTTTCCTATTGATTACATTTACCAAATAAATTAAGTGCTATCCATCCATTTTTTCATGTATCAATGCTGCATAAGTATCTCCCTAACCCATCTCATGTTATTCAATATAAACCCTTCTAGTTGGATCTAAAGCTCTCTTATGAAGAATAAATAGTAGAAATTTTGGATCGTTAAATTCATGAACTTAGATCCAAGAGAATACCCTCGATGAAAGTTCACTAGGAAAGATATTAAATGGAAGAAGTAACTTGAGAATCTAAAACAAAAAAGCAATAAACATATCCTTATCTTTTCGGTAAGATTAAAATTTAATTGATTTATCTTTTTGCTAGCTAATTTCTAAGAAGTCAAGAATGAATTCTTTGAAAAGGAAAGAATTACCACACTTCTAGTATTTTAGATTTTGATTTTTTAATAATTATTTAGTAATTACATATGCATATTGATAATTAAAATTGTTGTAAGTATGTTTAGGGTAAAGTTTAAATTGAAGAAAATATAATTTTATAATAAAAATAGGTAGAATTAAATTAAAAAAATTTATTCAAAACTAGGATTAAATAAGACTATATGAAGAAGATTTAGGAGGTATTTTTCCCATTTTACCCCTAGACCTTTCCAATAAAATTACAAAACTACCCCTTTTAGCCTTAAAAGGTTAAAAATAACTATTCCTTTTCACTCTTCTTTTAGCAAGTCGTTAACCTCTACCCTTCTCTTCACCTTAACTCTATTTCTTTCAAATTTTAGCAAGAGTTGGCTAAAAATCCAAGTGATTATCCTAATTCTTAACTACTTGAAGGTAAGCTCACAAACTCTTAAGCTTTAGGGTTGTATTATGCTAAGAATTTGAAAATCTAGAATCCCTAGCTGAAACCTTTTGGATTTGGTGACTATCAAGGTAATCCATCATCTTTTTAGCTCTTTTCATCTCCTTTATCACTCGAGGTAAGTATATAACCTACTTATAATTTTCTATTGTTTGGATTTTATGAGTCATATGAACATGTTGGTAATTGATTGGTTAATTGGTGATTTGTGTGAAAGATGATGATTGTGTCAAGTTAGAAGAAAGTTGTGTATGTTGTTAAAAGTCATTTTTTGAATGTAAAATTTGTGAGTTAAGAAACTAGTTAGTACTTAATTTATCTTGCAAAAAGTTTAGTGAAATCTAGAAAATTTCTAGTCAGTATTCGATTAAAGTTGTTAAATATAACTTGAAAACTCCTCCTAATAGGCTAATATTCAAGTATTATAATCAAATACCATTAAAATAGGTCATCTTGATTTACTAATATTCAACTATAGTATTCAAATTTAGCTTTCGAAGGACTTCCCCAATAGTCATACTCGAGTACCATACTCAAATATGATCAAGTCTTACAAATAAACTCCATATATAACAATGTTAAATTGATTTATGATGAATTAGTTGTAATGTGTTCTCATATTGAGAGTTTATTTGAATTAATCAATACGCATGTTGATATTAGTGAAAAACAATGACATTGTGAAACCTAGATTACTATGAAATAATGTTTTGAAACGAATGGTGATGATGAAATGAAACTAGGAATGAATTATAATATAAGAATGTGGCATTAGTATCATATTCAAGAACCAATTTGTAAACGGATAAGATAGATCCTAAAGGGATAAGGATGACATTTATAAAAGGATAAGATTGACTTAGGAGGCACAAGGTAGTTTACCTGTTCAATTGTTTGTTTTCAATGATAAATGACTTGCTATTTTAAGGTATGAGTATGATTAAACATTGTTTGTTTACTTATGTGTATCTATTTAAGTAGGTTATTTACTTACTTAGACAAAGTCTCACTATTTTAATTTTAAATGTTTTATGGTTTCTATTGAAATTCCGTAGCTGTCACTTGTAGTCCAGAACTAGGAATTCCCCTTAGTATTCTAGTTGTGTGACCATAATCTTTGTAGATTGTAGTTTAGAGAATACTTTAGGACTAGTAAATGCTGTTGAATCTTGTGCTATATAAACTTTCTTGTAAATAAATTTTGGAATGTTGATAAATGAAAATTAATTAATTAAGCTACTTAGCTTAATAATAACTATGTGATGATACCAAAGTAAGATTAGATAGACTCAAGAAAAACCAAGAGATAGATCCTGTACTAGTGATGGTGAAGTGGTCATGACAATATTAGAATGTAATAGTTCTTAATAAATAATAAATAATTATTTAACTTCTTGTTAATTAAACATATAAAATAAAATTAATATAAATTAATAATATAAATATTATAATATGTTGAAGATTATGTTGCATTATTATGTAATTATTTAAAATTTTTTAACATTAAAAGCAAACATTTATAATATTAATTTATACACATATATAATATATAAATAAACAACAATTTTTGTTGTTCTTAGTTCAATCAAAATTTTAAAATATCACTTAAACAAAATGGAATTATTCAAGGTGTAAAATATTATAGAAACTTATTGTTAATCAACTCACATTTTTCTCAAAAAAATATGACAATGAAGAAATGTGTGTATAATATGAAAATAGCATAACTATTTATATATATATAGATAGTATGTTGACAAACTTGATATAAAATAATATAAATTACAAATTTGAAGATAGACATCTAAATATATTTATTTATTAAAATAAAATTTACTAATTATTATAACTTAATTATTTCTTTCTTATGGGAAATTTTAACTTGTATAATAAAGTATAAAATTTGATTAATTGTATAATAGTTTAATAAATAATAAATAACAATAATATATTTTTTAGAAGAAATTTTAATTTAACAAATAATATAAAATTTAAAATATTATTAAAATAATATAGTATATTCAAATAAATCATAAAATATACTAATATTTTTATATATCACTTTACATATAAATGATTAATAATAAATAAATAATTTTACTAAATAGCTAATATTATCTTATCATCAATTAACAACTAATTGCATGAGTTAACCATTAACGTAGCAAGTAAATTGACAGCATAAGCTTGAGATAACTGTATTGATCCGATTTGTTATATCAGTCACTGGTTTGACATATTTTCCATTTTTTTTCTTTTAAATCTTTAAACTCAATCCAAAGCCTAACTGTTTTTACAGTTAAAATTATAAAAATTAAAAGTCCAAAATACAAACTTAGCAAGGTTTTACATGAATTTCAAAAATTATTTTTTTATAATTATATAAATAGTAATTTGCTTAACACACGAGGTTGAAAATTTAAACCCACAAGGAAAACAATGCTCCTAAGGCAATATGAACTTTGATTTTTTCTTCTAATATAAGTAAAGTAATATCCTTAAATGTTTAAATTAAGAAAATATGCAAAAATATCTACATTCGACGTTTGTTTTCTCACTCATTTAAATTTGTGTATTTTAATTTTAATATTGAAATATTTTAAAAATATGTATTTTTATTTAATATTAAAAATAATTAGATTGAATATTTATTTGTAGTGGTTTTACATATATTTGCATTAAATAAGTAGACAATTTTTTAATATATTTTATATACATATATATAATACATAATTTTATTTTTATAAATAATATATTAATTAGTTCAACTATTTGATTTAATTGTTTGAATTGATCCTTCCTTTATCTAATCATATCACCTGGCTGAGTCAAATTCTAAAACATTGCATAAAAAATGGCCTTAAATTACACATGTGACATATTTCTGTGTATGAAGCAAGAATACTTAACATGAAATAGGAAAATGATGAAATCACTCTATACGAGGTACTTTAAAGGCACTCCTTCACATGTAGGGTGAATCATACATTCTGAACCAATTTGGTCTCAAAAATTTTTTTGTTGAGACCAGATTAGTTCCCCTTAAATCTTTTTTTTTTTCTCTTTAATAGTCAAATTGAGCCAAAATAGGTTCACATCAATAGTGTCCATCAAAATTTGAATATTATAGTTGAGATATAGAGTTTTAACAAAACTTCATGTAGGCAATAATCAGGAAAAATAAATTAATGGGTCGCCTAATGGTAATGATCAAGTTCGGAATGCTTTTGTGCTATGGTTTTATTCCATGCAAACATCTTATAAATTACCTAATAATTAATAAATTGATTAATAACTAATAATTAATAAATTAATTAATTGTATAAGAATTATTTTTAAAAATTAATCATTAAATTAGTTAAAATTATAAAATAATATAAAAGAATATACTAATAGAAATAAATATATAATTAAAATAATTTATGTTAATCTAAAGATCAAATTACATTAATTCAATTAATATTTTGAAAAAATAATATCTAATATTTAATTAATTATATTTTATAAATTTATATATTTATTTATTTACATAATTTTTATTTTATTATTTATAATAGAATTATAACTATATAACTATATTTTATAACATTGCATATTTATTTATATACATATATTTATATATTTATAATTTAAAATCAGGATAAAATTATATTAAGACTAAATTAGTTATATTTTATAAAAATAATATTTAAGTTTATATTATGAATAGTATAAGTTGTAAATTAATAAAAAAATAAGGATAAATTTAGAAAAAAATTAGGACAAATTAAAAATAATTTAAAGAGGTAATAGTTTATAACTTATAAATTATTCAAAATAATTTATCAAATCAGAACTTACTTTTTTAATAAATTAATATACGAAATACCTTTAATGATTAGTTTATTACTTACTGATCACATTAATAAATTATAAGTTAATTTATTTATTAAGTTAACTGAAGCCTACATGTGAATCATGTAATTTGTAATTTTTATTATAATAAAATGAATTCCACTGATTTTCTTATTCAGTGATTACTGCCTTGCGGTCGTATTAGAAATTTAAAATCTAACTAAGATTTTCCGTCTTTCAGTTATATGAAATTTATCAATTTAAAATTTATCAATTTATAATTACACAACATATGAATTAAAATAAAATATTAAATATAAATCAATTTGTATATTAAAAAATAAAAATTATAATTTATCCTGGAAAATTTGAAAGAAGTTGTAGATTCAAGATTTGGCGTTACTGATATGGGGAAAAAAAGAAAAAACGGAGCAATTGGCTATACCAATATGAAGGCATTTTAAAATTCTTAGTATAGATTAATAGCGGATAAAATACCGTAATACTACAAATTTATAAACTTTTTCCCGTTTTACTGATGTTTCAAAACTATTTACCAAACTACGCAGGGCGTCAGGCGGGATGGCGTTATTGGGTAACAAAGGCGTCTTTCAACATGGCGCTTTTGTGCAAGTTTCAAAATTGAAACTTGCTGGGAGGCGCCATGTTGAAAGGCGCCCCCAAGAGGAAGGCGCCTTTCAACATGGCGCCTTCCAGCAAGTTTCAATTTTGAAACTTGCACAAAGGTGCCATGTTGGAAGGCGCCTCCATGCCTATTTAAAGCCCCCTCCCCGCAGCATTCCCTCAAACCCTATTTCAACACAGCTCTTCCCACTCTTCCCCCAGCAAAAAATTCTAGTTCGCGAGCTCTCCCTCAAACCTTCAAATCCTATTTCAGCGCAGCTCTTCCCACTCTTCCCCCAGCAAAAAATTCTGGTTCGTGAGCTCTTCGCAGTCAGTCTTCCAAATTTTTTTGCAAGCATTATTCCTATTCACAATATTTCTCAGCAACAGTTTGTTCGTTGAAGCAGATCTGGTCCTTTTTCCTTACTCTTCCCGTGGTTAGTATTTTTATAATTTTTTCATTTATAGTGATAGAAAATTTTTTATTTTATATTAATTATTATGATTTATGAAATAAAAAAATAATATAAGATATTAGAAAAGTTTGTAAAAATTTATGCTATCTATAATTGCTATGTGATTTGTACTGATTAATTTTTTTATAATTTTCGTATGTATAGAGTAATTTTTACTAGTTATTATGAGAATATATTTTACAATAGGAGATGATTTTTTATGTTATGTTTATTATTATGATTTATATTTTAAAATTATGATTTAGGATTTAGAAAAAATTTGTACAAATTTATATGATCTGTGATAGTTTATGATTTTTATTGGTTTAAATTTCTATAATTTGTGTATTTATATTATAATTTTTACTAGTTATTATAAGAATATATTTCACAATGAAAAAAAATTACTTATTTTATATTGATTATTATGATTAATGCTGTGAAATTATGATATAGAATTTAGGAAAAAAATTGAACAAATTTATATGATTTGTGATAGTCTGTGATTTTAGGGTTGAAGAACAAGGGGGATAAAAGAAAGTATCTTAAAATAAAATTTACAATGTAGGTAAAAATTATATTTAGATATTTCTAAAATATCAAATATTTTAGGATATAGGATATGATAGAAATAAGATTTTTTTTATTATATGTTAATTATTACGAGGATATATTATCCTATTAATCAATATTTTTATATTAATTTTAGAGTAATATATGTCAAAATAAGTAAATATCAATTGAGGATATTTTGTAAAGTCTCTATTTTTTAACAGTAAGATATATCAATTTTTTTATTATAGATGTATTTTATATAAATTATGTAATTACTTTAATTAATAAATTTATTATACAGTAAATTTTTTTTTTACTTTATACCGTACGTATTATTTTCTTCTTATTTACTCTATTATATTCTTTTTATATCCACTCATATTATTTATGATTTAAAATATCAACATCATTAATTAACATAAATATAATAAGTTATGTATTTTTAGCTTATTATAATACTCTAAATAAATTAAAGCTTTAATATGCATTCTTTTATTAAGGAAGAAAAAAATACTTAGTAATTAAATTAAATTTTATTTATATAAATTTTATAAAAATTTTTGTGATAATAAAATTGAAACACTATATTTAAAATTAAATATACATCAATAAAATTTTTCTTATGTTATTATTTTTATTCCTTTTATATGTAGTCTTGTAGAGTATATTTAATTTAGTGTGTTTTTTGCATAATTTTTTTAATGATACAATAATATGTAACAATTTTTACTTAGAAATTAAAATTATTAAAATATCTAACAAATTTTTCGTTCATGCAGAGGCTTTTTTTCTGTTTGCTTTTCCTAATACTTACCGGTTAGTATATTTATAAATTTTGTGCTTATATTATAAGTTTTATTAGTCAGCATGAAAATATCTTTTATAGTGGTACATAAATTTGTTTAAAATATTATGATATAAATAATATGAGTTTTTTATTTTATATTGATTATTATGGTCTAGGGTGTGAAAGTATGATTTAAGATGTGAAATCATAATTTATAAAAAATTTGTAGAAATTTATATGTACTGTGATAGGTAATGGTATTAAAAGAAGAATAAACGAGATAAAGAAATGCATTCTAAAATAGGTTTTAGGGCCTAGGTGAGAGTTATATTTAGAGAAATTTTTCATGTGAAATTTTAATATGCCATAAGAGAGGTAATAAAAATAAAATTTTAGGATGATAACAAATGTTCCGTTCCTCTTGCCTTTGCCATTGTTGACAAGGAGAACTATGAGAATTGGAGTTAGTTTTTGGCATTACTATGGGTAAATGTTACAAACCAGTAAGGAATATGCCTGATATTAGATCGACACCGAGCTATTAAAGATACTGTAGCCACCTCAGGCTTAGGATGGCAGCCTCCTCATGCTTTTCACCAGTATTGTATCAGACATATTGCCAGCAATGTTCGCAAGAAATGCAGGGATGACAATGTCAGGAAAGCTGTCCTTAAGATTGGTACGCCTTATAGCATAATTTCTTTATTGAACCTTCCATCTATAAATTTGTGTATCTGGTAGTTCAACCTGATTAACCTATTTGGTTCCTTCTGTTCAGCATATGAGCCTAGTTGGGAAAAGGCTATGGAGAGACTAGACAACCTTAGGAAAGTCAATGAGGAGATCCACAAGAAGCTGACCGCTATTCCGATGAAGAAGTGGACGCTTGCTTATGACGAAGGCAGAAGATATGGTCAAATGATGACTAACATAGTAGAGTGCATCAATGGCCTCTTCAAAGGATTAAGGAAGCTACCAATCACAGGCTTTGTTCAACAAATATATTATAGATGTGTCAAGTACTTTGTGGAAAGGGCAAAAGAAGCACATGCTGAGCTACAACAAGGTCACATATACGCAAGCAGATTCAGACAGGAGCTTGTGACTATCCAGTCACGTGCTTCTTCTTACCACGTTCGTGCTTATAATAGACAAGGAACTAGGTTTGAGGTGGTGGAGGGCCCTGATATGGCCAAGGAAACATGTGGAAAGATCGTCCAAGTATTATTAGACAAAGGGCAATGTGAATGTGAATGTGGACAATACCAAAATTCAAGTCTTTTGGATTCACAGTAAACACGGTCACCGGCTAATTAACTTAGAAATGACCAGCGAGGGTGCCGGAGGCCAAAGGCGCTACATCGCCTGGCGTCCCTCCCCTTGAGCGCCAACGACACCATTTCGTCTGGCTTCCCTTCCCTTGAGCGCCAATGACGCCATTTCGTCTGGCGTCCCTCCGCACGCCATTTGGCGTCTTTCTACCGTTGTGCATAATTTCTGTGCGTATTTTGAAAAAATATTTTGAAGGAACAATAAAACGAATAATAGTTTCTTCAAAAACAGTTAATCGTTACTTTTGCCTCTCATTGCCAAAATATTATACCATTGTCACGAAATAAAAAAGGATTAATTCATGTTACAATTTTAATTTCATTACAAAATGAAAAGATTATTGCACCTAAATAACCACATTTTTTAAAATTTCAGCAATCTTCAACCTCGTCATTTTGTATTTACTTTGTTACAAAATAAAATTTTTTTTACTGAAATAGATACAAAGTAGCAAGCATATTATTGGAATAAATACAAAATAAATAAAATATATTTATTTCGTTATATTTCTTTTCATTTTAAATAATCTTCAACTTCGTATATAAAGAATATTATTGAGTAATTCAATAAATTTACTTATGTGTAATAACGTATTAAATAATTACTTGTAATAATATAATTTCGAATGTTGGAAGTTTATAATTCTGAAAATTGATAAATATTAAGTGTCATTGGATCAAATTTTCAGAGATATTAATATAAATTACATAATTATTCTTTATTGATCATATATTTTTTAATAAAATTTAATTATTTACTAAATATTTATTATTTTTATTAATTATATTATTATCATTAACTATTTTCTTATTTAATTCTTATAATAAATTTATGTATTAAATATCAAAGTGGAGTTAACATATTTTTATGACATCAAATATAATTATAAAATGAGTAATTTATTTTTAAAAATTTATTTTTAGTCATATTCATATATTATTTATTTTTAAAATTTTTATTTTAAAATGATATCAAAATTAATTTTTTTTAAGGAAAAACAGCAAAAAAAAAAAAAGAGCGAGGGCACCACCTTGAATGGCGCCCTCAAAGAGCTAGAGGCGCCACCCAAGATGGCGCCTCTCCGCCCGTGGATGCCACTCCAAATGGCGCCATGCGTATTTTGGTAATATATTTTTAAACGACGGTAAAACGGAAATAAGTTTATGAAAAAACATTAAAACGGTACTTTAACCACTAATAGCTAGGTCAATGAAAACATTTGTTAATATATTATTATTGGCGTGTCTCTTTTGTTTTATGCGAACTTAGGAATCCAGCAGCATAAAAAGGCATCCTAATTCCTAATTATCTAGCAAACTTCAGACTCCCGGAGGTGAAGAAAGAAAGCGATTGGCTTTTGGGGACCTACATTAAGAAGACTCGTATCAAAATAATGCAAGATCGAATATTGATTTTGTTTCACTTTAGGAAAATATTTTTCGATAGAGAGAGTATAAATTGCATTTCCTGTTAGCGTGTTTTTATTTTATGCATCAGAAACAATGTCACAAAAATGCAAAATAGTAATAAAAGTGATTAAGCTATGTTGTACATTGAGTAGTATTTTAAAAAATTAAGTTGCGCGTTAAGGAGTTAAGACTCAAGAAAAGATTTATATATGAAATTTCAATTTTTTTATATATAAAGTGGTAAGGAAAGAAAATAACTTTATGTGCATAAATAACACGTGAGGGAAAGCATAAGCTTGTTTTTTTTTGCAAAACTAGATTTTAATTCTAATAAAATTTGAACTGTCAAAATATTTATTTGAATATTTATTTCTAACTACTATTTTAATATTTATTTTCTAGTAGCCATATTTCAACAGCTATATATTCAACGGCCATATTTCAATAGTTATATTTTCAATGAGTATATTTCTTAACCTAGTATATTATTCCTTTTATTTTACACAAAATATATATCTACAATAACTTTTTCTAAAATATTTTTCTCCTACTTGTTAGGTTTCATTTTCCTGTTGCCTACCTTTTGTTCTAACTATGCAATTTTTGGTAAAAAAGTTAGTTGAATCTTGGGGGAATAATCGATTCAAGCTCCACATGAAAAGTTCAGATAATTCCTAGAGAACAATGATCTATATCATACCTCAAATTGCACATCCATATTTTACAAACAAGTTATGTAATTATATATAGGTCATATTTTCTTCTACCTTTGTTGTGAGGATTTTTTCCATCCTATCATTGGGTATTACTAATAAGGTGTTAAATGGATTAGAATTCACGAGTCAATCCATGTCCATTGTGAATTTTGATAGATTTAAACCTTTAAAATTGGATTCATTTTTAGATATAAGTAATATGGATCAGTTTGTCAAGAATTTCATTTATCATGATTCAACCCATATTTAACCATTATGTGGATTCACAATTAGAATTTGTGAATCGGTTAATTTTGATAAGTTTAAACTTTAAAAATTGAATCCATTTTTTAATAAGAGTAATATGAGTCAATTCATTATAAATGTGGTCCGTCACAAGTTGATCTATATCTATGATGAATCATTTATTTGACACCCCTAATCATGAATGGGAGGGGCTTTAAATAAGGAAAGGCCCATTATTAGCAATGGAAGAGCCTTTACCCTTTGGTTGGTTGCCCAAAAAAAATAAAAGAGGAAAAATTTTAAAATATTTTTTTATTTGAATGTAAATAAAATAAGAAAAAAAGATTGGTTAAAAAATAATGAAAAGGAAAATAAGAAGAAAAATAATAAGAAAATAATTTTTTTTCTTCTTTAAATGCAAAGAAAATAAGAAGAAAGCAAAAAAAAGATCATCCTTTACTTATTTAGATAGAAAGGTAAGAGAAAAAAATTAAATCAAGTTGAATAATAAATTTAACCTTCAAATTAATAAATCAAATTTCTAATTAACTAAAATTATAATTAATTACTTTTCCATTTATTTTCTACTTACATGTGTCAAGAAAATTTTTTGGTAGATCCAACTTCTTTTTTCTATTCATTTTCTTTTCATCTCTTTTCTACCCAACAACCAAGTAAGAGAAAATATTGTTTTCAATCTCTTCTATTTCTATCCATTTTCTATGTAGATGACAAAAGGTTAAATAGGAAAAGAGAAAAACAAAATTTCAAAGTGAGAATTTGAAGCTCCAACCATTTGTTTATTAATTGATAAGTATATTAGGGGATGATATTTGTTAGGTACATAAAAATAAATTTGAATTGAGAGGTATAGATATCAATAAAATTTTGCATAAAAAATTTAAAAATTTTAGTCTTTCCTAACAATATAAAATTCCAATAACTATCATAATTATATATATACACTATTTTTGTATTACATACTAAAGCAAAATTCTCAAATAAATTATATGGATAACATTTTTCTTTTATGGATAGCTGATATATGCAATTGTCTATTTATTACAAAATTCTGTTCAGATAGAGTATAATTTTGATAAAAAGATATTCATAAAAAAATATATTCTTATCCTTTGAAATTGACACATCAGCTTGTATGGAAATAAGACATAAATAAATAAAAGAGGCCTACACATTTGGTTGTTTGTGAGATGCATGTGGATAAGCGCAGAGTGTAACGTAGACAGTGAATTAAGTAATGTGATGTTGGTTGGCATAGACTCAAAGAAAGAGCCTAGGTATGAATATAAGGATTGGGTTACTTTAAAATGTAAAATATATTTTAGAGGGTGAAATTATCAAATTTCACTATTAGTTCATTTATTATTATTATTTATAAAATTATGAATTAAAATTAATAGTAAAATTTGATACTTTATCTTTTAAAGTGCATTTTACATTTTAGAGAAACTCAACTCATGAATCTAAAGCCTATCTACTCTCTTATAGACATGCTGCTTTTAACACCGTTGGTTTATGCCAACGCTTCGTCTGCTTCATTCCCGTATCCTAACCCTTCTAACGAAAACGAGTGTGGTTCACACCGCCGCCTTCAAGCTCATTGGCGCCCTCTCATTTCTCTCAATTCGTTTTCCTAAACGGATTCTCTCCTAAATGTGTTTCAATTTTTGAAGCAATCCGTTCTCTATACGATTTCTAGATACTTCTTAGCTAATTTGGGCTTCTCCTCTCAATCCGTTTCTCCAAACTCGGTGTTTAATTTGTCGATTTGTCTATCATTTCTAATCCCTTTTTTTTTCTCTTGCTTTATTATATTTAATTGATTTCCTTATTTATGTAATACTATTGCTTTTCACTATGAATCACCTTAAAGTTGTTTTCATTGATTTATTTTGCTATTGTAGGTTTTACTAAATTCATCAAAAATTTTATTTGAATTCATTTTATTTAGCCTTAAAAGTACATTATATAAAAAATTTAATCTTTTTATAATATTGTATTTATACTGATACTATCCATATTTATTTTTCAATTAAATTATATGCATTCTTTAATATATTTCAAATAAAAGAATGTATTTATAAAAAATTTAACTTAAAAATAATTTTTAAATAATAAAATTTATTTATAAATGAATTAAAATTATTTTTATTAATAAAAATGAAATGAATTAAAATTATTTTTATTAATAAAAATGAAATGAATAAAATTCTAAAAGAGTTGTGACTCCAGATGAAACAAAAATTAGTAGAAAGTAGAGTGCATATGCGCCATCCAAAAAAAGTCAGCTTAGATTTTAAAAATAAAGGAAAAGCCTTAGGATTCTTCCGATATATTAGGGAGGTCAAAATTTTCTGCTCGCGTGAAACACTCCAAATTATCATGAGTTACGTGAAGAATTTTAAATTATGAAATTTTGTTTGTTTGAATAAAAAATAGAAAATGCTGAAGATGAAGAAAATTTCAAAGTATAATCTGTTCTCTTATTTAAATTGAGAGAAAAGGAAAAAAAATTAGAGGCAGAATTTGTGGTTATAATTTTTATTTTTTAATCATTTCAAAATCAAAATTTTTCTTATTTTTTATTTAATCAAAATTTAAAGATCTTTTCCCGAAGGTAAACAAAGGGTTTTAAGCAGATTTACGTCGCCTAAGTTCAATGAACATTATAACTAATCACATAAAAAAACAACAGAATTTAGCGTATTTGCATAAACCTTCCAAAACGTCCAGAACTTATTGAATGATTGGCATTAATTAATGTGGCACAATTTCTGACAAGCATCTTACCAGCAACGGCAGATTTGAAAAAGCCACGTATTTAAATATAAAATTAAGCAAACTGCAGATTGATGCAGAAAAATAGATTGATATGACAACTAAACCGCCAAATTATTAAGTATGATATTTAATTTAATTTGCATGTGAAAATGGACACACAAACTAAAAGGAAAAAAATGCAAGTATATATTAGAAGTATTAAAATGGATTGAGTTTAACGAATTAATTTGTAATTTGTATAATTTTATCTGATTTGTGATTGAAATTAATGCAGAAAATGATAATAGTGATTCGACCTGATAAGAAATTAGGATTGATTAGCCTAACTTCATAAGAAATTAGGACTGACTAGTATTAATCCGTTAAATTATTAGGTTAAACCATTAAGTTGGCAATGTAGTAAGTAATGAATAATTAGTTTATTATTATATGTTTAATTTTTATATAGATATTAAAATAATAACTTTAGTATATTAAAATTATATTTTAATATATATAATATTAAAATTAATAAATTTATATATTTAATATTATCAATATGTATTATATAAGTTTATTAAAATAAATAGTTATATTAAAATTTGAATTAATACTTTAGTATTAAAATTTTGAATTATTTAAAAAATTTAAATAACTAATTTTGGTATTAATTTTAAATATATTATATATTTAGATATAATTTAATACATTATTATTTATTTTTATTATTATATATAAATTATTATAATTATTTTTATTAATATATTATTTATATAATTATTTATTTATTTATTTATTTATATTTGATAATATATAAATTATTAAATATATATTTTTTATATATAGTACTTTGGACTTGATCAATATATATTTAATAATGTATATTTATTTTATTAAATAAAATAAATATATGATATAAAATTATTGATCAATATAAAATTTAAATAATTTTATTAAATGTATATATTATTAAAAGCAAATTCATACCTTTATTAGATTTTAATAATATATATTTATATTCATATATAATATATATAATATATGACTCATTAACATATATAATAAAATTTTAAGTCATAATAATAATATATAATTATATATAATAACTAATAATAAATTTTAATTAATAAATAATATAAAATTAATAATAAACGAATAACTAATATGATGATGATGATGATAATAATAATAATAATAATAATATGGGTTATAAAAACCTTTTTGAACTTGCTAGTAAATGTTGACATGAGATTGGGATTAGTATTGTAACAATTCGATTTGAATCCAACCTGATGAAATAGTAGTTCAGTTTGAAATTAGCCCGACGTATAGTTCTTACACATTAGGTTAGTTTGGTAGGGTTAAGTTAATCCATTTTCACAAATCTAATATACATACTCCATTTTAGAGGAATTGGAAAATAAAAAATGTATTCAAATGAATCATTGAAATACTAAAAATGATTGAACAAAGGGGCAAAAACCTATTACATAGTTAAATAACATTATTTTATATCATTTAAATATCATTTGCTTAAATTAAACTTTTTCATTTTTATAATTTTGTTCAATTAATGTCTGTTTGCTTTAATTTAGATCTATAAAAATAATCTTAGTGTTTATAATTATAAAATGTTAGAATAATAAAAAATAGTCTACTTTATTCAATTTTAAATGTCGGGAGTATGATGAGAAAGAGCATATTCTATTTTAATGATAAAGTTATTTTCTTTTGTATAAAGCTCCATGAATTATTTTTTTAATCATAAATATATAAGTAATATGACACTTCTTTATTAATGTATAAGCTATTGTGATTTTCCTATAAAAGATGTCTTTTGAAAAAAACTACAAATTGCAATCAAGTAGGGATGGAGTACATTAATAAATCTTCTCTTGTCTTATGCTCTATTATTGAAGAAAAATAATATCTTATCTATTCTTTTTTAAGTATTGTTTAAGTTTAGCGTACAAGGATTAAGAAAGATAATAAATAATTTTAACTTTAAGTAAGTTGTAATGTACTCCGTTCATTCATTTTTAAGTATTGTTTAAAAAAATTATTCTTATTTTTATGTCATTTTAAGAAACCAAGATTGTATTTGTTATTTTCTTTCAAATATTACCCATATTGTTTAAATAAATGGTTAACAATTTTACTTACCAATTAACTTATAACAGATGATATATTAGTAAATTACATCTCATTTCTTTTAAAATTAATATTATTTATCATCTTTCTTAATTCTTGTATATTAATCTTAAATGACACTTAATGAAAGAAGAAATTTATTAATATATTTTCTACTAAAAATTAATTGATAAGTAAAGTTATTTAGTATCTATTCAAATAATAAAGATAATATTTAAAAGAGGATAATAAATGTAATCTTGAATTCCAAAAATGATAGATAAATATAAATAATTTTTTCCTAAAATAATACTTAAAAAGGAATAGAAGGAATAACTTGCTTCATTTCCTATTATTAGGGAGCAAATCACCACATCCCTATGTTTCACAAGATAACTTGTCTCCATGTAATACTACAAAAGGTAGAAACAATGTCGCCTAATACGCATTATTTAAAAGAAACATCAACATATATATTAAAGTGATGGCATTTCTAAAACTATGAGAAAATCAAAGACATTGATTTAAAAAAAATACTTATGTGTTTATTCAAATAAGACTTTAAATGTCAATTCTTAAAATAATTGACCTTTAAAATCTTAGGAATGATAGTAATTTTATAAGTACGAGAACAATTTTAGGCATGGGTTCTTAAAAATGACCTACTTTTCTATTTCTACAATATTTTAGATGTCAATTCTTAAAATGATTGACATTTAAAGTTATGAGACTAACAATATTTTTGTAAATATAAGAAAAACTTTCAACTTTAGATTAAAAAAAGGGGGGGGACATGTTTGACTTTTAATATCGGTTCTCACAAGTGAATGACATCTAAAGTCTTGCACTAAATGAAGTACATTTTTTTATTATCATTTTCAATCTTCTTATTTATTTTCAAGCATGATTTCTATGTTAGTCAACCTCTTTCTACAAAACCTTAGATCTCATTCAATTCTTCACCACATATTAGTGAGTTATTAATACTTCAATTAAAATCAAGCATGAAGTAAATGCCACATATAAGAAGTGCTTTTTTTTTTGCCTTCCATTTTTTACCTTACTTTATATGATTGAGGGCTATGTATTTTGGAGCCTTTTTAAGGAAACTCTACATGTTGTTTCCTAATTGCCATTTTTGGTTTTTTTAAACTCTTATGATGCTGTTTCCTACATGCTGACTATTGAGTCTTCGATCTTTTGCTTCCATTTTTCCAATCTTTGTCTATTACATTTTTTCCATAGTTTTTTTAAGAAATTTATGTTTTGGTTTCCATTTTTCTTTATATTTTTTATTTTGGAAATTTTTGCATTCTTTTTTGATAATATCATTGTTGCTTGATATCTGTCATATCACACATTTGAATGTGTTTTCAAATGGAGGTTGAGCTCTTAATTTGAATGCCTTGAATTCATTTTATTGTGATAGGATTGTCTGATCTATTTAATTTATTTTTATGACTTTTGAAACTATATTTAATTTTAGATACCTATTATGTTTTTGATAAAATGTTGTGGTAGAATCCAAAGTTAGGCATCTAACTGTGAGATGAAGAAAAAATGAAAAAATTCAATCAAAATGACCATTTTTTGCAATTATGAGAGGATAAACTGCCTTTGGATAAATCTAAACAAATTACCTATGATAAAAAAAAAAGATTACCTCAGAAAAAATTAAGCATAAAGTTACAATCTTTCAAAATTTTTAATGCAAAATATATATTTTTGGTAAGATCCACTAACTCCATCCAATCTTTTAGATTTTATTTTATTTTTCCTATTAGAATGTGTTTTATATTAGGATGTACATTTTTTTTTACTCTTTTAAGTTATTTTTAACGCTATTTTAAAGTTTTGATGTCGGTTGTGAGATATTTCTCCAAGTATGAATTTGAGAGACAATTTGAACCTTGAAAGGTAAGAGCTAATTCATATGTTATTTGCTATAAGTATTTTGATTTCTGGTAACATATGAGTTTTATATAGTTTTTTATACTTTGAATTTAAATTTGATCTATTGTTAATATAAAATAGTTTTACACTATCATCTACTTATGTATTAAAAATTATTAAAACTCTATTACAGTTGGTAAAAATTCATTATTAATATTAATTTTTTAGTGAGATATCATCTTTTTATTTACTAATAATGTAAAATTTTTTACAATAATAGTGGATCAAATTTAAGCTCTTATACTTAATAAAATTCTAATTGATATTAGAATTTATGTTCTTAATATTTAATATTTCATGCTTTTTATAATTCTTATTATTAGGAGTGTAAACGAGTTAAGTCGAGTTGAGTTAAACATCTACATGCTCAAGCTCAAGTTCAAGCTAGATAATATTAAATGAGCTTGAGCTCGAGCTCGAACTCTCAAACTTGAAAAAGCCAAGCTTGAACTCATCAAGCTTGAAAAAGTTAAGCTCGAGCTCAATTCAAACATGATCTTAATCAAATTTATTTGAGTTTAACGAGTTTTAAATTCTTTACTCTAAATTTCTAATCGAGTCCAAGTATTTGAGTTCAAACTTGAGCTTAGGTTATATTTAAGCTTATACAAGCCTAAATGAGTGTTGTGAGTTTTTTATATTTATATTATATATAATATATAAAAAATAAATATTTTATACTACGCTTGTTTAAGCTTACGAATAATTTAAGTTGAGTAATAAAAAGCTCAAATTTATCTCGTTTAATAAATAAGTTAAGATCATTTAGGTTTGACTTGTTAAAATTTGAACTCGAACTATTCATAAGTAGTTCAATTAGTTTGCACCCCTACTTATTATAGGTAATATATTTTGATTCCTTAAGTTTGCTTTCTTGTACAATTGGGTTTAGCTGTTGAACTTTTTTTCAAGTTTCATAATTTTTATTATTATATTATTATTTTTGAATTTTTTTACTTTGATGAAATTTTAATATTGGGTGGTGATTATTGAATTTATTTGATTTTTACTAAGTATTGAATTTATTTAATATTACATATTAATTTTTTAACTAAAAATTAATATGTTATGTGAAAATTTAAAAAAATTATAAAAGAAAAAGATGTTAGTTAACAGATATTGATGTTGCAACCTTTTTCTATGTCAATTAAGAACCCAATGTGAAATTGTGTAATTTACAACAACACTTAGATATACATCATAAAGTAAGGTGGTTTTTGTGAAATAATTGACATGTGTTTATATTTATGTAGTATTGACCAACAGTGATCAAATTTTCTTAAATCATCCTTAATTGGTTAATCAAAATCGATATTGGTCAATTAAAGGTAGTTAGTATGCTACCATTAGTTGAAAATGGTGAAAAAAATATAGAAATTTCAGGCAATTAGTTACCGGAAGAAAAACCTTTAATTGCAACAAATCAATAACAAATGAAAATTGTAAAAACAAAAAGCAAAATAACATTATTTCTTAATGCAACAAAATGAAATTAATCCAATGAAATCATCAATTAGTCTTTAAATATATTTTTTTTTATTTTTCCTAAGTTTAATCCAAAGAAAATTGAATTTAACCGATTGAAATCAAATTCATCAATTAGGTTTAATTAAGGTTAGAAAGTCAACTAATTTTGGCTAAACAAAAACATGGCAATGGTTAAATGTGATCTATTAAGAAAGTGGTCTTAATTAATTAACCGATGATCACCTCTAGTAGTGATGAAAACTTTCAAAAAATTATAAAAAAATAAAAAAATTAAGAAATAACACAAATATTGAAACTAAGTGTTATAAATTTACAAATAATTTCTAGGTAATTTTAAATTCAAGTAGATAAAACTCTAAATCACATATAATCAATAATTATTTTAAATTCTTGATTAGAAATTAATTAAGGCACTCTTCTATCATGTAATTATTTATGATATTCAATTTATATAAAATATAATAAATTCTTAAGTATATAGTTAGAAAAATATTTAGGTATTCTTATTTAAATTGTATTATTACATAGAACAAAGTAAAAATAAAACTTTATAAGGGAAAATTTGTATAAGGACTAACTTATAAAGTAGCACAAACTATCCTAACTAAAATATTAATATACCCTTATCATTTTAAACCAAATTTATAGTTAATTATTCTAATTTATTCTAGTTTTCAAAAAAAAAATTTAGTAAAAAACTATATACACCCTAATGCATTGCAAGAAAATTATTAGAGGCTTTATTGGAGGCTCAACAATTCTAACCAAGATTGTAATTACCATATATATTCAAAATGATATGTGGCTTCCATTCCTATTGAATTCATTATCATCATTTAGAAATAAATAATAGAAGATAAAAAAAAAAAGAGATATAGAGCAAGTTTGTATTTTCAAAAAAAAATTTTCTAAACTATGTTCTGCCTTTTAAATTAGAAGTGGCATTAAGTTAGCAAGCAATGCTAATTTATGGAAACCCCAAAGTTTAGAGATTCAATAAAGAAAGAAAGATTTCCTAAGTTAATGTTCATCTCCATCTTGAATCCTTCCTATGGCAAGAATAAAGATTGGATGCTTTCCTAGAGGAAGACACCTTTTTTTTTTTATGAATTTGTTAGATACTACATTATGGCTGGTGGTAAATGGTTTGGTTGCCAAGTTTGGTGAGATGTTGGAGCAAAATTTTAAAGCTTCTAACTACAAAATCTATAAAAGTAGATTTGGAAACTCATGTGAATTATAAGGAAAGAAGTCATGAGATATTAGTGTACAATATGTTTTAAAGTTTTTGAGAATCTACAAAAGTAGATTTGGAGATATTTTACCTAGGTGAACCATAATTTATTTATTTATTATTTATTTTATTTTTAAATTTTTAATGTATTTTAAATTTTTAATATTTATTTTTGTTTTTTTATTATCAAAAAATTAGTTATCAACACTTGTCCCCTTTTACTCATCCTTTTAGAATTAGGAGATGAGTAAAGGCATTGATATACAATCTATGATAATTATAAACTCAAATGTAAAATATTAATGATTTAGAATACAAACTTAACCTCCTTTGATGGAGCTTGAATTAATAACAAGAAAATGATTGACTTGAATTGATGCAGGTTTGATTTAATTTAATTGGATTCAATTTACTAACACTGGATTTCATTTAACAACAAGAAAGAAACTAACTTGGGTGCTGTGTGGGCATGTTATTGACATGGCTTCAATAAAGAAGATTACTATGGTGCATTTTCACATAGATTTATTATAGAAATTGCATATAAGTTCAAATAAATAATAATTAAAAAAATCATTTATAGAACATTTTTCAAAAGAAATGGTAGATCATCCCGTGTAAATCTAACCTTAACCACAGATAATCATCATGCTGCCATGAATCACTAATCACCACTCATGCTAGAGTTATGGCATGTAATATAATAGCCAAAACATAAATTTTCACATCACAACATCTGTAAGATTAATGAGCCTTCAGATTATTATAACATCTTTGTTCTTGGGTAAAGCAATGCAATGTTGATTAAAAATAAGATAAAAAATGATTGAAGATGGTTAGCAAGAAATTGAAAAATGGTAAAGAGACTAGATGATAGAGATTAATAGAAGATAAGAAAATAATGATAAAGAAATTGATAAGAAATTGCAAAGAAAAGGAAAAAGAAATTGGGTGATAGAGATGGAGACAGGGTAAAGGTATAGTGATAAGGAAGCTAGCATGATAGGATAAAAAGAAAGAATTATGAGAGAAAGATAGTATTGAGAAAAAAAGTTTTTTTTTTCAATATGTGGGACTATTATACTGTGAAGAAAACAAAAGGGTGGTAAGGATGGTTTGATCCACCAACACCGAGTTAAAAAAAGTAAATAATCCATTTCTTAAAATTTAACCTAACTTAATTAGGTTTAAAAATAAATAAATTGAATTGATGCAATCTACACCCAACCTTACTAATTCTAGCTTAACAATTGAATTGAAACAAGTTTGACTCAACTTGATTAGGTTCAAATTAAATGATCTAAATGAATATAGGCTTGACCTAGCTTGATTATGTTCAATTTAATAATAAAACTGACGTAAATTGAATTGAAAAAAACTTGGCTTGAATAGGTTTGGTATGAAAGGCTTGAATTGACACAGGCTTAACTTAATATGATATGGTTCAATGGAAAGGTAGAACTTAGATTAACATAGGTTTAATTCAATTTAATTGAATTTGAGTTAAGAAAAATGACCTGGATTAATATAAGTTCGACTTAGCTTAACTAAATTTAATTTAATGATATGGAAAATAAATAACCTAAATTAATATAAGCTTAACTTAACTTAATTAAGTTTAATTTAATAATGAAAAGAAAAATAACTTGGATTGATATAAGCTTAACTCAACTTAGTTGAGTTCGATATAACAATGAAAAAAAAACTTAGATTGATACAAGCTTAATTTAAATTAATTAAGTTTAATTTAATGAGGTAAATAGCCTAAATTGAGACAGGCTCAACTTAACTTGATTGAATTTAATTTAATAAAGTAAATGGCCTGCATTAATATATACTTGACTTAACTTGATTGAGTTTGCTTTAATAAGGTAAATAATACATGCTCAACTTAACTTGATTGAGTTTAATTTAATGACAAAAAGAAAAATGACCTAGATTGATATAAATTTGACCTAACTTAATTAAGTTCGATTTGATAAGGTAAATGATTTGTACTGACACAAGCTCAACTTAATTTGATAGAGTTCAATTTAACAGTGAAAAAGTAAGTGACCTAGATTGACACAAACTCGATTCAACTCGATTGAGTTCGATTTAATGAAGTAAATAACTTACATAAATATAGGTTTAACTTAATTTGATTGGGTTTGATTAACGGTGAAAAGACACATGACTTGGATTAACATAGGTGTGAGTTAACTTAATTAAGTTTGATTTAATGATGAAAAGAAAAATAACTTGAATTAACTTAATTTGATTAAATTCAATTTAACGATAAGAAAAAAAATAACTTAGATTGACACAAGCTTCACTCAACTTGATTTAGGTTTGATTTAATAAGGTGAATAAAAATAACTTAGATTGATACAAACTCGATTTAACTTGATTGAATTCAATTTAATAATGAGAAAGAAAATGGCTTGGATTGACATAGGTTTAATTCAACTTGATTGAGTTTAATTTAACGATGAGAAGAAAAATGACTTAGATTGACATAGGCTTAACTTAAATTAATTGAATTCAATTTAACAATCAAAAGAAAAAAAGACTTGGATTAACACAGGCTTGACCTAACTTGATTAGGTTTGATTTAATAAGGTAAATGACTTGGGTTGACATAGACTTAACTTAACTTAATTGAGTTTGATTTAATAATGAAAAGGAAAATGATTTGGATTGATATAAGGCTCAACCTATTTTGATTGAATTTAATTTAATGAAAAGAATGAAAATAACCTAAATTGACATAGGTTTGACTCAATTTAATTGAGTTCAATTTAATAATGTGAAGAAAAATTACTTGTACTAGTATAAGCTTAACTCAACTTGATTAAATTTGATTTAAAGATGAGAAGGAAAAAGACTTAGATTAGCATAAGCTTGACCTAACTTAATTAAGTTTGATTTAACAAAGGGAAGGAAGATGGCTTGGATTTGTACAATCTTGACTCAACTTGATTGAATTTAATTTAATGATGAGAAAAAAATAACGTGCATTGACAGATGCTCGACTCAACTTGATTAAGTTTGATTTAATGATGATAAGGAAAAAAACTTGGATTAATATAGGCTTGACTTGACTTGACTAGGTTTGATTTAATGAAAAAGAAAATTATACAAGCATAATTTAATGTAAGAATGCAATACATGTTGTAATGATTCAGTTCTCTCTTAAAAAAGCTCTTTACTTTATCCTTTTAGGGATTTTCTCCTAAGAAAGTTATGTTTGGAAAGTACTGGGTTTTGCTATTTCCATTATACATATTATCTCTTTGCTTGGTTCAAACCTTCCACCAACATTGTCCTTTTTTTTTATCCAATATAATTGAAATAATCTCAATATTTAGTTTAACCATTCATGCTATTGATTGCATTCAAGTAATTTAGACACATTCAAATAGGGAAGATGTTTCATAGTGTTCCAATATACACTTATCATATAAAAATGCATGATATCTAGACAAGGAGATAGGGAGAGACATAATAATGAATATTATTATTGCAATAAGGTTAAGAACGGAGAATCATTAAGCAAAGGATTTAAGCATGGAAGGTAACAAGTGTTATTTATAGTAAAGTTTACAAGGGACTTTTGCCTTTTGATGGCATGTTTTAAAATAATAATGTCAATTGCCCTTATATATTATTTGATCATCACAAATTATGAAACCAATTATGATGAGTTTGACTACATGAGTTATTTGCCAAAGTGTTAAAAATATTTCTTTTATTTCATTTCTTGCTATAGAGTGTCTCTACTTTGTTTTCATTGAAGAATATATCAACCTTATTGTTAAATGAAAGGTAAATATGCATTATGCATAATCCCTTTTTACCCTATTTGAATTGATAGGTTGTGATACCATTCATGTTTGTAAAGGTCAATACCTCACAAAGAAAGCTTTCCTCACAGTATGCAATCCTTTTAGCATATCAATTCATCATTCTTTTGACAAAATTGGCCATGACATAATGCAGATAATTTTTTTTGATAAGATTCAATTGATTATATTAGGCCTGAATCCATTTAACTTTTTTCAATGGTGATAGCTCAACCTAAATGAGCCCCCATTTACAAAATTTGAACAATTCAGCTTAATTGAACTTTAAAAAAATCTTAAAAAGTTAATAATATGGTAATTAAATAAATGAAAATTGATTTCATAAAACTTTTCCACACTTAGTTTTGCACATCCTAGGCAAATACTAAATCTAAAAGTTTAATTTTCTACTTAAATCAAGAATATAAAGTTATAAGCAAGAAAATCATTATAGATCACAGCATTCATAAATTAACAATGCTTGTCAACTAGAACCATAAAATATAGTAACTTTATTTGAAAGAGAAATATCCAAATTGATAATAACTTATAAGTCATACTCTTAATCTGTCAAGTGTTTAAAGGTAAATATCATACTTAAACTTAACCTATTAGGAATTACACTACTATAGACTTGCTTAAATTCTTAATCTCCAATACCTAGTTTACATACACAAAGTAAATTAAAAGGACTTATTAAATGTTGTAAAGAGGTCGAGATAAAAGGAAGGTAATAATATGGGATAAGAAGCTATTAACTAAAGAAATTAAAAGAATATTAATGGATGAATCTAAACAATAAGTGATTAAGAAGGCAAACAATTAAAATTGTAGTTACTTTAATATTATATCATCATTTCCTTTTTTTATTTTTTATTTTTCTTATTTTTCTTTTTGATTATTTTTATTTCTTTTTTTGAATGAATTTTTCTTTTTCATCAAGCACTTGATATACATCCATACTTATTTAAGAACATATTTTCTTATTGACTCAATACTTTTTTAACATCTAAGGTTATGTAAAACATTTTTTTTAAGCTTGCAATAA
Organism: Sindora glabra; assembly: GCA_020226215.1. NCBI lineage: Eukaryota > Viridiplantae > Streptophyta > Magnoliopsida > Fabales > Fabaceae > Sindora > Sindora glabra. The sequence continues at coordinate 18,373,570 of CM035233.1, forward strand.
GCTAAAGACAAGGAAAGGTAAGGTAACTACAAAAGGGTTGATTAATGAAAATGTGAAGGTTAGCTTAGGTATAAGTAGTTCATTCAAAGAAAAATGGTTTAATCATATTTGCATATACATGTGAAAATGTAATTTGCACAAGAACCAAAGCAAGTTCTAAAGTGACAATGTAATGGATAAATCTCACACATAAGAAAGACAACCATAATTAAACAAATATGCTCAAAATCTAATAGTTAAGAGTTACCTAACTTGATTTTTTCAATTTAAAATTTATTATCAAATTTATTAATTCCAAGAAGCATGATAATTGTCAATTAATTCATGCTCAAGAGTTATACAATTCTTCAAATCAGTGGAAAACACTTAAATAATCAAGAAAACATAAAACACTTAAAATGAATTTTTAAAGAAAAGACCTTTTTTCTTTCTTTTTTTAAAATAAGGATAAATTATGAAGAAAAATATGTTACTAATAAGATAAGTATTAAGAGTTAAGAATAACTCTTTACCCAACCATTCTTTACACATACAATGAAATTAATGATTTTACTAATAATTTTTTCTTATCTTTCCTCCCAATCTAATTTAGACAATTTCCTAATATCTTTATAGATGAGCAAAGGCATAGAAAAGAAAAACAAAAACACATAATAAAAAATGGAATAAAAAAATTAGGAGTAAAACTATAAGAGTAAAGAAAGTTGTAACCAAAGAATGGTATATAGTTTATTGTCCTAGGTTCACCAATCTACCTATTTCATTAAAAGATCATATTTAAATACATAGGTTTGCAATTAGTCAATCAACTAATCAACCGTTAAGATAGATATTATCATTCGATGAGTCACTTGAAAAATGAATTCTTGTTCCATAACTTAATTTAAGAAAGATAAGAAACCTAATAAAAACCATAAATATTTAAAAATCCTAATAAATTTTTATGAAAGTTTAGTTTACCTTAATATGCAATATTAGAAATTCCTTCTAACATTTCTAAACTGTTAGGTATTGTGATAAAGGCTTTAACATTTTGAAGCATATATCCAAAATGTTGGTGCAAACTCAAAACCTTTAACTTAGTACCTAAGGTATAGTTAGTGATAATTTTGTCACCTATATCTTTCAGAATAATACTCAAGACTTTGCTTCCTTTAATAATTGCAGCTGCTGTCATATGTCTTCTTAAACCTTAGATTCCTCTACCATACACAAGATTGATATTTTTGATAGCTAATATCTTACCAAACTCATTTGCTGCTTTTATAAACTCCTCATCCTTCCCTAGATTGGATCCACTAAAGACACATAGTGATTTAAATCTACAAATTAATGGTCCTTTCCTTTTTCATCTACTTTAAGGTAAGCCATATGTATATTGATAAGTGTGAACATGCATATTTTTATAGTAAATATAATCAGTAAAAAGATCATGCAAATTAACCATAATCAGAGAAGTTTAAATTTGAAGAATTAGGCATAATAAGTTTAGAAAATGGTGAAAATGTGTATAAGCAAAGTTAAAAATATTATGTAAATTAATTATTATTAGAAAACTTTAAATTTGAATAGGAAGAGAGTCGAAAATAGATGTTAGTGTAGTAAAAATAGTGTGGAAAAATTGAAAATAACTATGCAAAAAAAGTTAAAAAGAGATTGAAAAAGTTAAAAATAAAAGGTATACACATAAATATGAAAAGTATTTATAATTTTGGCTCATATCTTTCTTTGGTTTAATGTCCAATAATGGCTCAAACACCTTCTACAAGTTGAGGACTTGCTTCCTATTTATTTTTCTTATAAATTGGCAAACAAGGCCTTTTAACATCAAATTCTTAATATTGTAGCACTTCTTTTTCTTATTGAAAAGATCCATTAAATCAAGAAGAAAATTATGAACATGCTCAGTCAGATGCATCTCAAGAATTTGAAGGATATTATTTAATGACTATTTACTCAGTTCATTATTTATGAATTAATTTTTATCTTCCTAATATAGGGAAATCATTCCATTGCTCTTGTAGTGTATATTACATGTTTACCTTACACATAAATAGCAAACTCCTATTATTTTAGCTCTTCACTTTTTGGCGTAAGAACTTCTTCCTATCCCAATATATGTCTAACAAATGAATCATGACACTTATCTACTAAACGTACCTTAACTTCAATGATCCAATGCACATCTTCAGGAAAGTCTAGACATGTAAGTACCTTTATTCTTTCAAGTTAACTTTTGTAGATTTTCCAAAGCAAATCTTAGAGAGGAGTAAGGAACTTGATTCTAAGTTTTGTGAGGGTTTCCTCCATATCTTTTATGATATTCGGTATGGATAATATGGAAGCAAGGTTTCTTTTCTGAGATGAGCTATTTTACTTTTTGAAACATGGTTGAATGTATGAGTGTAGTGATATACTTATAAGAAGGTAATATTGCTAAAAGTCATTCATTCTATTTAAGAAAAAATAATTTTATGGCTTATTTTTTACTATTCATGATTATATCTTTCAATTTTTTATTTTTTTAGTACATAATGCTGGTCCTTAAAGCTCATAATTAATTGTCAATGAGTTCAAATGATAGAAATGACCTTTAGTGATATCTATGTATAATGAAATGATGGATATAATATGCTAAGGAGCAAAAATAATAATCATATTCAATTAAGCAAGAATGAAACATGGGATAAGTCATTCAAGTTTTATTTTTAAAATGAGGGCAAGCCATTCAATTTAGCTGATATATAGCTTAATTATCATTTTTTGGAGTAAACTTGCATTATTTAGATAAAATATTAATCATAAAAGAGCTCTCTCATATATTCCATAAGGATGTTTTCTAGGTTTGAAATTTCCTCTCATAAGATAGACTTTTTTCAAATAAGGTGGTTTTAAACTTATTTTAATTTGTGCTTGGATAAGATTCTATGACATTTAATTGATAAAAGGTCCCCCAAATTGTCCTTTTTATTACCACCATAGGCTAGTAAGGTCCCTAATCATTACCCAAGATAGGTAACAAATAGAAAGGGTTCAATTTGAGTAGAGGTGTTTTACTAGCCTTCATGGAAACTAATGGTCTCACAAAAGTATCACTACTTTACCCCCTAACTAATCCTAAATGGTAATATATAACTCAAGTAGGAGGCTTGTGATATATGCGTGAGATTCACAATGTGCAATGTGTGAGACAAAATATCAACCATTTCATAATCTTCACATGACTAATTTATCATGAAATAAATAAAGATAGTCATAATGAGATAAATAAGATAAACACACATGTAAAGAAAATATTAAACTAATATGGGTCAAGAAAATTCAAAATTAGGATAAAAAAGGAAGAAACAAAATGTCCTAACTTCAATTTATTCCCTAGCGAAGTCATCAAGCTATCACAATGTGCTTTTATGGTGGAATTGTGGGAGGCAAGCGATTTTCATACCTCATCAGAATGTTGGTGTAAAGAAAATGGAGTTGCCACCAATTATTTTTTAATGGTATAATTGGAACATTAAAAAAGGTTTGCATTCCCCAAGCTCGAATTCAGGAGTTGGTTATGTGTAAAGAAGGTATTAGTATTCTATAATGTCCGTTCAAAGAATGGTAACATATTTATTATAGTTCTATCTTTAAAATGAATTATAATGGTCTTTATTATATTATATGTATATTTTTCTAAAAATATTATTTTTATTTTAGTTAATTTATTGATTTGATTATTGAATTTGTTTAAAATCATAATAAGATTTGAATAAAAGAAAATATCTCAATAATGTTAATTACCGTCATGATCGCACTTATAGTCATATTACTTAATGTTCATAAGCCTTAAACATAAGTTTTGTTATTTTAGAAATATTTATATTTTATTATTTTTGAAAATTTTTATTTTATTAGTTTTGAAAGATCTTTATTTAATCATTTTAGAAAAATCTTTATTTTCTTATTTTTAAAAGATTTTTTAAAATAAATATTTTTATTAAAATGATTGTAATATAGCTTTTAAAATAATAAGATAAATAAAATTATTTTAAGTAGTTTTATTTATTTATAAAAGTTTCAAATAAAAAATTCTTAATTTAGAGTATCAAATATATCCAACTTCATCACCAAATATGAAATAAAAAATTATTTAAAAAATTAAAATTATAATTTGAATATTATCATTTTTAGCCAATTTTATGGTCAAATTTGAATAAAAAATTACTTAAAAATTGAGATTATATTTATTACATTGCAATTAATTTCAATATTATTCTATCATAAAAATATGTAATATTTTTTTGTAAAAATATAAAATTATGAATGCACATAATGAATATAAAATAATTTGTATGTTCAATAATATTGAGTTTTTTTTAATTTAATCAACTCATCCTATTTAACTTTAAAAATATCTCCCACTTTAAGAATATTAAAATAAATTAAATCTTAAAATTATTTTAGTTTATTCTATCATAATAATTACACAAAAATATCATAACAATATTATTAAAAATATAAAGAGGGTTTTTTCTTTTAAGTAAAAAGAAAAAAAGTTAAAGATGTCATGTGGGGAGGATGAATGCAACAGTGCTATCCTATCTCACTTACCTTTAATGTAAAAAGAAAAATTAAAGAAAGTCAAAAAGTTATATGGGTGGCTTCCATAAGCATCCTTGTCGGAGTAGTAATTATTATTTGAGTTGTATGCGTTGCTTCTGCATCGCTTTTCTGCAACAGAGGCACGTAGACATGAATGTCGCCCGAGTTTTCATTGGAGGCAGAATAGTTCTAATCAAGGTTGTAATCATCATTTACATTCATAATGAAATCGTGGCTTCCATTACTATTGAGTTCACTGTCATCATTCATAAATAAATAGTAGAAGATAAAAAAACATGAGATATGAAGCAAGTTTGGATTTTCGAGAGAGAAAAAGAAAAATGATTTGCTAAGCTATGTTTTATCCTTTAATTAGTAGTAAGCAATAAATTGGCAAGCAATACTAATATATGAAAATCCAAAAGTTTAGAGATTCAATAGAGAGAGAGATCTTGAGCTGATGTTCATCTCCATCTTGAATCCTTCCTATAGTGAGAATGAAGATTGGATGTTTTTGCAGAGGAAGACACCCCCTCTTTTTTATGAATTTGCCAGAGAGTGTATTGCAACTTGTAGTGGTGTGGTTGTCAAGTTTGATGAGACGTTGATAGCGACATTTCAAAGTTTCTATCTACAGAATTTATAAGAATGGGATGTTGGTGTACAATATATTTTAAAGTTTTCAATTATAGAATTTGTAAAAATAGATTTGGAGACAATGTGAACCATAGTTTTTCTGTTTATTTTATTATTTTTTAATTTTTTTAATATATTTTAATTTTTAATGTTTATTTTACTTGTATTATTATTTGGATAAAATTGAATTTCAACAATTTGAAAATAGAGTTGGGCAAAAATAATTACAAACCTAGATGCTAATTGAAATTAAAATTGATTTTTTTAAATGTTTAATATAATTGGTGGATAATAAAATAACACATCATTAAAATATAATAATAATTAATTTTTTTATTAATAATAAAAAATTTAATAATTTTTATTAATATTACAACATATAAATAGTTAATAGTATAAAATTAATTGAAATTGATAATAAATTAAATTTAACTCTTAAATCTAATAAATAAATAAAGAGGATCGCTAAACTCCACATCTACATAGGATGGTTAAATAACCTTCATTATCTTATTTAAATAAAAAATCATATTATTAATTTAATAATAATAAAATATATTTAAGTAATCTTAATAAAAAATATTATTTTAAAATATTTAAATCAACTTTATTTATTCTTTTTCATCACCATAATAGATGTAATTATTAATTAAAATAGTTATTAATGGCAGTAAATTGATTTAAATAGTATATTTTATTATGTTATTATTTTTAAAATTAATAAGCAAATGCTGAAGTGAACTTTGCTAAATTTGACATATATATAGATGTCAAAGTTAGCAATTATCCTAAATAAATACGGGTGATGCATGAGATTCCCTTTTCTAACTATGAAATAAATATATCTACATTTATTTCTATATATTACAAATAAATATTGTTAAAATTATAAGTTAATATAATATATATAGTTAAAATTATGGAAGTTAAAAATTCAAAATAAAAACATGTACAAATATCATAAATAAATTATTAACTTTATTTTATTTTTATACTTCATCTTCTACTTTTATTTTCACACCCTTTTATTGAAGAAAAATTGAGTTTCACTATGAATTTCACATACTTTAATACAAAGTAAAATATTTCCATATTCTTAAACTTTTTACAATGATGATTTTATTACATGGCTAAAACTATTTTTGTATAAAAATATTAGCAATAACATCACCTTGCTGAATGAGCAAATTTTCCCATAATATAAAGCAGCTAGATTTTATTATATCGATATAACGAATTGTATGTTATCTTAATCCATACTTCTATCAAATATTAAAGATAAAAAAGCATTGTTATTCGATGAAGTTACATCTTCTATATTATTTACATTGTAAGCTTTGAAAAAAAGTTAAAAGCAAACTCAAATATTTCTAAAAAAATTCTATCATCAAGTAGTACTATAGTACTAAAATCTCAATATAATTATTGTTCAAATTGTATTTTAATATCAAATTTTTTATGTCAAATAGATGACTCAAATGACATAATTTCATTGGATAGAATGCCTTAGACATCAAGAAAATTGAATTCACAAAAATTCGACACATCAGGTTTTCTTTACATTTGGAAGTATTTTAGGAAATAGTATAGATAAGCATACTGAATATAAATTTTAATTTATATAATAAATTAATTGTCAATCATACTAAAATTTCATGCATATGATAATAATATATACATATCCTATTATTATCTAAACAAAGTATAAAGCAATATATTAACTCTCAAGCTAAATAAATATAAGTGTAATGCACTTTTGAAAATATAATTATATTAACTATCTTGATTGATTTTTCTCATTAAAAACACAGTCATATAAAAAAAGTAGACTTCTGTTTTTATATAAAATAGTAGTAGAAGATTTAATTTTTATTATGTATATATAGAGACTTTTAGAAAAATTACACATTATATAAAAGGAAAATTATAAGAAAAAGATTAATATTAAAATTTAATTTAATTTGATTTATATAATTTTACTCCAAGGATTTAATTTTAGCTCCAGCAGATATATTCTGTTGATTTACTTTTATTTATTTTTTACGCTAAGTGAAAAAGAGTGGTGTTGTATGCATCATCGACGAAGTGTACGAATTCTTGAACCAAAGCAAATGGCACGTCGGATCAATGAGACAAATAAAATAGAGAAAATCCTTTTGCAATACATGGTTTCTCCGGCGAATCGCCAAATAGTTCAGCATAAATTTTCAGAAATATTTTGTAGGAGATTCATCATTTCTTAGAAAAAAAAATTATTTTCAAGGAACTTCTATATAAAATATATAAAATAAAATTTTATGTAAAAATTTTTCTTCATCATAATCACACAAATGGATGAAATTACCTTACATGATTATTCACATTAAATTTATAATTAACATTTTCAGAAAAGTTAGTAAATATGTTAATTATTGAATTTAATTTAATTTTTAATATTTAATGATAAAAAATTATTTACAAATTATATTTCACCGTACTTTATTGTATTATAAGAAAAAAATTATCGACAGAAAGGGGACAAATAAAAACCACCAAATTGTCTACCTAACTAATGTATAAAAGATCTTTTGCAATGACTAAAGTCCACGATTTAGTGGATTGACCTACGGTCAAAGTCAAAAACGTAAAAAGAACAAATGTAGGATAATTCTTTCATAGCTAAAATAGAAGTTAAAATATAAATATTTTAAGCAAATGATAAATTTTAAATTATTTAATTTTTTTATCACCAAATCTTAAAGTTGTAATAATTTGATTAATAATTTATTTAGCTATTTAATCATATATATTACAAAAATACTCATAATATCTTATCATTAACAATTTTTTTATCTTTTATTATATGTTATCTATCTATTTAAATTTTTCTTCACTTATTAAAATTGGAGAAAAATTTTACATTTTTTGGGTATATTTGAATCAAATGTTAATATAATTTAAAAATAGAAAAAAATTTCTTAATTATTAAATACCAAGTAAAATATTTATTGTTTTTATAAATATAGTTGGATCTTATAATAATTTTAAGTTGGTGGAGATGGTAAAAGAGTCTTGTATTTTATTTTTCATATATAAATCCTCTCCCAAATCCTATTTCTTCTTAAAAATAAAGAATTATAAATTATATTTAGAGTAAACACAATAATTAATTATTATTTTTAAAAGTAGTAATTATTATATTTTTTAAATTTTATAACTAGCATAATTTATTTCTTATTTTTAATTATATTTTTAATAAAAATTAGAAGTTATTATTTTTTTCTCATTAAAAAGTCATTTAACTTGATTCTTTAGCATATAATTTGGATTTTATTCAATACATAAAAAAATTATCCAACACACTAATAAAAAACTGAATTTGATTAACTTCTATAAATATCAAAATTCACGCTTATTTTATATTTTATTATATAATCTTGAATAATCATATAATTATCATATTATATTAACATGAAAGATTTGTTTTATGACATATATTACTGATATATAAAAATAATTGTAAGTCATCATTAATGGCTTATCAATTAAGCTTTAGATATTATATTATAATGAGCGGATACTTTCATTTTTTACATTTTGCCATATATTTTAGTTATTTTTAACCTTATTTTATAAAATTTTACATTATTCACATAATATATTTTTAATGTTAACAAAAAGTTAAGTCAATTAAAAATAAGTAAAAATTTTACTAATGTAGAAAAATTGTAGTAGTTTTCAATAACATTGTAAGTAATATTACAATATTTTATTACATTGTTTTAGTATGTTAAAATAAAAAAATTATTGAGTAAATTAATTTTTAGTTTGCAAAATTTAAATTGATTTATTAATGTTATAAAGAAAATAATTTTACACAATTATTTATTGTATATTTTTACATTGTTAAAAATTATTAAATTATTTTTACTAAAAATAACGATTTATGATCATGATTACTTTCTTTAATAACACGATACCTTTTATATAAAATTTTTTCATTGATAATAGAATATATGAAATTCTGAAATTAACATTTCTAAATAATTACATTTTTCTGATTTTTTTACGTCACAAACCAACCAATATTTGGCAAAGTGTAAAGTAAAAAAAAAAATTCCGTCTAAATTGTCTGAGGAAAATAAATAAAAAGTTACATTTAATTTGTTAAAATATGTGATTAACAAATCTAAGTAGCAAATGAGATAAAAAAGAAAATTTTATTTTATTATCTTATTTAAATAAATAGTACAAATCTTATCAAATAATATAAATAATAAATAATTATAATTATTGTTAATTAAGATATGCATGTCCGAATACCTTAAAATTATCCACAAAGGTATTAATTGCAGTATAAGAACACTTCAAATTGATGGTGGTGACGCTGCTTGACTTTTGAAATGTTATAAATTTCTACTGTTTTTTACTTTAATTACGTATTTTTAATGACGTCAAGTCATCGATGAAATTGATTGATTGCCAAATTGATCGCAAATATTTTGGGTAGTATTTATAGAATATTTTAGAAATATTTGTAATATAAAAATTGAATGAAAAGCCTTTTTTTCTTGCGCGTTATTTACGGAAGAAATTGATTAGTTGCTTCCAAATGTAAAATCAAATTATTGAAAACAAATTGTAACAATAAAATAATGTGTCCCCAGTAATAATGTTAAATACATATAAAATTGTATTATGTACATGATATTAGATTTTTTTTGGCCTTACATTAGCACCTATGCCATATATGGGGAACATTAAAAAAAAATATTAAATGGAATTTTTAAATTTCAAACGTATGCAAACACATTAACACATCATAAAAATAACTAATAAGTATAATAATAGAAAAAAATGGAAAACATCATAGATTAACATAATGGAGATGTAAGGTGAAGCCACGTACATGTAATTTTTTAATTTTTGACATTTTTTATGAATTCTCAAATTATCATTTCAAATAATTAGCATATTAGATTAAAGCAAAGTCAAGATCTTAACTCAAAATAATTATTTATGAAAAATTTAGTAGCATTAATATTAAATTGATGTAACTTTTTTTAAATAACAGCTAATAAATATTAAAACATACATCAATAATAATTCAATGTCTTTCTAATTTTTCAAGAAGTAATTATATGGTTTATTTTACATTATATATTATATATTACATTATATTTTTCTGAGTATAGTAGTTAATAGATATAATAAATTAAATGAAATCAATGAGAAAAATATGAATCAAAATTTAATTGAAATCATTCTCTACGTGAGCAAATAATTAAAAATTAATCACATTACATCAAAATTATGAAAGCCAGAGGTTCTAATAATTAACTATTAAATTATAATCCTAAAACCATAGTATAATTTTATTACTTATTTACGCAACTTTAATTAACTTATAGCTAAAGGTGTACATGGGTCGGGTCGAGTGAGTTTCGGGCCGAGTCGGGCCACGCAAGCCAAATTGTATAAAATTCAAGGCTCGAATCCTGCCCGATCCATTTATGTTTTAAAAAAAGGTAGCTCGACCTGACCCGAATTTGTGAATGAAAAATTCGAAGGCCCATCTCGAAAGTCCAAAAAATATTTTTTTTTATTTTTTAATTAAAAAATAAAATTTTAAAATAAAATATATATTTAAAGAGATAATATAATATTTAAATATATAAAATATTTAATTATATTAAATTAATATTTTTTATATTAAAAATAATAAATATAATTATATTATTAAAAATAAATTAATATAATCTGACCGAACTGGGCTGGACCTATTGGGCTTTTTATCTTAACCTGAACCCAACCGAGTTATTAATCGTGTCATGAAAAAAAGTCCTGTTAGGCTTATCAAACCATAAAAAAGAGCCCAAATATCATATTTTTTCATGTTGAGCTCATCGAGTCAGGCGACACCTCTACTTATAGCATGCTGTTCATAAATACTTTAGATATCATATAATATTTAAAATAAAATTGTATAACTAATTACCAAATCAGTTACATGTATATAATTCCGTAATTTTTAATAATTTTTACGATCCCTCAAGTTATTTAGTTTATATTATCATTTTATATAATAAATATATTAAATTTACAAAGTGATAATTTCATGTGGAAATGGTTATTCAAACAAAAATTAGAAACAATAATATCAATTTGACTTAAAATTTTAAATTAACAATAAATTGACATTATTTTTGATAAATAATGCTAAATTGATATTAAAACGTCTTTTAATTAATAATTTGATATGTATTATTAATTTGGTAGTTTATTTTATATTATATATTTCATTATATTATATTTTTATATTATTCTAAATATAATAATTAATATATAGAAAAGTTAAAGGAAATTAATTAACGACCGAAATATCAATCAGAAATATATCCAACTCATTCTCTAACTAACCCATACTGATCATATCTATAACAAAGTATTATATGTATTGAAAATTAGATTTAAAATTAAATTTTGAATGTAAATTAAGGGATATATAAAACAAATTTGTAAAACTTAATTCAGTGGATATAAAAGATTTGGAATTCATTTCTAATCCCTATAATATTTTTTATTGCAAAAAAGAATTGACCATGCTAAATTTAATTTAAAATTACCCAATTACTCATGAATAAATTAAATAGAATATTTAAAATTAAATTAAATAATTAATTACTAAAACAATTCATATATAATTAATTCTTTAATTCTTGATACCATTTATGAACTCTCAATTAATTTATGTTATCAATTCAAATAATGAATATATTAAATTGAAACAAAGTAAAAAAATTTAAATTAAAATAGCTATTCACACGAAATTTAATAACAGTAATACTAAATTGGTGCAAAATATTAAAATTGACATAAAAAAATTCTTCAGTAGTAATTAGAATTTTTTTCAATGTTTCAAGTGACTAACATATAAAATGATTTTACTTTTAAGCTTAGTATTTAACACAAAAGAAGAAATTAAATGAAATCCATAATGACTAAAATACCAGTTCAATTTGAATCATTGTCCAACTTTCAGGTACAGATTGCTTATATCTTGGAAAATGTCATTGATCATGCTTAGTTTATGTACGCTTAGTAAACTACTCCAATGATTAGATCAAATACAATATTTAAAATAAAATTTAATAATTAATTACAAAAGTAAGTCATTTCATCAAACATTGGCTGTGAAAAACAAATAAAAAAATTTGCTTCTCGAGGCACACCTTTTTCTCCTGAACGACAATACATTTTGCACACTATTTTTTTTTTTTTTGGGAAATTTTTCTAAAATATACTTGACTGCAGCAGGCATGCAACTCAAATTTGTCTTGCCATAAGTTATTAGCTTTTAGCTTTTGATATTATGGAGTTTTAGGTCACTGCAGTTTTCCACCATGATTAACTTGTTCTGAATTTATTTTTCTAACAATATCAGGCTGCAACAAACAGGAAAAAATAATGGAATCAAAATCAATAAACTCAAATATCAGTCAAACTATGCTTTAAAATTTCCCAACTCTTATATTATTGTTTCTATTTAGGATGTGTTTGATATTGTTAAAATTTCAAGCGCTGAAATTTTGCACTGAAATTTTAAGTGCTAAATTCTTTTAAGATTTTTGTTTCTTGGGAAATGATGAATCTCTTGACAACATATTTCTATAATTTTTAGCGCTTATTTAGTTCAGCGCTAAAAGCATATATCCACAATAAACTGAGATATCAGATACTCTCTTCCCTTCCTGAGAATATCCTTATTAAAATTCGCAGTAACGATGAATATTAAAATTTGATTTCCTTTGTAAAAAAAAAAGAAGAGAGTCCTTTATTCTACTTCTCTTGGGGATACATCCACATCATTTTTTAAGATAAATATTAAAATTAGTTTGAAAATAATTATAAATATGTATTCAATTGCAAATCAACTCTAACTCTATCTCATAGTTAAGATTTTTTTAATTGAGAATCTAATCAAAAGATTAGAAACATTGAATTTATAGAAGGTTAAAAATTATGTAAAATGTTCTTAAAAGAATATGTGAGTAGGGATGACAATAGATTGGATTTAGATAGACTTAGATTTAAAACCATTAAGAACTCATTATCTAAAAACCATTAAGAACTCATTATCTAAGATTCATTAAAGATTTATATTTATTAAGAATTTAATAAGATCCAATTAAAAGATTCAAAATAAATTTATTCAGATTTCTTAATAGAAATATAATTTAAAATCTTTTAATAAAAAATAAAAAATTATTCTTTTTTATTAATAATAATTATACTTAGTAATAATAAATTATATCTATTTTCTCATTTATATCTATTCTTATTTTAACCTATCCATACTATCAATATTAACTTTAGGGTGAATGTAAGTTGTATTATTCATAATAATTATACTAGAGGTATCAAAATGGGTTGGGTTTAATGAGTTAGTCTGAAATTGATATAATTTTGTCTGACCTGGGACTGGGACCGGGACCGGGACTGAGATTGGTATGAAAAATGATAATAATGGCTCAACCTGATAAGGGATTAGGATTAGTTAGCCCAACTTGATAAGGGATTAGGACTGGTGAATCCAACCTAATAAGGGACTGGGACTGATAAGTGTTAACCCGTCAGGTTATTAGGTTAACCCGTTAGCCTGGTAATAGTAGTAAGTAATAAATAAGTAATTTATTATTACATGTTTAATTTTCATATAAATATTAAAGTAATAATTTTGGTCTACTAAAACTATACTTTAATATATATATTAAAATTATATATATAAGTATTATTAAATAATTTTTAATATTAAAATTAATAAATTTATATATTTAATATTATCAATATATATTATATAAGTTTATAAAATAAATAACTATATTAAAATTTGAATTAGTACTTTAGTATTAAAATTTAAAATTATTTAAAAAATTTAAATAAATAATTTTTATATTAATTTTAAATATATTGTATACATACATATAATATAATACATTATTATCTATTTTTTATTATTATATAAAAATTATTATAATTATTTTTATTAATATATTATTTATAAAATTATATATTTATATATTTGATAATATATAAATTATTAAATATATTTATTTTTATATATAATACTTTGGACTTGATCAATATATATTTAATAATATATATTTATTTTATTAAAACTATAATTTTAATATAATTAATTAATTTATTATTATATATTTAATTTTTATATAGATATTAAAATAATAATTCTGGTATATTAAAACTATACTTTAATATATATATAATATTAAAATTATATATATATATATATATATATATAGATATATATAAAAGCAATATTAAATAATTTTTAATATTAAAATAAATAAATTTATATATCTAATATTATCAATACATATTATATAAGTTTATCAAAATAAATAATTATGTTAAAATTTCAATTATTACTTTAACAAATAAAATTTTGAATTATTTAAAAAATTTAAATAAATAATTTTGATATTAATTTTAAATATATTATGCACATATATATAATATAATATATTATTATTTGTTTTCTATTATTATATATAAATTATTATAATTATTTTTATTAATATATTATATATAAAATTATTTATTTATATATATTTGATAATTTAAAATTCTTAAATATATTTATTTTTATATATAATACTTTGGACTTGTATATATTTAATAATATATTTATTTTATTAAATAAAATAAATATATAATATAAAATTCGTGATCAATATAAAATTTAAATTATTTTATTAAATATATATATTATTAAACATAAATTCACATATTTACTAGATTTTAATAATATATATTTATTTTCATATATAATATATATGCTCACTAATATATATAATAAAATATAATTATATTTAATAAATAATAATAGATTTTAATTAATTAATAATGTAAAATTAATAATAAAAAATAACTAATATAATAATAATGATAAAATATAAAGGATTATAAAAATCTGCCTGGTAAATATCGACCTGAGATTGGGACTGGAATTGGTACTGTAATAACCCAATCTGGATCCGACCTAGTGAAAAAGTAATCCAACCTAAGACTGACCCGACGTACAACTTTTGCTCGTTGGGTTAGCCTAGTAGGCTTAGGTTAACCCGTTTTGACAAGTCTAAATTATACTTGACAATTATAAATTATATTTATTTTTTATTCATATTTATTCTTGTTTTGATCAATTTATGTTATCCATAATAACTTTAGAGTAAATGTGAGTTGTAGTAGATCAAATTATAAATAATTATTTATCTATTTATATTATAATTAAATATTTCTATATTATATAAACTAGTATTATAAAATAAAATAATATTATTCTAAAATATCTTTATAATGTAATATAAATTTAAATATTTTTAATATGATTCATCTTAAATAAATTATCAAAATATTTTTTCATATAATAATATGTTAATAATAAAATATGTTATTCGAATAGGTTTAGTATAATACCTAAAAAAAATTCAATACTCATTAAATATTTATAAAAGATAGACTCATGTATTGCATAAATTAATATTAATAGGTATTTAAAAAGAATTCAAGATTTATTAAGTATTTAATAAATAAACTCAAACTCAAACCATTAAGTAGTGAATTTAATTTGCATAAGATTCATTAGGTAAATATCTATCAATTTAGGTAAAATTCATTGGGTGTGAGTATTTTTGTTATTCCTATATGTGAGTGTTCAAGTTATTATTCAAAAAATATATATAAAATGGTGTATTATGAACTCCTAAGTAGATAAATATATGTGAAAGAGCGTTGAAATTTTGAAAACATAATTACATGTTGACTATCTTCAATAATTCTTATAATCATATAATTTAAAGATTTATGTTCTACTTACATGAATTATATAAAAAGAAGTGCCTATGATAAAGATAAATAATAAAATTTACTTCAATATATTGTAAACATATCATTTTCATTAACAATCTACAAGGATTGTCATATAAAATATGTAAAGTTTATTTAATATTTTTTTATATCAGCCAAATAAAATTACATTGTATAATTGTCTACTTTAATTTTCTAAGCATCATTCTTAGGAATGATACGTGTTTTACGTATAACTGCATTTGATTTTGTTTTGAATCATTTAATTTTTAAGTTTCAACAATAAGATTGCTTCGGTGTTGTAGTTTTTTCTTTATGTTGCATGTTGTTCTCTCAAACGGGTAAATTCTTAGTCAATGTTTAACGGTTATTTTTTTGTGCGTTAGATAGTATTTTTTTATTTGGAAGGAAATATTTCTATTATAAAGAAATTAATAGAGATTCCTTCATAAGATGAAATAAATGCCAAAACAATAGTTGACATCTATCTAATGATTTTTTTTTTTTTTTGGGTAGCCGAAGCGTTTTCAGATAAGAATGTAAATTTTGGATAAAATTTATACAAATGTTTCACAGGATGTGGAGAGCAGAAAACATATTCCAACTAATGATTGAAAAACTGAAATCCATTAAATTTATCTGGCAGATCTATCTAATGATTTTTTTTTTTCTGGTTCTTTGGAAGCAGAAGAGTTTTCAGATAAGAATGTAAGTTTTGGATAAAATTTATGCAAATCTTCCACTCGATGGGGAGAGCAGAAAACGTATTCCAATGAATGATTGAAAAACTGAAATCCATTAAATTTATCTGGCAGATCTAGTGCGTAAGTTAAATTATCTAAAAACATCCATATCTTTTTGATTAATTTGGTAAGACCAGATGTGATAGTTAAAGTTCAAATGAAGAGGTGACGAGGAACAACGATGCATGATTGAAAAACTGAAATCCATTAAATTTATCCAGCAGATCCAATACGTAAGTTAAATTATCTAAAAAAAAGTCAAATCTTTTTGATTAATTTGAAGAGACCCGATGTGATAGTTAAAGTCCGAGTGAAGAGGTGACGAGGAACAAAGGATACACCAATGCATCAAGTTTTTGATCTGCTGAAGATTTTAATAAGTTTTATAGTATGAAATAAGCACATGCCTTCGTGTAATAAACAAAAAAATGGCTAATTTATTTTTACTCATATTAAAATTTTTAATTTTTTTAATAATACAACCTATTCATATATATATATATATATATATATATATATATATATATATATATATATATATATATATATATATATATATATATATATATATATATATATATATATATATATATATATATATATATATATATATAGACACTACTGGTTTAAAATAATGAGTTAAAAAATAATATAAAATTAAATTATTCTAATAATTTGTTAAGTTTAATTTTGAATGATTTATATTAATAATAAATCAAATTTAGATTAAGAAATTTATATTCTATATTTTAAAAAATTATGGACATTTAAAGTGAATAAATAGAAAGAAGGAATAAATCTAGAATACATTATTATTGTTATAAATAATGATAATTAAATATCAATTATCATAAGTCAAACATTATATTTTTATTATGATTAATTATTAGATTTCAATTTTCTTTATAAGTTATTATTATGAAATTGTAATGTTTGACTTATTTACCCTATAAGTATGAGTTATATGAATTATTTTATGTATAGTTAAATAAAATATACTCCTCCTCTAAAAAAAATCACTAGCACAATTCTCTTTCAAATTGAGTTTCTGATTTATTAAGAGAAGCATTATCGTTTAATTTGCTTAGATTTGTAAAGTTTGTGATTAAATTTAGATATGATTAAGTAATGATCTATATTATGTTATATAGATCATTTATTTAAATATTTTTTTTAATTTTTCTTTACAATTATGCATATTAATTTTGAAGTACAAAATAAGAAAAACTTATAAGTGATTACTTTCATTATTTGTGCATAATATTGTTGCATTATGTATAAAATTATTTCATTGTTCATGAGTTCTTGCTTTATATCATGGTCAATGATTCTTACATCTCTATTTTGTAATATTAATTTTGTTATCTCTAATTTTGTTTTACTAAATCAAACATTTAAATTATCTGATAGGAAAGTGAGCCTATCAATTTGACACTTATCTATGAATTTCATTTGTTTGCTATTGCACAGCATTTACTTTTGATTTAGCTATATTTTGAAATAATGTTTACACATATGATTTAATGGTCTATGTATGTATACGTTATTTTTTTTTAATTGATATGTCTTTTAATTCAATCAAATTTCATATTATAGTTATTAATACTCAATATTACAAGAAAAACTATCTATTGTGAATATTGAATGTTCAAATTCTTTTAAGTGTAATGAATTCTAAAAATGTCATTTAATAAAGGAGTAAAGCATTAATGTAAAATTATGCAAAAATACCAAAGAAACTTTATCTTGCAAGCTTATTATTTATGTCTACCATAATTGCATTTGGTAAACTTCTTGTGCCAATGATAACTTAGTTAAATTTACATGCCTATTTTCTTTTACACCTCTTTATTATTAATATGCAACTTTATTATAACATATCAATGGTTTAATGATTCTTATTTTGCCTTATATGTTTTATTTTATTATATACTTTACCATTATTATAATCAATAAGATGCCTATTATTAGCTTTTGATTTGATCTGGACAATTTTATCTATAAAATAAATTGTCATTTGCCTCCTATTTTATGTGTTTGGTAATTTGCTATTTGTTTTAAGTGTACTAAAGTCATTATATATAAAAAAGCTTGAGATTTTTCTTTTATTATTGAATTTCAAAGAGCAAGTATAGATATAAGGGTTTGAACATTTTACTTTTGTATTAATAGACCCATGCCTTCCACTAAGCTATGATTGAATTATAAAAACAATAGTTTTATTTTATCACCATCTTTATGTCAACTAAATTTATGATGATAATAATGAAGTAAGTAAATAAAGTAAATTTTAATTTAGTATTTTTTTTATCAATTACATGTTCTAGTTTTTCTTTCTATTATCATCATATTAATGCTTTGTCATGCATTCTTTTGGCTAATAAGATAGCTAGTTTTTTTATGAAAAATAATGAAATTCATTTTGTTAGTTTTATTGTATTCCCTAAAATGAATGCATTATTAATATAGAGAGGTTTAAAAGTGAACAAGGTTGTGATTATAAGTGTATATGTGGAAAAAAAATAAATCCGTTTATATAATTATGATGGTTATAAGAAGGGTATAAACAATTACAAAATTAGTTTTCTCATTAGAAATTAGAGAATATAATGAGAAAGACTTATGATGTCAGAGATTATTATAAATTTTGAAAGTATATGCTACTAAAGTCATATGAAATGTCTTAGTTAAATACTTGTTGTATGTATAAACATTTTGCAAAATTTTAATATATCCTATTTTACAAAAAAAAGGAGGTCAATTTTGATAATAAGAATAATGCATTCAATCATAATTCTTATGATATGATATATTTTATTGTGTCAAATATCTTTATACATACCAAAAAAAGAATTGATAATTTGATTGATAATGATAATGGCCAATTTCATTTTTTATTAACTTAATATTGAATATTTATCTCCTATGGATAGTATGACAATCCACACCATTCTTAAAAATGAAAAATATTTTTCCTAATTAAAGAATGGTAAAAATTATATTAATATAATATTTAGTAGTATAAAGTTGATTGAAAGAATGGTGAACTAGTAGTTCCAAAATATTTTCATCATTTGCCATGATTGGATGGCCATTTCAGATTAATAATAATGTGAAAAATAATTAAAAATCCACAACATTGTTCATTGAAGAATTAAATGATTTTTCAATGAAATTTCTTATATTACTTGTTTTTAAGGCAATTATAAGGGCATTACTAGCTAAAATTGGGACTAAGTTCTTAGTATTTTTAGAATGAATATAATGTGACATATGTTGATATATTTATCCACTATATAGATACGTGAACTATATGGATATTTTATTATTTTAGTTAATTATTCAATAAAATAATCATATATTTATTTATTATCATTCTACAATGTAGTGTTTATAAGATTACTTACTCAAATAATTTGACTTTGAGTATAATTTCTCAATTATGCAATTTAAACAATATCTCTTAATAGTGTCAGTGAATTTATATCCAATATCTTCATTGATTATTACATGCTAGTAAGAATAATTATTAAATATATTAAAGTATATTCATATATAAAATGATTTAACTATAATATTTTTAATGTCCTTTATATTTTTATGAGAACAAAATTTTCTATATTATCTTGAGGAACATGCAATTTTACATGTTACAAAACTTATACATATCAAGTCAAGAAGTTATAATTCCCCCTTATAATTAGCTTTAGTCAAAAGCTAAAATATTTTATATATAGAAATTTTTTATTATGCAATATATTTTTATTCCACCATAATACACAAAATAGTTTTGAAAAGTGACAAAAAATATAAATTCATATGTGAAATTATATTTTCAAAATTAGGAGGAGAAAATATGTAAGTATAGAAATGATATATGATATTTAATCATTTTGCTAATCACACAAAACAATATGAACTAGAAGTTCATAAGATGATTGGTTTATAAAGTATAGCAAAATTATTAGATATACTACTCATTAAAAGAGAATATATAAATATTATATATTAGTTGCAAATGCTCTTATTTAGATTAATGCCTAAGTAAGGCAATTTATTTATCAACAATAACTAAGTCTAATACATGCCTAATGCATGATAAACCTATTGGTTCTAAATACAAATATCTTCAAAATAAAGAAGCAAAAAAATAGGTTTATTGAGGAATTAAATACTTTTGATTTGAAATATAATTAACAACAAACTTTTAGAAGAAATTAAGATTTGAGACATAATAATAAGCTTTTAGAAGAAGTTTAGGTAACCAAAACTTATGAAAATAAAGATATCTTAATTAATTATGTTTTCAATGAAAAAGATGGATTCAAAAATAAAATGGTTGTTGACAACATTTACACTTATATATAATGTAGAGCTCAAAATTATGAAAAAAAATAGTTGTTAACAAGAATCCTTAATTATAGAATAATGATGTATGATTTTTAGCCAAAAGAAAAAAAGACAAAAGACAAACTTTGGATAGAAATGTAAAGTTTAAATTTACTTCTAAAGTGAAGAAACATGAGAAAGGTGTTAAGCCAATAAAACACCCCAAATGTATAAAGTTAAATATATAGTTATACTAAGATAATAAGAAAATTGAGGTTACAAAGAGAAAATATGGATTGCACATAAGGGCTTTTTATAATGATTGTCATTGGTTATAAGAATATTTATTTTTATATGGTGGATATAATTTTCTAGCAATGTATCAAAACTTGATATGTCTCAATGTATTTAATATATCTTATTTCATGCGTGATAATTAACAATGATATTATATAGAAATTTCTAAATGATTTTAGATGCTTGAAGTATGAAATTTGAATTTTTGAGAAATATATTCAACTAAATTACAAAGATCTTTGTATAGATTAAAGCAATGTAGATGAATATTCAATTAAAAATAAATTAACAATGAATGTGTTGTAATCATCTTAATGAATATTTGTTAAAAGAATTATATAAAAATTTCTTGTATTTTTATTGAGAAATCTAAATGTAATTTCAATATAATTGCTACATGTTGATGATTTGTATATTATTGGAATTTGTGAAGAGTTTCCTAAATTAGCAAAGTATTTGAAAGTAGGAGTTTAAGATGAAAATTTTTGAAAAATTGAGTTTTATCTTGGCCTACAAATCCATCATTTAAATGATAAAATATTAATTTATCAATTAAAATGAAAAGATCCTAAATATTTTTATATAGATAAATCACATCTATTGGGTATTTTAATGGTTGTTCAATCATTTGGTACTAATAAGTATCCACTTTGAATCCTAAAGAGTAAAGAAAAATTTATTGGCTCCAAAGTGCCATATCTTAATGCAATTAATGCGCTAATATATCTTGCTAAATACACATATCTTGATATAATTTTCTAGAAAAATATAGTTCTTTTTCAATTAAAAGATATTTCAATAAAAATTAAACATACATTTTGGTATCTTTATAGAATAATGACATGAGACTATTTATTTGTATGAATTTTGAGTCATAATTATTAAGTTATAAAAATGTAGGATGTTTGATCTACATGAAGTTTGATCTCATATCATTATTTTTTATGATGCATTTATATCATATTTCTTGTTGAGATAAATTATAGTACAATTTTTCCAATGTGTATGTAATAAGTGAAGAATCAATTCCCTTGAATTTTAAGAAAGAAATTTCAATAAATCCATATCAAGGTAACACTATGCGTAAAAGCTTAATTAGAGGATGATATATTAAAAGAGATGGAAGAAATTTTATTTCATTAGATTCCTTTCTCATGCTTACAAAAAGATTATGGTCATATTTGATCATGATAAGAATTTTGTGCAAATTATCCTTAATAGAATTGCTAGTAAAGATTTTTAGTGATATTTTCAATGGGGATTAGATTTATGTTGCACTCTTTTTTCCTTAACCATAATTTTTTCCCATTGAGTTTTTTTGCCAAGGTTTTTAATGAGATAGGATATTTGTTGAAAGAATAATATACTCTTTTTCTTTCACTAAAATATTTTTCCATTCGATTTTTTTCCTAGTAGAGCTTTTAATGAGACATATTTTTTATAAGATGAACATCCAATTAGGAGTGTTATAAATAGTGATAATTAAATGTGGATATTTATAGGTCAAATGTTATATTTTAATTATGAGCTATTATTATGAAATTGTGATGTTTGATCTAATTACCTTATAAATATGAATTGTATGAATCATTCTATGTACATTTAAATAAAATATACTTTTCCTCTCATAATTCTCCTTCATATTTTTTATATATGTAGTGTTGAGTATTTTGATAACACTTATAATAATTTTAAATTATATAATTAAACTTATCATTAGTTCTTCAAAATGTTTAAGCATAAGCTTTCCTATTTAATTTTATTTTTATTTCAATTTCTTTTTATGATCAACAAGGATTATATCTTTTTCGCTTAGGCCCTTTTCTTTTCTTTTTTTTATAAAAATTAAGGTTTACATAACTTTAGAACAGAGTTTGATTTTTTTTCCTACTTGATTTCTTATACTAGAGCGTAGAACTACATTCTCACACAATACCTTCAAAGCATACCATTTTATGAAGAAAAAAAAAGTGGAATTATGTATAATATATTTAAAATATTAGTATATACTTGGAAATTTTCAATACCCTTAAGTACCATTATTCCTAACAAAGGTTATTAATCATGCTGATAGAGCAAATAGGTTAAAAAGGATAAATTAATTCTTAAAATTTATTTAATTGAAAAGATTAGAAATCAACCTTCTTCCAAAATATTGAATATGTTGTTCAAAAATATACAAATATTCTCCCAGCGCTTTAAAAATAATTATGAGATCAAAGAATTAATGTTAAATAATAATATCAAGTTTAAAAAGCATACAAGACCAAAATATAAAAGCACTATAAAATTAGTAAAGGAATATTTACAATGATGGAGTTAGGGGCTAGGGGTGACCCGCCCCCCGAAGCTTCATATTTTCTTTCATTTATTACATTTTAACTTTTTTAAAATTTTAAAATATTTATAGTTGTAAAAATAAACATTTGAACTTAAGTAATGAAAATAAACTTTATAAAAAATATAAATATACATATATATGGTGTAAGATTATAATTCTACTATAAGTAATTAATTTTAAATAATTTATACTTTAATTTTTTTAACTCTCTTTTCATTAGATATGAACTTTTTCTTATTATATTGTATCTTAAAAATACTTTGTAGAAGCATGTTTTTAGCTGAAATAAAATGTTTACATAGCTTATAAAATATTTTCTAACTTTCGTTTAAAATTAGCTTTAATTTTTTAAAATAGTATATGTACTAAAATTTACATACATTTACATTACACATAATATTATTGCAACAAAACTATTACTTGCTATTTGTTTTGATTTTATCATCCCAAATTTCCATCATCCTTTATGCATGTCTAAAAAAAGTATATATACATAAAAACTTCATTAAATTAGTTATCATTTTTTCAAAATTTACATATTTTTATTGTAAATATTTTATAAAATTCTAAATAATTTATGTGTTACAATCTTTATAGGTATAACTTTATATTTTTATTTACATTAGACACATGATATAATTTTAGTACATCCAAAATTTTTACAATAAGATATTTATACATGTCTAAAAAAGCATGCATAGATATGGACTTTATTAAAATAATTAATTTTTACAAATTTTCTATTTTTTTACCTTATTATATAAGTCTAGATAATTTATGTGTTATGATTTTTATAAATAAATTTCTATAATTTTATTTAATTTTTCATATTTTTATATTTAATTTGTAAAAAAATTACAATATCTTAAATCAAAATTATAAAAAATAAAATTTTCTTAAATAATTATCAATTTTTTAGCATACGTAAAAGTAATTTTTGTTTGGTTGAAGTTGCCCCTTTAAGTTGGAATTGTTGGATCTGCCATTAAATAATATGAAATGTAAAGTGTATGAAAATATAAAAAAGTAGAGAGAAACAGAGAATGTTAAAATTTTTTATAGAGATTTGATAGTTCAAAAGGAATACTTTTTAAGTCTAATGTTCTTTTTTTTATGTTACTAAGTATCATTCGAGGGATTCTACTAGTTGTGATCAAGTTACATCAATTGATCCTCATAACCTAGCAATCTCATTTGTTCTTCTTTCAAGAACCAAACCAAAACCAACTTTTATAAGATTTACACAATCTTTACTAAGATTTCAATACATCAGCTAACTTTTAGAGCTATTTAATGAACCCGTTAGGTTCATTGGTGAATGAGTCCACATAGACACATATTTAATGAACCCGTTAGGTTCATTGGTGAATGAGTCCACATAGACACAATCTAAATGAACTAGACCAAACAAGTCCATGAATTTTGCAATCCTTCGAATTCCAAGTCCTATTTGTAAAGTATCTAGTTAATGGATCCAATGACGGGTTAGCAAACTTTTTTTAAAGCTTAAATTTTATCTTTTTTTAAGTTTTTTTTAAATACCCATTTTTTTAAAAAAAATTCATTTAAAACCTTCCTTATTTAAATACTTTTAATTCTAAATTCCTAATTATAGCATCTCCAATGTAAAAAAAATGGGCTTATACATGGTAATTTGGATAAGATTATAATAATTATAAGCTATTTCTAACTATATTAACTATAAGCTAATAAGCTACTATTGTTCAAAACTATAATAATTTTTAATAACAAACACTAAAACAACTAGAAAAGTTTGAAAACTATCATTTTCCCCGTCCCCTTCACATTTAAAAGATTAAGCAAGGTAGGCCATCTAAGTATTGGATTAACAATGAATAAAATGTTGAAAAAATTATATAAATAAACTAAATTGCACATAAACAATGCTTTTGATATTTATAATTTGCCTTTGAATGGAAACAGATACTCCTTCTTTCCTTATTGTACAATTACATGGACTTCTCTTTGGTGAAAAAAAATACAAGTAGAATTAGTTTTATTTTATCTAATTAAAATTATGCCATATATATAGTTACAAAATAATTATAAAAATTATAACTCTTCCTTAAAATATACACAATATATAAAAATTATAACATCTTTCATGGGAGATTAGAGTTATTATAGTTAGAGAATGGTGAGCTATTTTTTTGTTAACCTAATATTAGGTTAGGTGGTAAAAAAATTTTAAAAATAGAAAAGGAAAGATCTATGGACCATTCGGTCTAATCCATGTAGACTTACAAAGCTTTGGACCAAAGTATTTTAGGTCTACATTTGAATGGACTCTATTTTTTAAGGTTTGGATTTGCATTTTTTTTTTTTGCAAAGTTGAGTCCATTTCAATGGCTCTTCTAACTTTATAAGATCTACTCAATTTATACTAAGATTTAAATTTACCACTTAACTTTATAAGGTCTAACTGATCTATATTAGGATTTCACAAATACAAGGAAATTTTCCTCATAATCTTAATGAGAGATTTTGCAATGGGTTACTCAACACTCTTTAAGTGTAGATTTTACAATGGGTTACTCAATGTAAAAGTGAAGTTGGAAGATGAAGAGTTTTAGAACTTTGAAAATAAGATATGCAAGTTTAATATCATTAATTTTCATATTTTAGAGTAAGAAGCTACTTATAGAGAAATGCTACTTATTCTTCAAGTATACTTACTGCCTAAGTTAGTTTGGTTTGTCCCACATACTCTTATTGTTGATTAGTTAAGGTAGAAGATAGCTTGGCTTTAGACCTTTCTCCTTAGCACTTTTTCCCTAAAGAGCAAGCTACAAGCAGATTTTGAAATTCTACTAAAAGGATAAATTTATGAATAGTAATAAGGTAATTAAAATGAGCTTTTAGAAATAAAACACCACCTAAAATTGCCTCTTCACCAAGCAAACACGAGTTAGGTAAAAGACATTTAACTAGGTTAGTAGCCAATGGATTTAATAAAATATAATAAAATTTATTTAATTTAAAAACCAACTAAGCTTTATAGGCTTTCTTGGTCTCCAAGTTTGTCATATTTAAAATTTAAAAAAATGGAGGAAAATCATATGATCATATAGGAAAATACAAATTGAAATAGATTTAGGCTTACGTGATGGAAGAGTCTTGGCCCAACAATTTTATAAACTTGTTAAGTTATCAAACTAATTAAATAAGTTCATATAAATTGGATTATATGATAATGAACCTATAAAAATAATAAATTAATTTATATTTTCATATAAACAAATTTACAATAACAAAACCTAAAAATTTAATTTCTCATTTGGTTCCTTAATATTATCTTAAAATGTTAACTTATGCAACATCCACCAAAATGCTCAATTATAATTACTTAAGGTAATTAGCAAAATGATTAGTAGATATGAGTAGAAGAAAAACCTATTAGAAATATTGAAAGAAAATTCAATAGAAATACTATTACAGACTTATAAAATTAGATAAAAAAATTATTAAGGAAAGTTTTTTCATTAAAAAAAGTAAATCTTTTTATAATGTTAATATATATGTATATATATACATACATTAACTTTTTTACATTAACCAATATCATATTCTCATGAATTATTAATTTGAATGCCTATTAATAGGTGCTTACATCATTTTAAGAAAAAGGTGAACAACAAAGCTTGTGTGAAAGGTTCTATATGCGAGGCGTATCATTGAGAAGATCTCAACATTTTTTCCCACTTTGAGTCTTATGTTTAGTTGAAGTTAGATAGGGTTAATAGGAATGAAGATAGTGGTAAAGTTGATTGCCTAGAGTATGTTTTCTATCTTTAAACACCTAAATGCAAGGTTAGTAAGTAAAAAATTTGCAACTTAATAGATGAAAAGTTAAAGGCAACAACCATATATGTCATGTTAAATTATAAGAAGATTTCACCTTTTATCTAGTAAGTTTAATTTTAGTTCATTTGTTATGGTTCTAACATAGTTCTATCTTATTTAGTATTCATAAAGTCTTGAACTATCTTCTATAATATAGGATTTTCAAAGATGAGTTGTATGTTAAATTTCCTAATCTTTAATTAGAGAAGATAAAGTCAAAAACCAACAATGAATTCACATGTTGGTTACAAAGCTATGTAAGGAGATTTAATGTTCGATATAGTTGGATGCCAAATTTCCCTTGTTTATATTATTTTTTTTAACTAATTTGAAGATGTCTACAATTTTTAATAGGTTCATGATCCAACAAATGGTAGTGATGATCTTTTATTGAAAGACGTCATCTTTGGTCCATGTCAAGAGGTTCACATATAAACTTAATATATCATCAATGGATATAGGTTCCACACAGCTACATATGGTGTAAAACAAATGACAAAGAACAATGGACTTTTTATAAAAGGAACTAACTATAATGAATTAAAGAGTGATTACTATAGTATGTCACAAGAAATTATTAAGTTAGAGCACTATAATCCAAGCCAAGAGCGGACTAGGTTAGTGTTGATCAAGTGTGATTAGTTTGACCTTTAAGTCATTGTGGATATAAGGTTCACAAAAAATATAGATTAGTTAAGTTACATAGTAAAAAAAAGTTTTGTAAGTATGAGCAATTCATTCTAGCATAACAATCACATCAAGTACCCAAGTAGGAAGGGTAAAGGTGAAAAGAGTGATATAATTAATTGGTAGGTTGTTTGCAATATTAAATCCATGAGTACTATTAATGCCCTAGAAATAGCATACCAAGAAGAGGAAGTGACCAATATGCTTACAATAAACATAGATGATAACTTTGACAATTGAGCACCTAACAATGATGAAAGTGAGCAAATAAACCCAAATGAACTAGTACATATTGATGAAGACATAGATGAGGAAGATAATCATGAATCTAAGTTTATGTCCTCGTTTGAAGATAATGACATGAAAGAAGATGAGGAAATGCCTAACTTGAGTAGCACTATAAAAGATGACAATGAATACAGTAGAGATGATAACCATGACCAAATAGATTTTTAGCTATGATTGTTCATGTATGCATTATAATTCATTTATATTATGTTAGCGATTTTGAAAATGATGAGATTAATCACTATTAATGACATGTATATCTTTTTTTGAATATATACTTTATGTTTCTTCCTTTCACATTTGATTAAATTTTAAACAATTTTTAATAATGTTTCTATATTTGAACTTAGTTTTTGTTCGCTTATTTTTATTAAATACTTTGTAAGAATCTTAGAATGAGAATAAAGTAAAGGTGGGGTTCATGGATCTAGGGGTGGTAAAGGTTAAGGCATAGGGGATAAAAGAGGCACTATAGAAAATTTAGAACCTAATCAAGTCCATATTCAAGAGCCAAAGGATAATGGTTTGAAAAAGGAAGAAACTTAATAGAATGAAGCCTCTTGTGCTACAGTTGCATTAGAGATATTAAGAGATGAAGGCAAAACATAAGCGATACTTCACATGACTCCATACTAACTTACAACTTGCTAAATGTTGAATCACTTATCTTCTTTAATATTAGTTTCTTGATTGTCACTGCTATAAGGAAATTATCCAAAATCATGAAGGCATTTTTCCATGGCCTTTGGATCAAAATGTTCACACTACTACATTAATTCTTTTGGTATAAGGTTAAATTTATGAACTCTATTTTTAATTTATGTTTACCATACTTAGGAAAGAATATCAATAGGATGCTACACATGAAGCCTAAATCTATAGGGTTTAGGATCACAAATCTATTGAAAGGCTGTTTAATCTTTTATACAAGGAAAAAAAAATCATAAAAAAAGAAAAAATAGAAAAGTCCTAAAATGGATAAGTGAGTCAAACTGGGCAAAGATGTTAAGGATATACTAGTTAGATGAATATTTCAAGATGTTGTTTGAACAAAATACAAAGAATAAATACTCAGGTTGTGATGGCCTAGGTCTTTCACTACATAAAAGAGCGTCAATCCCCATGTTATAGCATAAAAGAAAGCATGTAAGAACATATGATCAATTAGATTATGTTTTATGATATTAGTTGCAAGTTCAACCATGATCCCTGACAATTCTAAAATTTTTCTCTATTATAAGAAATGATGATTAGGATGAAGCTAACCTTATCATAGTTATTTCTAAAAACTCACAACAACAGCGAACAATTTGTTTATAAGAAATCTTAGCAAATATAGGTAAAGGATTTTTAACACTCTTATTCTATTTGGTTATAATCTTTGATGTTGGCAATTTAAATTATTGATGTGGTAAGTTTATCTTCAACCATGTAGATGGTCTATATTATATCAATATAATGTTTAAATTACAACTAATAATTAATTATTTTTTATGTGTATGTATCAATTAATATTTTCCAATTAATGAAATTAATTTAGGATTTTTTTAATTATGACATGAATGAGAGATTTTTTTAGGTAAATGACAAGAATGAGAGAATTTGATGTCAAAAATTAGATGTTAGTATTTTTTTTCTTTTCTTGTTTTATATATGAATGTTACTTTTTATAGTTTATCAAAGATAAACTCTATGGAGCTTTTGGAATTACAATTTATATCTTTACAATTTAGAATCACAAATAAAATTGTGTCATTGTATGTCATACACTTATTATAGATTGCATGGGCACTCCATTTGGTTTATAGTTTTCTTTCCTTTCTCAATATTATATCATAAACTTGCCTTTAGATTTAAGTAGTTTATTGAAAATCTTAATTTTAACTTCTTAATTGAAACTAGCTATATGTCATATGTGTTATAGTTTTTTTAGTTAGAGTATTGAAACTAGCTACTTTAATTACATCAAGATAATAGGTATTAATAAGATGACTTCTTATAGTAGAAGATAGGGAATGATGGAAGAAATAGTGAAGGAGGTGACTTATTGCTTAATGTGGAACAATGTATTCAAGTTAAAAAAAAGAAATTTTACTTTTGTGGGTTAGATCTTCTACATTATATGTAAGTTATAGATAACATTTTTTTATTAGTTTAATGGTATTTTAAATTACTTCACTATGATTATTAAATGGTTTCCTAACTATAGGAGGAGGGCACACTTCTACATACCTATAATATAAATAGTTAAGGAGCTTAATGTAGATTTCATAGTTTCAAAGAAAAGGTGAAAACAGTTGGATATTCAAAAGTGGCCACATAATGGATAAAATGAATAGTGATGAAAATTTCCCTACACTATAGTATCCTTAAAGTAGTTTCTTACTTTCATATCCATGGAAATAGTTTTAATCCTTAAAGTCATTATTAGTGTACCCTCGTAGAAATATGGGTCTTTTATTCTTAATAGTACTATCAGATTCACTCCATCAAGTTAGTAGTGAATAGCTTAAAATAGAAACTAAATGCAAATAAGAATGGAGAATTTGTCTTATGTCTTATCTTAAGGAACTAAACTTGGTAAACTATAACAAACCCAAATAATATGGATCTTTCACATCTACTATTCTATTCATGGAAGCTAAATAGAAGACAGAATTCAAAATTCACAATAGTAAGATAGTTCAAAATCAATCACAATGCAACAAAGTTTAATGATAACTATGCTTTTAGCCTAAATAGACATGGAAATTGAGATAAGAATGAATATAATGAAATAGTAGGATGCCTAAGCCACCATGTTCATAAAAATCCATGACAATATTCGCAAGTTATAGGTTGACTCATTTACTAAAGCATATAATTAAAAAAAATGCAAAACATCATGAAAAATAAAAAATATAATGGTTTGTATTAGTTTCATTGAGAATAACAACCTATATCTTCTTCTATAATTAAATCCATATATGAAGAACCATACAACTATATTGGATATCTATATTTTGTAAGTGTTTATCACCTATGAAAATAACATTTTGTAGAACTCAAAGCCAATGTGAAGCAAAAATAAGGTTGATCAAGGACACTGCTTGACACAAAATAAGGATTTTATGAAATTACAGCTCACTTCTATAATAGGCATTAAAAAAACTATAAGTTTAAAAGGAAAAATAAAAAAAGAACTTTAAGTTTTATCAAGCAGAAGCAAATTAATAAATGAAAGTATTTTAATAATAGCAACAATCAATATCAAAGAAACATTAAATAATAAGTGTAGAAAACCAAATCAAGTAATAGATTGCATTAGATTGAATTGACTTAACCTTACAACCCACCAATCTTGTTGTAGTTAAGGTAAAAATATGGAGAAAGTAGTAAATATGAACTTAAGTGGGAGAATGCTTGAACTGAAAGTAAGAAATGCATAAATTAAAACTTTGTTAACTAACTCTGAATTGTATTTGATTGCATTAAATATAAGCATTTATTACACTACTACTTATTTTACAATCCATTGAATAACTCAATTAAAACTTAAATAAAGTAATTCAACAACTCTTAATAAAATAAAATAATAATAATAATAATAACATAAATATAAATTGCAAATAGTATTTAATGAATTTGGAAAATCAACAACTAAATTTTACAAGCATAAAATTCATCCTTAAGACCCTGCATATTATAGTTAGTTAAATCAATATATAATCCTATCCCGTTTAATGGAATAAAGTTTAGTTGTTATTGTTATTTTCTAATTCAAATCATCTTACACAAAAGTGAAATAATAGATATACTCAATTGAAGATGAATACTAAAAACATCAACCAATGACTTAAAGTAAAAAATAAGGAGTCATTGCCATGCTTGTTAGAAGTAGCCAATGATATAATACCTTCATTTCAAACTTTTATAGTACCATTACATTTTTTTTTTCAATTTCTCCTAATTGAGATATATTCCAATGCTAAGCAAGGCATTAAAAAGATCTAATTATAGAAAAATAACATGTAAAAGATTTAAATTACTTCTTTCCATAAAAGCGAACTCCTAAATATGAAACTTGCAATTTAGAAATTTAAAATTGAAAGAAATAAAAAGAAGAAAAATATCTTTAGTGCATTCATATTAGAGATCTTTTTATAAATGAAATGTCTAAAAGTTACACATTCTAGAATTATAGAAAATCAATTCATGATATACCAAATCATTGAAAAAAAGTAACATTTTTTTCAATCAACAATACATATATTAGTGAAATGCAACTTTTTTTGGACTAATCTCAAACGGTAAAAAAGTAAATTTTTTTATAAAATAATTAACAATACAACAACCAAACACAAAAATATTCAATAATACAACAAATATCACTACAATACAAAAAAAATTCACAAATCACCAAACTAAATTCTAGAAAGGAAAAAATTGAAAAAATTAACAAAAATAGCATAAAATGGAGAAAATTCATTAATTAAAATGCTCATCAAAGAGAGCTGAATGCAATGATGGTAGCCAATGACAGTGAAAAAGATAAAACAGTAATCGGAGGCAACTTACTACAACATCGGTGTCAAAAGAGGAGGAAAGAAGAGAAAAAAGAGAAAGGGGAAAGAAAGAGGTCTAGGGTTTAAGCTTTAGAGGTCTAGAGTGGCATGAGTTTTCATATATAATCCAATTTAGCGATGAAATTAGTGCATCACTAATTAATATTTAATTAAATGGTGCATTTTGATTAGCAATAGAATTAGTAACGAATTACCAATACTTGTTACTAATTTCATTGCTGCTTTTAAGAAAAAATTTACTCAACTACTAATTTTTTTAAAAAAAATTATGCAAAAATCCATCACTAAATTTATTAATGATTTGAAATCTTAACTTTTTTATTCTATCACTAATTCTATTAGTAAATTTTATTCACAAAATTGGCAATGGATATAGCTTTAATTGAAAATATTCTAGAAATCTAAAAAAAACTAACAACGGAATTAGTGAGAAGTTGAAAAATTCATTGCTAAATTTAGAAAATTAATATGACTCTTAGAATTCCATTTATTAATGAAAAAAGTCTTTAAATTCATCACTGAATGCAAATTTTCTTATAATGTACATGTGTATGATGTTGTCACATTTTCATCCTTTGAATGGATTTGAGGCATGACAACATGATTTTGGGAGACTCCCACATCATTAGCAATAGTAAAGATATACCCATACAAGATTAAATTGTATAGTTAGGTGTTGGGTTTGCCCTCAATTTTAATTATTATTAATTTGTTGCTATTTTTTATGTGAATTATTTTTCCATTCATGTTATGTTTTTGTGTTAAAGTGGGAGTAAAATTTGTTATCAAGTGTTTCTAAATTATAAATATTAATATTGATCAAGAGTTTAAAATATGAAAAAGAGTTGATGTAAATGCTTACGTAGGTTATCAGAGAACCTACATATAATTTTTTAATGATATAATAAATTTTCTTCCTAAAATTTATAATTTTTTTATTTTAAATTATTCATATGTTTTATCATTATAATTTAATTGAATTAATTGTGTAATGCTTGTTTATTTGGAAAGAGATATTTTCTCGAAAACATTAGGGACGTGCCCGTGTTAACTTCACGATCCGTCACTTTCTAGTTTAATCCTCCTTAGTCCGCCCATGTATGAAATATCTGACAAAATTGATAGTGGTTTACACATGGAAAGCATTTGAACATGTAGGTGCGATAAATTATGAAAAAAGAATATGATTCACAAGATTCTTCTTTTGAGAGCTTATAGTCCACAAGATTCTGCATCTCTGGGTTCGCATGTTACTCGTAGGCATTCCTTCTGCCTATGAAAATTCTGAAAGCGTATGTTTACGTCGCTCTCCCCCTTTTTTGTTAACATTAATACCTATGAATATTATAATACAGACTAAAAGCATGAGTGCCGCTTACTATTCTACAAACAGGTTGCCGTGGAAAAAAGTGGGGCTTTTGTTCTTTCAATTTGCATTAATCAATAATGGCACCAAACAATACAAAATACACTGTAATGTTAAATTAACGTAATCTTAGCTACACTTTCTAACAGCTCTAATAAAAATTTTAAGAATAAACATAATATTTAATCTATTATTCATAAAGATAGTAACTAATGTATTCAATAAATTCCATAACTAGTATTATTAATTTTTTATTACAATTATTCATCCTTTTTTTCACTTACAATATTAAAATAAACAGTAAAAAAAGAATATAATGAAAAAATAAATATATATTTGACATTATTAAAATGAGATTTAATAATTTATTTTAATATTAAAAGTACAGAGTGATG
This sequence comes from Sindora glabra, assembly GCA_020226215.1. Lineage (NCBI taxonomy): Eukaryota > Viridiplantae > Streptophyta > Magnoliopsida > Fabales > Fabaceae > Sindora > Sindora glabra. The sequence continues at coordinate 18,408,537 of CM035233.1, forward strand.
GATAATTATAATAAAAATTAATAACATTAGTTATTAAATTTAAAAATGTAATAATTATCACCTTTATAAATAAAAAAATAATATTTTATTTACTTAAATTTTAAAGTTGCTTTTCAAGCTGTGAGCTAATTTGAATTTGACAGAGTTTTTTTTTTTTCGTTTGGTAAGTTGAGAAAGTGCATATTTGTGGATTAATAATTTGTCACTTCTTCACTTATCATAAAAAAACTAACTTGAAGTTCTGTAATGTTATTGATTTTATCTTTACATATTAAAATTTTTGAATAACGTATTTATAATATTTTTTTTCCTACTCATATCCTTGCATTAGCATTTCTTTCAAATATGTACAGTTTTTGTTATGAGTCACTTATGGTGATCGGTGATCTTAGCACATAATTATGCTAATATAACAAGTAAATCAAACCTTTAGTTCTTAAATCGACTCTACACGTTAAAAAGAAATTTTTTTAAAATAATATTAAATATTATTACGCTGCTAAAAATGTTATATTAGCCACCTAAACATTAAATTTGTCCTTAATTAATTAATCTTGATCTGTGTGTTGTCCCTAATTCGCCATCAGCTTCTGATTAAAGATAAGAATTTGGCTTAAAAACAAAGGATTTGGCACTATCCACAGAGGTGGGAATGGGATAGTGCCCCTGATGTCACCCTGTGGTGGCTCCTTTCAATTTTATTCTTCGTTATTGTTACACCTAAGAAATCTATTAATTTTCCTCATAGAGGGATGGAAAATGAAAGCACTTTATCGGCTGGACTGCTCGTGTGAGATTATATTTTAATAAATAAAATAAAATATCACAATTTTTATTAAGTAAACACTGCAGCAAAAAGACCTTTAGCAATGATAAAAGTCGTCGATGTAGAAAGTTTGTTTGTTGCTAAATACAAAAATTATTGATAAAAAAAGTTATTGGCGTAGATTCATAGGTGAAGCCACCAACATCGACGACAATTTGTCATTGAAAAAAAGTTCAACTTTCAACGACGACAAAATTATTACATTTTTAAAATTCAAAAATTTTTAAATTTTTTATTTTTACCAACAACATTTATCGTCACTATAAGTCCAATTAAAACCTAAAAGAATTTGAAAACACTTTTAGCAATGACATTGTCATCGTTGAAAGTGTTTTGAAATTTTTTTTAAATTTAAATTGAAATTAAAGTTATAATTAAATGTAATTCAAATAATATATTACATTTAACAATATGATCTAAAATATTCTTTATTTCAAGTCAATTGAATTACATTTATCTTTTTTAAATTAATTTTAATTCAATGTAAATTGTACAACTGCAATACATCAACAATACTAATAATAATGTATAATAACTTGATCTAATAAAAAAATGAATACTCATAAAATAACTATATAAATAATATATATATATAAATAAATTATATATACACAATCCATATAAATGTGTACATATGAACATATATATACATAATATACTACAGGGAGGGGAGGCACAAATATGTTGATGTATCCTTATTTGTGCTAGCACTATTATCATCATCATTATCATCTTGACGTCATGGACAATAAATTGATGGCAATGGTTGAGAAAGACCGAATAGCTGAGAAGGATCAGGTGGCTGAGCGGCAGGTGTAGTGGCAAATCTACTTGGTCCAAGCAGTGTAGCAGCAAATGGAGGCGAAGGCAATATGAGACCCTACTATCTAAGCATGGAGGTGAGCTTAGTAAGATAAGTTCCAAACTACTGTTGCATCTGCCACTGTTGTTACTCCTGAATTAATCGCTGGCTTTACTGAAGCTACTGTCAGCTTTGCTCCAGCTGCTCTCAGCTCTGCTGTAACTGCTCTTGTAACTCATCGATCTAGGACACGTACTGTGAGTTCCCTCTAATGCTAGAAGTGCTTGCCAAATAATAAAACTGACTAACTAGCACACATCCGACAGTCTTCCTGTACCCTTAATGAGTGCCAAGCATATCATCGGCGATGACAACCTTATCAATCTATACAGGAGTCCTAGGCAAGCTAGTGAATGATATACTAGACTATACGTGCTGAGTCACTAGCTCAATCATCCTTGCCTTGAATTATCAAAACAAAATTCAATAATAAATATTAGAAGATATATTCATAAAATTCTATTTAAAATATAAAATTAAACTAACTTACATATTGCTCCTTAAGAATTGAATGCACCCACTCCCCAACCTATACGTGTGCCGATCCCTAAAATTCTTGGGGATAAACTACAGCTCACCATTCTCTTTATTTCTCTATTCATATTTTATAAGAGAAAAAAAAGGATACATGTAATTACAGTAATGATCAAGAAGCTAACTAACAAAAGGTACATTTAAATAATGAACAAAAAGTTGAATTACATTATCATAACGATGTACAGCAATAGATTTCAACCCATATTGATCATTTACCACCTTCTACGCTCTGTTATTTGCATTCCTCCCAGATAACTCCTGCAAATTAAAAATATTAATATAAAATAATTATGTTTATAATATAGATATGTGAAATAATGACCTAATTTTATAAAATGTCATACTTACCCTGTACTCATCGCTATCAAAAAAGTCCATACACCTCTGCCATATTTATGGTGAGATAGATCACAGCATGCAACATCTAGCGCGGTCCAAATCATAGTCCTGCTTCCGATTGCCCCTATGCTCTAAAAAGTGTTTATTCAACCTGTACTTTCAATCTTTGTAAAGGTCTACAATAGTCCGCATCAAACAACAGAATGCTCTATCTCGATTACCCTCAGAAATGCCTTAGAACTTGAAGTGGGACTGCATTAGAAGACATTTAATAAGTTTGTGAGTATTATATTCAAAAATTTCAATCTCAAACATAACTAAGTCAACAAATGGATGAGATAGATACTTACGCAAACCTTTTTCATAACTTTGTCTTATATCTATTGAGGCACAATCTGTCATGACTTATTATAAGGCAGCACGTGGCTTCGGATCATGTTGCCAATATCATGGGGGAGATGGTTAGCATTCTCATTGGTCACATGCCACGTACTAGTCGTATCTAATTATACAAGCACCGGTCTCCCCCTAACCCTCCATATCTTCTCGTGTAACCTGAAGGACCTATTTGGACCCCTCTTTCTTGAAGTTACCACTTCGATAGATAACGAAAAATATGAATACCATAAATTCATATTTAATTAATCTCAAGTATGCATAATAAGAAAAGATACCCGATCCTTCGCACTATGATGGCATCTGGGTGGGCCGCTGCGAAAGGTCCCCTCCAATGTCACCCCTATGGTATTGTGCCTCGACATCCGTTATGACAGGGATAATACACATTATATAAGTAGTTAAGAGAAAATCCATAATCAAATAAAATGATGAAAAGATACAACTTATTGCATTCATATAGATTGTTTACACAATTATGCTTACACAATTATGAGTCGTAATGTAAAAAAAATGTTATTTCCCTAATTTGAATTGGTATTAGTGAACCTAACAGACTTATCCTCATCGGTTTCTCCATCATTATTAGATTGTAAAGGTCCCTCCTCCATATAATCCTCAATCGTTTCATCTTCGAAACTTCCTTCCTTATCGATGAAGACATCTTCTCTATAAGCATTAGATCCAATATTCCTAGAAAGTGGAACGATTGAAGGACCATTTCTCTTATTACTTAGATCTACTAAATGAAAATCTCTAAGATCAACTGTGAGGTTGAAATTGGAGGAGTTACTTTCTTGTAGAAATAGCAAGTCTTGTGCATTGTCTCCATCATTGGGTAGATCCCACACATCGTGATGCATCTTATTATAGACGACCCTCCAATTTAACCTATTAAGAAGATCCTTGGTGTAGAAGACTTATTTTGCTTAGGTAACAAGTATGTAAGGGTCATTTTTGTACCATTGCCCATTGACAGAGATACTTGTGATATTCTTATTAATATAAAGTTTCTTCTTTATAAGATTAGTGTCATACCATTTGCATTTAAATAAAGTCATACTACACTTATTTAAATAAGTTAACTCTATAAAGTCTTCTAGTACATCATAAAATATGTTACCATCAGTACTTGGAACAGAAATGCCATTATTTTATGTTTTATGCTTCGCATTTCGAGTTTCAACTATAAAGCGCACTCCATTTATAATACATGCAGAGTATATCATGATAGTAAAATTAGGACCAGAAGCTAATGATAGTAACTTTTCGGTGGCTTTTGATGAACCATTCTTATATAAATGGTACATCTACGAAAATAATATTTTTCAAAAAATTAAATTGAAAGATCAGTAAGAGTAATAAACAATATTTATATGATTGGTATAATGCATTTGGGGAAAATAAACATTTACCTTGGTGTAAAACCACATAAGAAATTTGGCTTTTTGTAAGTTGTCAATGTTTACAGCACCACTTCATTTGAGTTCTCGTCGGTGCTTGCTACAAAACATAAATATTTTAGTTCATTATAATTAGTTGGAAGAAAAGTACAAATGATTATAAAAACTTACTGGAGATATTTTTCGATCTCAGTGCAATTATTGAAGATATACCATATTGCAACATCTCAATCCTTTCTATCGAAGTGAGAAATAATCTTCTTCCCCATTGGACGACATTGGGATTGGAACACCAACAATGCCCTTTTTGTTTGACTGGATGCTACATCTTGATTTTGATCAGGCCAATTAAATCTAGTTTCCACTCCTTCTAAGTACATAGAAAAAAATGTTAATGCCTCCTCAACGACATACCCTTCTGCAATTGAACCTTCCGGTTGAGCACAATTTTGGATATAATCCTTCAACTTTTTTATATACCTCTCGTATGGCTACATCCATAAAAAATGAATGTGTCCGCCTTGTAATGCTTCATTTGGCAAATGCATCATCAAGTGAACCATTATGTTGAAGAATGTTAGAGGATATATCTTTTCAAGCTTGTATAAAATAATAATAATGTCTTGCTTGGCTTGTAGAACATCCCTCCTATTGAGAGTTCTAGCACATATTTAATTGAAGAAGTTACACAACTCAATAATTGGATATGATAATTCCTTCAACAAAAATGTCCAAACTGAAGGTCCTAACAATCTTTGTATAATAACATGACAGCCATGTGATTTCAACTCATTCAACTTCATATCACAATCAATGACATTCTTCCTAAGACTCCTAACAAACTCATTAGGAAATTTTATATTCTTTATATATTGGCAAAATTGTCTTCATTCTTTCTGGCTAAGTGTATATGTAGCATATAGTTTGAAAAGTTAACCCCTCTCTTCATATAGATATAAGTTTGGCCTTATCTTCATGTCTGCCAGATATTGTCTTACATTGTCCATATCTTTTGTTTTATGCTTAATATCCAATAATATACCCACAGTACTATCACATATATTCTTCTCAACATGCATCACATTAATGTTATGTCTCAAGTTCATTGTCGGTCAATATGGAAGGTCAAAAAATATGCTTCTCTTGCTCTAATTAAGTTCAATAACACCCCTCTTTTGCTTTACACCACCAAATTGAGGATGTTTTCCAAGAAGTGTCTATGCCATCTTATCCTATTGATCTATGATAATGTCATTGGTAAGAGGACAAGGAGAGACTCTTCTCTCTAGCCTCCCATTGAATTCTTTCCTATTTCTTCATGTGTGACTTTTTGGAAGCTAATGACGATGATCAACATAAGCTATTTTTCTCCTAACTCGAATTGATGGAGTATCCAGACTGCAAGTAGGACATGCTTTATATCCAAACTGTAAGGAGAGGCTCTCCTCTCTGGCCTCCTATTGAATTCTTTCCTATTTCTTCATGTGTGACTTTTTGGAAGCTAATGACAATGATCAACATAAGCTATTTTTTCCCTAACTCGAATTGATGGAGTATCCAGACTGCAAGTGGGACATGCTTTATATCCTTGTCCACTCCACACAGAGAGACTGCTTCAAGCGAAAAAATTATTTACAGTCTATAGCAAAGCTACCCGTATATTGAACATTATATTTATATTCACATCTCGAGTTTCAACTCCCCTCTCCCAAAGATGCCTCAACTCTTTTACGATCGATTCTAAGAAGACATCAAGACCCTTGCCTGGCGACTGTGGCCTTGGGATTAACATGGTCAACATGAAAAAAGACTAATTCATACATATCCATGGTGGTAAGTTATAAGTAGTATCACCACCAGCCACATGCTATAAGATAAGTTTCTATCATAAAAAAGATTAAATTCATTTGCACTTAAACCTAACCTAATATTTTGTAGGTCAATGGAGAAATTGGGATACCTCTTATCAAATTCCTGCCAGACTTTTCCATCAAAGGGATGTTGCATTACCCCTTCCTTTATTGACTTCCTAGTATAATGCTATATCATATTCTTTGCAATATTCCTCGACCCATACAATCGCTTTAGCCGAAAAGTTAATGAAAAATATCGAACCACTTTTTGAGGCACCTTTTTTTCTTTCATATTTTTATCTAACCATTGGCTCTCTCCATAGATTAGATAATTATCCTCCGAAGCATGTTCTTTTTAGAAAAGCGTGCAATTATGTTTGCACATATGGATTGATTCATACCCCAGCCCTAACTTGTTGAGCCATTTCTTTACATTGTAGTATAATTCGAGCAGTTTATTATCGTTCAGAAGTGCCTCTTTCAATAACTTCAAAAGGGCATTAAATGACTTATTTGTTCACTTATGTAGAACCTTTAAGTGCATAAGTTTTACCAGGAAATTCAAGATTAAAAATGATGTGCATCCCGAATACAATTCTATTTCTACTTGCTCAAACAGGTTATCGCAATTACTATAATTTGATCTAATATCTTTGTTAGGTGCATTCCCATTCCCTTCCACTTCATTGTGAACTATTCCTTCAAGTACATAAGGACTGATGAAATCATGTTTAATATCCACCATCTTATCTCTATTGTTGGGAGATGCCCCCTTCGTCCTTCTAAAAGTCAAAAAATTTATTATCTATAATATGTGCTTTCAATGTTCCTAGTGTTTGGAATAATAAATTCACATACTTTTTGCATGGGCATCTCACCAAACCCCTCTCATTAACAAAGTTTTTAGCTCTTTGAACAAACACCACCACACTATTCCAATACTTATCTGATAAGTGATTTGGTAAATGTATCCAACTTTTATCTATAGACATTGTATCATTGAACAAGAAGAAAATAGCTTTAGGTGGAATTAAGTGTTGTGATTAATATTTAAAATGTACCTTAAATATATTGTATCACTTCAATTTTAAAAGGTAGAGTCCTATCCTATTTGAAATATTTCTGTAATTATGATTTTGCCAATTTATCCATGCTCATCATTTCTTTTTTGTAGAAATTTCGATAGCAACTCCTATAGTTCTCCAAGTGTGTAAACTATAGTTTATACCCGGAGAACAGTTAGAATGCTAGGATATTTCTATAGTATCAAATAAGAGTCAGATAAATTATTAATAATAACTACAAGACATATATCAAATTATCTAACTTTTTAGGACAATTCAAGGGTTGGTTGATGTATAGAGATCAACCAACCTTTGAATAGGTCTAAGTTTACAATGGAAATACAAATGAAGTTTTATTTAAAATTATTATAAAAATATGTTTACAGTAATTTTAAACTTATAATACGATATTTTATAAGTATTGTTATTCAAGTATCTTATTATTTGGATTATTGAATTTTTTAAATATCCATAACAATTGTTATGTTTCACAATTTGCAATTGGGAATTCAAATGTGTAACCTATTTTACTATATTCATAAAATGCACAATTCAACTCTTTTAGCGAGACGTACATTTTATAAGTTTTGATAAATTTTTAGGCATTCAAAATTTTCAAATTTCTATTATTACATAGTCATTTTGATTATTTTGTCAGAAAGTCTTTTTATAAAAAATATTATATATATATTTTTATAGAAGGATAATATGCCACATATTATTATAATTAAGTTAACATTTAACATTATAATAATTAAAAAAAGTAAGTTTCTACTCACAAAAAAGGTAACCATTTTTTTAAATATTTTTTATATTTAACACTAAATAAATAAAATAACTTTTCATCATTTTAACATTTTATAATTCTATTTTTAAAAAAAAAATTGGCAAATTTTAAGAAGCTTTAGAGTAAATAATACCAAATTAATATCCGTAAGATTGTAGCATTAGTGGATTGGTCTTAAAAAATATTTTACCATACATTTAAAGTTAATTTCATAAATTATTCATTAATATAACATTATTGTAATTTTAGCTACTAGAATTATGTACATAACATATATTTTCTAAAATAATTAAAAAATTGTTTTTTTCATTTTTTTTAGAAATTATTTTGTTATTTTGAAAAATTAATTTTTAATCAAAGAAAAAAATCAAATCAAAGGGTGGTTGAAATTGTAAATAAAAAAATAATTCAATTAATTACAAAATTAACATTGAAAATAACAAAATAAAATTTAAAAAGTAATTAAATATTATTTATTTTAATTTTATTTAGGGTCTAGCTTTAAAAAATAATTTTGATAAATAGATTTTGAAAATATGTCAATTAGAAATTTTATTATTTTTAAGAATAAATAATAAAGTTGTTTATTCAAAAAGTGGATGATTTTCATGTGGGCTCAAGTTTAATTAACTTTTTTTTTTATTGTGTGGTGTAAATAATATAATTTGGATTGTTAGGTTTTAATTTCAATTTTAATTAAGAAGGAGATTATATTATTAGAACCATGTATTTTCTAAACTATGTTTACATAATATTCTAATTTCCTATGCTACATTACTTCAATAAAACTAATAATTTTGAAATCTTCTAAATAACACCATAAATTTTAGATTTTGTAAATAAAATATCATAACAACTCTATTTTATATTAATCTAACTAAATGATCCACACATATATCATATAATACAAAGTTATAATTTAATTGATACATAATAACAACAAAATTTAATAAATTTCATGCTAAAATAAATTTACGTAAACACATTTAATATTTACAACATATAAAATTAAACAAAATGGAGTTTCATATCAAAGTAAATATACTATCAACTCCATTAATTCATTGTAAACTATTCATCCCATAGATTACGTATTATAATAAAAATATTATAAAATTTAATTCACATATTTCAATAGTAAAAATCTACTAATCAAATATACTCTAAATGCTCCCACGAATAATAATGAATAACAACAATAACTAACAAATTAAAATTACAAATATAAAAAATTAATACATATAAGAATATATATAAATTATAAAGAAATTTATAAGACAAACTTACCTTAGGTCCACTGCTTCTTCCCTGCAACTGCACAAAATGAGACTTGAAAGGCGTCGGTGGCATATATATAAACAGACTCTTAAGCGATGACAAAATTCTCGATCATCGTTGAATAGTCGTCAATAAAATATAGGACCTTTTAACGATGACATTGTCATCCCTGAAAGGTTTAACCTTCGGCGACAACTTTTGTCGTTGGTGAAAGTTTGTCAGGAAATTGGCCTAAACTTTCAATAACGATAGTTATCGTTGCTAAAAGGTTCTAACTTTCAACAATGACAAAAGTCGTCGTTGAAGGTCTGGGCCAATTTCCCATCGAATTTTCCTAAGCATTCAATGATGACATCTCCTGCCCAATTTTTTTCAATTCTTCCCACCATTTTTTTTTAGTCCCTCCAAATGTCATTTTAGATATCATTGATGACTTTGTTATTGGTGATACTTTTAGTAATGACTGGATTTTTGTCGTCACTAAAAATGTCGTTATTATTACTTTTTTTTCTTTTAGTGAAATTAAGAGTTTTAAATTTAATAAATAATATTTTATTAAGAATAAATTTTAAATTTATAATTATACATTCTCTTAAATTTGTTTATAATTACAAAAGTAATTTAATTACTAAATACATATAAATAAAGACTATAAATTGAATCCTAAATATAAAAAAAAAGCTTGAAGACCTTTAAGAAATATTATATACTACTTGAATTAAAAATTCTTAACACTCTTTTACTTTTTCATTTTACTCTCTAAAGCAAAATTTTATATTTTAAAAGAGTTAAATTTAATTTTTTTATTAAGAATTGTAACCCTCACAATGTTCTATAAAGTGCAATTGAACTTAGAGGATCCCAACTCACACTTCATAGATAACATTCCGTCACTTGGTGATTACAATGGCTGATCCAGATGATTTTCTTTTAGTGGACACTTAACAATATAATGCATATAACACTACGGCTTCAAATTATAATTACAATTTACGGATAAAAGGGAACAAATGTGTTCATAGCAGAGTGAAATTATGGGGAAAAAAATCACGAATGCAGAATAATCTATTACAATAATACGGTATGTGTAAGTTGCGATTATAAATTGCAATTTAAAATTATATATAACAATTATTTGTTTTGTTTTCTTAACAAGCACCAATAAAAGAAAAATACTATTATACTGAATCTTTAAGAAAGCTCAAAGAAAATAAACGATATTTATATTTGCTTCTTGGTGTTCTACGTAAAGGAGTTTAAAATCGATTTATTATTGATACTACACGAAATAAAAAGATAACATACCACTTAAAAAGTAAGAATAACTACGAGGTTTTATCAATGCTAATAATTTTTAATGCCATAACAACACTAAGTCATAATATAAAAATAGTTTTTATTAATTGTAGATTAAAACTAATTTTTTTATAAATTTAAATTTAATTTATTATTAGTATAAAATTTCTTAAGCCGTCAATGAATAGGAAGATGACAACTTGTTTAAAAGCAAGATTAACTATGAATTTTTACTTATAACAAAAAATTTAATAATATTTTAATAATATAATAACATATGACTAGATTATAGGGAAAGACCTACTCACTACAAGACGAAGGGGAAAAGTCAGTCTCTAAATCATGCATAAATAAATAATTAGCAATAGATTTATAAATTCCTTCGCTATTATCTATCATTAAAACCATTGGTAGATGAAAAAAAAATTGACATAGATCGATCAACTATCTATTTTGAAAATTTGCTGACAAAATATTCCCATCATTAAAATAATATAGTGACAGGTTTAGAATATAATATGTGGATTTTTCTTTTTATATTTGCGATGATCTTATTTGTTATTAAGTTGGTCATTACTTCAGAGATTGATTTTAAATCCGTCGTTAAATGAGAAATTATTTTCATCATTTCATTGCTAAATATGTCACTAAATAATTATCCTTTATAGCATCAGTCAATACTTGAACAATTTTTACAATGATTTTTTATATTTTGTGCCAATTTTCAAGTTGTCTCGCTTTGTTTCGTACGAGGCAATCACAAGCCAAAAACTTATTTTATACACAAACAACCAGGACCAGACCAATTTAGTCAATGGAATTTATTGCCATGATAAAAAATAGCCATAAATGTCATACTCAAACATATTATAAAATCAAATCCATATAATACACTAAACATCGTCAGATTTACAATGTAATAGAATATAAGAAAAATCCCTACTGGTCTCATCCCTCACTCAATTATAGGCCTTCTTCATCTCTATCAAGTGGCATTATGATATACATAGAGTATAAGGGCTTGAATTCAAAAAGTATAACTCAACCAAAAATCACAACATAATCATTCAAAAACTATAGTCATCACCAACAACAATTGATCTGCGAGTTTGATCTCTCCTTCAATAATATCTCAAAATAATATCTCAAGTTTAAGTCTTGTGAATAAAAAAAAATTATTATTAGAAGAACTTTACTCTTATGTTAAATTCAATTTGACTCAACTTCGGATTAGTCGGAACCCAATGCAATTATTGAATACCAAAGGTTCTTGGAAAAAAAAAAAAGAAAAAAAAAACTGTAGTAATCCATAATCCAAATGTGTCCTTTTCTCCTGCATAACCAGCCTAACATTGCATGCCTCACTATGACCATCTGAGAGTTCTACAAGTCCTTCAACCATTATTTCTCAGCATTTGCTTATAAAAGCATTCGGTAGTCCTCTAGATTCCCATCAAATCGTAAGTGAAATACTTTAAAAAATATTCAAATTCCAGACTTTGTGAATTTAGTTGATGCTATCAAGTGATTATTATGTTCAGTCTCGCGTATTCTTTCTATGATAGTATAGGTATCACAAACCAGATAGGGCGATCCATCTGCATTATAACAATTTTCACTGTGTTGAAAGACGAAGAACATACCAAGTGACAACAAACTCTAAACCTTGAAAAGCTTCAAATAAATAACTAAATAATAAGTAAATAAATCAATATGCAATGCTATAAAATATAATTATTTAATGTTTAGGTAATTGTATTTTTATTTTAAATATTGTAATTACATTAATATGGTATTACTTTAAAATAACTATGAATTAATTTATTTCATATGCCTATTGATGTTAACATGTCATTTAATGTCATTTTATACACAAAAGATCGTTTACAAACTAATTTTATCAAATATATCTAATATAATTAAGTAACTTAATAATTTTTTGCTTTCAACAAGTAGTTAGTAGCTTGCAAAGCAGTTAACAACTAGCTTACTAGTTATTTACATTAAACAAAGCCTATAATTATATGCTTCACACATATATTAATCATAAATATGATCAAAGCATTCTTCAAAATTTTAAGTGTCTCCCTAGCTGAGATAAGTTGTCATTGATATCCTCAAACTAAAGTGAAGTCATATCATGGAGAAATCACTAGCAATAAAAAAATTGAAGTAGAACTTATCTTCGTGCACTATAAGAAATTTTCTATTTAACAATAGAGTTGGTGATGAAAATTTTGTTGGTAATGCTTTTCAAACTACCCAATTAAATATGTAATGTCATTTTAATTTAGCAACGAATCATTTTAAACCCGTCACTAAATCTATAACTAATTTGGATTGAAAATTTATCGATAAAGTTAGCAAAGACATAATTTTTTTCATTTTACTAATGGATTCCATTTTAAAACTTTTAAAAATGTTTTAATAGAAAAATAATTCCTTTTCAAATAATGATGGAACTAATTACAGAATTTTCAAAAAAATTTCAAATTTATTGATGGATTGCATTTTAGTATATTGAGAAATATTTTGGCACAATAATAAATTTTTCTCAAATAATCAAATAGGAATAGAATAAGAAATTTTTTTCAATTTTACTACTAGACTTCATTTAAAAATTTTGAAAAATATTTTGATGAAAAGTTTTTTTTTTTTCAAATGGTAACAAAATTAGTGATAGAAAAGTCAATATCTACTGTTAATTCCATCACCAAACAAAATGCATCGATTCATTAAAACATTTTAGTAATAGATTAATCCATTACTGATTCCATCATTAACTTGAAAATACATTTAAATTACAATTGAAGCACTTTAATTCTGCATTTCCTGTCTTCTCTCCTCACTCTCCAAGCCATCATGCCTCGAACCCATTCCAGCGTCTTTGTTTGCTGTCGCTACCTTCGTGAGCAACAATGACATCCGACCTTTGAGTTTTTTCCCCCTGAAAAAGGTTAGTTAACTTTATTATTTGATTGTTTGGTAGCTTCTAAAAAATTTGTTCAATGTAGTAAGTAAATTATGTTTAAATTACGCTTTTGATATGTATTTTATGTATTACAATGATTAAAAACTATGATTTTGGGTTGAATTTGCCAATTTGATAATTTAGATTTGATCTTTATGTTTAAGTACAAAAGAAAGATGGTGAAACATTTGTTTTACTTTGTTGTTATATATAATTGTGTATGTAAGCTATATTAACTTATTATTATTTTATATTATATGTTAATTCATAGGCAACTAGTATAGGCCACACAACAACTGAAGTTGAAGTGTTCTTGCACACTCATTTTAAGAATGACACCAAGGAATTTGTAAAGTTCCAGTTAAAGAAGACAAGTAAAATTTATTGCTTAAGTTTTAATTTGCTTAATTTCAATACTTTTAAATTTAGCATTCTTCCATATGTAGTTTTTAAAAAATATTTAAGTTTTATTTTTAATTTGTAGGAAAAATTTTCTAAGTCATCGTAGGAGCATTCCACTAAACTACCATCTCAACAAGAATAAGGGCCTAATGAGCAGATTCGATGAATGGTAGGAGTAGTTAAACTATTAGGATGTACACATGCAAAGTATTTGTATATTTAGCGTTCTTTCATATGTAGTTTTTAAAAAGTATTTAAGTTTTATTTTTAATTTATAGGAAAATTATTTTAAGTCATTGGAGGAGCATTCTTCTTAAGCTTCAACTAAGCTACCATCTCAATAAGAATAAAGGGATGAAGGAGATTCGATGAATAGTGGGAATGATTAAACCATTGGATATATACATATAAAGATTATGGATTAAACTAGAGATGTAGTAGAAGATATAAAACCCTCAAGAAATATAGGGTATCATTTGAACTAAAGGTTCTTGACTAATTTGTTTGTATTTTTTTTCTAATAGTATTTATATAGGGTTTTGTTTCCTAAATTGCTAAAAAATTGGCAAAATTTTCTAATTTAGAGATGAAGAATTCTGTCATGGAAAATTGTATTGTTAATTATGAACAATTCACATGTATTTTTTTCAGATTAATGACAAAGTTAACAATGAATTCCAATTTAGCAATGGAATATTCCATTGCTAAAATTGAAAAATACAATATTTAGCAATGGAAATTCCTTTATTTTAATGATGAAATTTGTCCTTACTAATATTTAGTTGTCATTTGTTTTAATTCGTTGTGGGTGTCAACTTTTCCGCAGAATTGAGATTAGCAACAAGTGTAAAATTTCATCGATATTTAAATTTACTAATACACTATTTTCGAAAATTAAAATGATGCAAGCAACCGAGGGTTATTGGGCAGTGGGCAAGGGATTCTGAATCCTTAATGGGGGAAAGGGTTTCACATGGGTGAAATGAGATATGGTGAAACAAGGATAAAAAATTCCACCTCTTGTAAATCAAATAATTATAGTAAGGGAATCAAGAAACCAAGTCTATTTCCAATCTAGTAAAATTCTCCAAATTGCCTATGAGGATAAAAATTATAATTATAATTAAATATTATAACATGTATTTAAGTATATTTTTATTTTTAAAAATTATTCTTAAAAGCTAGTTTTAAAAATTATTTTTTATTTTTAAAAACTATTTATGATGTCAATATAAATAGAGAATAGAAAATATTTAATGAAGTAAATAATAAATTTTTTTATTTAATTATAAAACTGTTATCAAGAATGAAAGAATAAGTTTAAAAAATATTTGAAACTTATTCTTACTTTTTTAAATAATAATTATAAAAATAATTTTTAAAAATAAAATTTAAAAATATGTTGTCAAATAAATTTTATAATATTTTTATTTTTAATATACAAAACCGTTTTTGTGGGAACGGATTCTAGTTTTCGGGTCACTATTATGTAAAAGAGAAAGAAATCTGGCTACATGTATAACTATTCAAATGAAAGCATCTTCTAATATTTAGTATAGACCCGGGTCAATGAGAATACATTTCATTATGCTGGCCCCGAATATATTATTGACATGTCTCTTCTGTTTTATGCAAAGTTATGAACGTAGAAAGGCATCCTTGATGAATAATTAAATACCAAACTTTAAAGTACCATTGAAGATGACATGTGGTAAAAAAAATGATATTTAAAGGTGATTTGATTCGCTTCAATAATATATAAAGATTCACTTTTCAAAAAATAACAAAGTGATGGATTGTTTAATGGGATATTATTTAATAAATTATAAAAAATAAAATTTCTTATAAAGTTTCACTTCCTACAAAATATAAGAAATTATTTATCTATTTTTTAAAGTAAATTCTATTTCCTATATTATTTATAAATATAATAATAAAATTATCTTTTTTAAATTTAATTAATAATAATTAAAATTTATTAATTTATATTATAATAATAATAAAAATATAATAATTATTTTATTAATACTTCTTAAGATATTTAAAATTGAATTAAAAAAATATAAGAAGCTACTTTTTAAGAAGTGTTATTTCCTATATATCAACTAAATAATTTTAAATATTTTCTCATTTTTTATGTGACAATCAAATAATTTTAAGATTTTATAAAAAAAATTCATATATAAAGTTATTACTTTAGTTCCTGTAAAAAATTATTTTTTATACAAATCCAATGACCCCTTACTAAGATTACAAGCGCCACAAAAAAAAAAATTAAAGTATTTAGTATTCTATAAATAAAATTACAAAGAATATAAATTTTCTATAAAGCATATAACAATAAAAATATTTATTGATACAATTTTCGTATTTCATTCTAAAGCAAGACTCTTAAATAAATCATATAAATCATATGGGTAACATTTTTCTTTTATGGATGGTTGATATATGCAATTTTATATTTGTCACATAATTTTGTCTAGATAGACTGCAATTTTGATAAAAATATCTTCATAAAAATAAATAAAAATATATTCATATATTTTTAAATTGACACATCAAGTCATTTGAAAATAAGGCATAAACAAATAGAAGGGGCCAATACATTTGCACGTTTGTGAGAGGCACGTGGATAAGCAGGAAGTGGAACCCGCACCCTGAATTAAATAATGAGATGTAGATTGACATTGACGCAAAGAGCCTAAATGTAAATCCAAGGCCTATTGATTTATATTAAGCCTCTGGACAAACCTTGGGACGTGGGTAGGCCAGACAGCTGGTAATAGTCATATTGCTTAATTATGCTTCTGTTTTCATCTTGAAAATTTATGGTCGACTCTTTTTTCTTTTAATGGTATAACTTCATACAGTAAAATTAATGATTATAATTTAATTAATTTTAAAATAATAATTAAATTTACTTAAAATTTATTCATGAACCTTAACTTAGTAGTATAAATTTATGTCATTACAAAATATAGTGCATAATATATTCATATACACTCCCTATTCTAAATCATATTTCGGTAGCATACTAAATGTGATGGTCCTTGGGTTGGCACTTTGGATATCCTAATGAGCAATTCACAACTGCAAACTAACGTATCCTCTTTAAGATCTGTTGGATAAATATCAGAGGAATATTAGATCGGATTCATACATATCAAATATTGGAAACTTGCAGCAGAATATTCGAGATTTTATATTTGCTTTTACTGGTCAAATTGTCAATTACTTTAGAAAAATAACTTGTTCACGGATAAAATTTTCTTTTTGAGTGCAGAGAGAAATGAGAGAGAATTCTTAGAAATTCTAAAGAAATTGTTTCTGATCAACCCGTTTATTTTTTCCATTTACCTATTTATAATCGTTTATTAGGTCGGGTATGGATCAGGTTATGGATCCACTTTAGGTGACCCGAACCCATGATCCAACATTTCTCACTTGCACATAATAGGATTTATGCTCTCTCAGCATTTCATAAGAGAACATTATCTCTTATTCTCTGCAACAAATCATACAAGAAAATAAGTCGTGTAACCAGCATACTTCAAGAGCTCTTTACTATACATCTATTAGGAATATATAGCTTCTTGATAAATAATAAATCTTGAGTAGACTTTAAGTATGCAATACCCTAGATCATTTTATTACATTTGAATTTCTCAAATAATCTCATTCATATGCATCATATGCATTAAATATTGTATTCACAATTATAGACACTCTATAACTGGTATACCGGTGAATACAAACATAATGTGATATGTTTAATGATCTTCCTCTTTTCTCATATCTCTTGATTTTAATTTAATTTGTTTTTCCAATAATGTCTCGCTAGACTGAATTTCTCATAGTCCTTTGGTAACATTCTAAAATAGTAATTATTAATTTAAAATCTTAAGAAATAGAATAAAGTCATAAGGGTACAAGTATGAGGACTTTATTCCCTCAAAGGTCTCACACATCAAAGCTGAGATCTAGACTTTAATCATCTTTATTAGTCATAATATACACATATGGTATGAAACACATGTTACGGTATTCTCTCCTTTTTCTCATGGAGCTATGTCTTTACATAATGTATTTATACTGTACAGATAATGGTTCAAACATGCTTAATGTCTAACCTGAGTTCACCAATCTACTCTTTTTCATTTTCATCAGAACTTATATCTAGCAATTTAGACAGATGAAGTGAATTCATTAATTCACTTATGGTCTTATATATATAACCTCATCTTGCTCGTTAACAAAGCGACAATCATATTTTAAGCTTGGTTCTCAATTATCACTTAGATAAGAAGCTTAAAATTATCTCATCTCTTATCAATTACAAAAAAAAAAATTGATAAGAGGCGATTACCCATGTGAAAGGACTAATCTTCTATCTGTCCGACATACTTTTCAATAACTTAAGAATATTCTAAGAAACATTCTTATATCTATATATGCAGGCTTATAATAAATATAATTATTATTCAGACATTAAATTTCTATGAACATTGTGAAAAGAAATTACAATAATTGTATCAACATCTACGCAATCCTTAGGATTTCACATGTTTTATAAATACATCCCAAGGAATAGGCTTAGTCATAGGATTTGCTACTATCTCATGCGTAGAAATGTATTTCACATTCACTTCTTTGTGTGCAATCATATCCCTCACAAAGTTATACTTTGTGTCTATGTGCTTGGTCTTGCAATGATATTTGGGGTCCTTTGTGTATGCTATTGCTGCTTAGTTATCACAGTTTATTAAAACTAGATCAACGATGTTAGCATTTACACCTAAATGATCTAAGAACCTTTTGAGCCACACCGCTTCTTGTACTACTGCTGAAAATGCTACAAATTCAACTTCCATTGTGGATAAGGCTACGCATGATTGCTTCTTACTACTCCAAGATATGGCGCCATTATTTAGTAAGAAGATGTACCCAGAGGTAGACTTCCTTTCACCAAAGTCTCCTCCCTAATCAGCATCACTGTTGCCTTTCAATTGCAGATCATTTCCTTCATAACACAATGAGTAGCCGGTAGTACCTTTTAGATACCTTAGTATCCTTTTTATTGCTTTCCAATGTGCTGGGCTTGGGTTAGATTGATATCGGCTTACCATACCAATAGCAAAACAAATATCTGATCTTGTACACATCATTGCATACATCAAACATCCAACTGCACTTGCATAAGGAACTTTTCTCATATATGTTTATTCTTCTGGAGTCTTAGGACACATCCTTTGGCTTAGACTTTCACCTTTAGCAATAGAAGTGTCTATGGGTTTACAATGCTGCGTTTGGAATCATTCAAGAATTTTATTAATATAATGCTCTTGTGACAGAGATAATAATTTCTTTGAACGATTTCTTGAAATCTTAACTCCAAGAATATATGCAGCTTTGCCCATATCTTTCATTTCAAAATTAGATGATAACCATCCTTTAATTTCATTGACATACTCCTTGCTATTTCCAACTATAAGTATATCATCAACATATAACGATAAAATTATAAACTTATCCTTTGACCTTTTTATAAATACACAATGGTCTTCATCAATATAACAAAATCATTTGACATAATCACGTTGTGAAAGTGAATATACCATTGTCTCAAAGACTGCTTCAAGCCATATATAGACTTCAAAAGTCTACAAACTTTATTTTCTTAGCCTTCTTTGATAAAACCTAGAGGCTGTTGCATATAGATTTCTTCTTCCAAATTTCCATTGAGAAATACAGTCTTTACATCCATTTGATGTAATTCAAGGTCTATACTAGCAACTATAGCCAGTAACAAATGGATTGAGATGAATCTAACAACAGGTGAAAAAGTTTTTTCGTAATCTATTCCTCCCTGTTGTGTGTAACCTTTTGCTACTAATCTAACTTTATATTTTTCAACAGTGCCATTAGCTTTATGCTTGATTTTGAGAACCCATTTGTTCCCAATGGCTTTACGTGTTTTTGGAAGATCAACAAGTTCCCAAACTTGATTTGATCTCATAGACTCCATCTCTTCTTCCATTATTTTTATCTAATCTTCCTTATTAGGGCCAGAAAGAGTCTCTGTGATATTTCTTAGCTCATCTTCATCTTGTGTAATAGCTACAAAGGCTTCACTACCTTCAATATGGAAACGACGATGAGGAATGCCTTTTCTGCCACTACGTCACAATTAAGGTTCTGGAGAAACATATTTCTCAAAGATCCTCAAATTGCTCCCATTCAAACTAAGATCATTAATTATTTAAGTATTCCCATTTGGATTACTCCTATTTTAATCAAGATCACTATCATTTGCACTCGGGATTGGAAACATATTTCCTAAAATTCTCCCACTCGGAGGAAATGAGTCTTGAGCACTTGTATCCATAGTCTTGTATAAGGAGAAGTCCTTATTTATGTCGCCTTATTTAGGAAAATCATTCTCTAAGAATGTGACATCTCGTGATTCAAATTCTATGAAACTCCCACTGTCATGTTCACTAATGAACACATAGCTTTTGAATGTTCAGAGTATCTAATAAAGATACATTTCTTTCCTCGAGGACCTAATTTGCATATGGGTTCGAGATATCCAAGACATAGGCTACACATCCCCAAGGTCGTAAAATACTTAGGTCAGATTTTCATTTCGACCATAATTCATATGGTGTAGTGGAAATTGATTTGCTAGGCACACAGTTAAGGATAAATGTGGCAGTTAAAAGTGCATCACCCCAATAAGTGATAGGCAAATTTGCTTGTGCCATCAAAGATCTAACCATTTCTAGGAGCATTCGATTCCGTCTCTTAGCAACACCATTTTGTTGAGGAGTACATAGATTCGTCAACTGATGTTGAATCCTTTTTTCATCACATAATTGTTTGAACTGATCAGACAAATATTCACGACCACGATCAGTTCGTAATGCTTTTATTTTTCTATCTAATTGATTTTCAACTAAGCTCATATAGCTTTGGAAGCAACTCAATGCTTCAGATTTGTGTGTTATCAAATAGACAGTACCAAATCATGTAAAATCATCTATAAATGTGATGAAATAGAAAGCTCCATGCCTAGCTTTTACATTCATTGGACCACATATGTCAAAATGGATTAATTGCAAAGGAAAGTTAACTCTGGTTCCTTTTCCAAATGGTTTTCTAGTACTTTTGCCAGCTAAGCAATGCTCGCAAATAGATAGATCTGCTTTATCATAATTAGGCAATAATCCTTCTTTAGCTAGCCTATCCATACAATGTTGACTAATATGGCCAAGTCGAACATCCCAAACATTCGCATCAATTTTAGAATTATGCGATAATGTAAACATGAATAACTAAAATTACATTCATAATAATTAGTATCCATGATAATAAAACCATTTCTAATAAAACCAGATCTATAATGAGTTGTCCCTAAAGGTAATTCAATATTGTCATAAGCAAGATACAAATTAAAACCAAGTTTTAACAAAACTAACACAGAGATTAAATTTCGGCAAATTTGAGGTGCATATAAAATATCATGCAAGAGTAGAGTTCGGCTGCCTCGCAAGACTAACTTGTATGTGTCAATTCCTTGAACTGCAACTCGTGCATTGTTTCCCACATAAATCCATTTTGCTCCATGTGGTATTTGCTAAAATTCCAAGAAGGTGTCTTGATCCTTCGCTACATGGTCTATTGTCCCTGAGTCTACAATCCATAAAGGATGAGAATCTATTAGAAAAATAGAACTAGCTACACAAAGTTCACTAACTTGAGTATAGCTTAATACCCTTTTAGGTTCAGGGCAGTCACGAGCAAAATGCCCTTTCTTATTGCAATTAAAGCATTTGACTTTGGCCATGTTCTTCTTGAAAGGACGTTTTCCTTTCCCATGTTGGTTGTTTGTCGATTTCTTGCTGAAATGAACTGTTTTCTTTTTTTTCTCCTAGAACCCACCTTTATATTTGTGCTTTCACCAAGGAACTTTTCTTGAGCTTGATGAAGCCATATACACATTTGTATTAAGCTTAGTAGCCTCAAGCCTTTCTTCTTCTAGCTCAAGGTGGCGCACAACATCATCCATTGTTTGGATGTTTTCATTGTGGGTTAAGTGCATCTTCATATGCTCCCAGGAATGAGGTAAAGAACAAATTATAGCTTGGACTTGTTGCTCATCGGTTAACACATGACCTGCATCCTTTAATTCACAAATCATATTTGACATTTCTCATAAATATTCTTTCATTGAATGTTTAGGTTTCTTTTTGTAAGTGTCAAATTTGATTGTGAGGGATCTTAGTTTGGTTATAGATGTTCCACCAAAGTTATTTTTCATAGCAGACCACATGTCCTTAGCCAAGTTATAATTCTTAAATTCTCGCATGATGTGATTTTCCATGCTAGTCAGCAACGTAATACGAGCAAGAGAATTTTTTCTTTTTCAAGCTTCATAAGCCTCTCGGTCCCGCCTATGTTAGGTTGTATTTCCTGCCTCAGGCTCATCTATAACAATATTAAGTATTTCTAGAGCTTCTTGCTTTTCTAGCACATATTGAATTTTCATACTCCAAATTTCGTAATTATCACCATTCAATTTCTCACCCTTATTAAGTTCAGCAACAATGTTTTTGGAAGTAGTAGCCATTGTGTTTGTAGAAACACTAAGTTCTATATGTGGACAAAATTGCACGTAATTAATGTCTAGCCATACATATATATCTACTTTGACTCTAATTAATTATGTTAGAACTAGTTCACATGTAAGGTTTAGTGTCAAAAGGTCACTACGTTTTCAATCATTATCTAAATTCCTAATGTGATGCTAATGCTAAAATAATTAATTAAGCAAAGTATATTAAATAAAAGAACTTATAGATATGCAATTTCAATAATAATAATAATGATAAAAATTACATAAATTGAAATGTATTTCAACAATACAATACATAAAAGAAATTACATAAAATATCAGATATCAAACATTTACCTAATCTTACTATGTTTTTAAATGTTTAATTCTTTGTGGAAAAGAGCTAATAAACATATCATATAACTTTTAAGGAAACTTGACTTCAGTATTAGATTTCCTATCTACCTGACAGGCCTTGTAAAAATTCAAGTTATATCTATAATTTTTACACTCTAAATAGTTCAATACAAATTTATGAACAATATTGTTATATTGTTTGTATCCCTTTGTTCTTTCTAAAAGGAAATATAATATTTTCTATTAGAAATCAGTAGGTAAAGCTTTTCGTAAAGCCTTTAATTTCTTCGAATTTCGATTCATCTTTAAAGTACCAGCCCATATCAAGTTTTGAACTTTTTCGTGAAACTTGATAATATAATTTACAAGATGTACAAAATTATCTTTATAAACTTCTGGATCAACTTGAAGATTTTTGAGTTCGACAGTTAACATATTGACTTCTTCTCTTTGTGCTGGAATCCATATGACTCTTAGTGTACGTATAAGCCTCACCATTTTTCTATAATATATACAGAAATAAAGAACTCAATTAGATTTTTTAAGTAATAATTCGCATAAAAATATTTATATTTTTTTAAAAATATCCATAATTAAAAAAATTAATTTTGTACATCATGCAAACAATGTTTTAAAAAAAATTCTCACAATAATTATAAAAAAAATTTAGAAAAAAAATTGTTGTGAGCTGGTACAGTATATTAATATTGTTGGGTGACCCGCGCCGCTTAAAGAGCTTCGTCCAAGTGGTTTGATGCGTAGTTTGTTATCTACACAAGCAAGGTTGAAAGCCCACCCAATGCATGTTGGTTTTTTTTTTTATCAGAATAGTATTTCAGAATTTGTTGGGCGAGCTATAACAATGACAAGAGCATGGCTTCCTTGGTTAAAATTGCTAGTCCATCCGTAGAGGCATGGGTTCAAATCCAATGTTGACAGTTTCCTTTTTAACTATTTTTAGCCGTTTTCAAAAAATTATTTTTTTTGAACAGTTTATTTATTTATTTTTTAAACTGTCTTATAGTTTTTTTTAATTAACTACCTGTTCAAAAAAAATTTAAACTACTTTTTCAAAAAAAAATTATAAACTGCCATCCAGTTTTTTTAAACAGTTTAAAAAAAAACTGAATTTTGACAGTTTTCACCCATTTTTATGTATATTTTTTTTAACTATACAGTTTTTTTTAACTGTCCTTTCAAAAAAAAAGTTCAACTGTTTTTCGACAATTTTTTTTAAATGTTTTCAACCGCCTTACTGTTTTTCAACTATACAATTTTTTTTTAACGTTGCACTTAAAAAAAAAAGGTTTGAAAGGAGATGAAAACCTCCATAAAATTCTCGACATCTCAAGTTAATTTCCCCATTTCCGTGGCACAGGAGCCCGCTTCAATTCTCTCTCAGTTATACTTGTCAAGTATTACCCAAAAATGGAACATGCCGTAAAAAATATTTACTCATGCACGTTGTCCAGAAAATAAGAAAAAAAGGCAAAGGGAAGGGCTAATCTAAATTCTAAAGTAGTCACAAGGACTTTACACTTCCGAAAATTGAAGATCGCAAATACTTTACAAATCCAATTAAACTGATGATAAAATTACCATACATAAATATATAATGCATTGCATACTAGAAAAAATTATTTCAAGACATATAATGCATTTAATACCAGAAAAACAAACAATCACCGCTCTGATACCAATGTTGGATAAATATTAGAGGAATGTTGGATCGAATTCATACATACCAAATACCAGAAACTTGCAGCGAAATATTCGGGATCTTGTATTTGCTTTTACTAGTCGAATTCTCAATCACTTCGGAAAAATAACTTGTTCACAGACTAAATCTTCCTTTTAAGTGCAGAGAGAAATGAGAGAGAATTCTTAAAAATTCTGAAGAAATTGTTTCTAACCAACCCATTTATTTTCTCTATTTACTTATTTATAGGTGTTTATTGGGTCGAGGTATGGATCGAGTTATGGACCTATTTTGGATGACCTGAACCCATAATCTAACAAGATCAAATATTATAATTCTTCTTAATTGTTTAGGAGGAGGCACGCATAAAATGATATAAATTGATTTATGTCCGTTAAATCATTTTACTTTTAATTGGTTTAAATAAAAAATCTAGACAGTTTAATTTTTAAAAAAAATATTAATTAGGCTAATATAAAAATTATTAATTTTTAGTTATGATTAATTAATTATGGATAAACAATTTGTTATTTATTATAAATGACAATTGATCAAAACAAAGAAGACCTTTTTAGGCTTTTACTATGTTTGATAAGTCCTATCTGATGTTATTTGTTTAATTGAAATTTTGATACAAATTGTTTTTGTTAAATATGATAATTATTTATTTTTGTCTTCATCTTATTCAAATTTAAATTCTAAAGAGATATGATTATGATCAAATTAGATAAATCTTTTTACTTAATATTGTGATTAAGTTAGAATTATCCTTTTATAAGAATTTTGGTTTATAAATACTTATGCAATGCAAAGTTTGTTTTGTGAAAGGAGAAAAGAGAGCTTGTATTTGTAGCTCCTATAAGGAATTATTTGAGAACCCACAATTAACTTTTATTATTTTTCGGTGATTATTAAAAGTAAAAAGTATATATATTGTTTATAAGAAAAATATTCCATTAATTAAAAAAAGATTATGAGGTATTTAAAATGTATTTAGGATTTGAGTTTAAGAGTAATTAAATACTTTGTATTTCTTGATAATATTTGTAATAGATTTGTTTCTTGTCTTAGCCCATGCAACAGGGTAAAAGTTGAACCATGTTAAAAAAGGATTGTGAGGTATTTAAAATATATCTAGGAGTAATTAAATAATTTGTATTGTCTCTATAATATTTGTAATAGTTTGTTTCTTGTCTTAGCCCATGCAATAGGCTAAAAGTTAAACCATATTAAATTACTATATCTTGTTGATCTATTACTTCTTTAATCTTGATTTATACCAATACAAAACTTCCATAGCATTAGCATTTGATTTGAAAATTTCCTAAAGAGTGGTATTAAAGCCTAATTTATCAGGTTTAGATCCTACTTATTCAGATGATCTTAGTTAATTTTGCTATTACGTTCAATTTGGTTAAAGAAGTTTCAACATAGATTGTGTTAGGGTTTTTCAATCTTAGATTTTGTTTGAGCAATAACTTTATTTGTATTTTTCAAGTAATTTTGTTGAAACAATTGTCTATAAAGAATATAAAGCAAAATTTATGCATGTATGAAGTGTTTGTGCTCCATTAGAGGTGGAGTTTTGAATACATTGCTCTTTTATGGTGAAAATAAAGCAAATTTAATGAAATCCTCTTTGACACACATGTAAAATGCTAATGCTCTATTGGAGGTGGAGTTTTGAAGACACCTTTCATTTATAAAGAAGATTTGATTCAAAATTTAGTGGAACTACTTGATCTAAAGTTACTCTTGATTCAAAGGTTGAAGACTTTTAATGATAGAATTTATATCACAATGGAGATTGTTAGAATTTTACCATAAATCTTATTTTTATTAAATAGGATAATCAGTTATTTTTGTTTTCATCTTATTCAAAGTTGAATTTTGAAAAGAAAAAATTTTGATCAAATTAAATAAATCCTGTTATTAATATTACAATCAAATTAGGTTTATTCATTTGTAAGGATTTTGGCTTATAAATACTTGTGTAATGGAAGATTTGTTTTATGAGAGGAGAATGTTGAGATAGTTTATATTTGCAACCCCCATATGGGTTACTTAAAATCTCACAATTAGTTCTTACTCTTTTATGATAATAATTGGGAGTGAAAAGTATATATACCATTGTGAGAAAAATATAACACCAATAAGAAGAGATTTTGTAAGGTATTTTAGGTATATTTAAGATATAGGTTTAGGAGTGATTAAATATTATATATTTTTTTTATAATTCCACTAGTAGATTTATTTTTTTGTCTTTGTCCATGGAGTAAGTTAAAAAGCAAGCCACATTAAATTATTGTGTCTTGTTGATCTATTACTTTAATCTAGATTTATATCAACATATAGCTTCCACAGCATCACCATCTAATCTAAAAATTTCCCAACACAGTCTTCAAAGATGAAGGCTCTGTTAGTGTGTGTCCTAGAACCAATCATATAGATGATTGAAGTTATACACAATGTATTATATTTTATTTTAGGTAATTTAATTATTATATTTTATTTTTATAATTTTATTATTATTATGCGTAATTTATAATTTAATATAATAATTATCCTTGGAATAGCTTCGCTATTTCTAAAATGCCCCTAGTTAAGTATTATTATGAAAAGGATAGTAATAATACATCGAGATTAGCATGTATAGTGATTGATGATTACGAATCATGGATATGTGATATCAAGTCAATACATGAGTACATTACTAGTGAACAATGTACTGGACTGACCCACTATGAGAATATTGCATAGATAGACATGTCATAAGTTATTCTCATATGATCACAAATACACATAAACCTTTAACCTGAAGTCACTACGGTTCCCTACATGAGGAATTACTCACTTTAATATTATCTTATGTCATCTTTAATCAAGATGACAAGTAGGGCATTGATTGGGTGTGTCATAAATCGTGCAAAGGAAAATGAGTGATGTAGATGAAATTTTGTTACTCTTGTATAAAAGAGAAATATCCTTAGGCCACTTGATTGAGTAAGACTTAGAAATGCATGGCCATGCTCAATTGAATTAATATATGATATTAATCATTTATTTTAAGTCTACTCAGTATCAAGAAATATAAATTGAATATTGACGAAGATGACACATTCCATACCTCCAGTTCAATTTGGATATTATTACAAAAGGGTTATGATGCAAAACGTTGATCATATATTAGGTGGATGTCGAATCATAGACATTCTTACTACTTGAGTGGCAGTGATGTATTGCTAGATACCGCTTACTGTCTATGGCTCAATAATGAGTCATTGTCAACGTAATAAGAACCTACAGAGTCACACAAAAGGAGTAGGAATAAGATAATAATTAATTGAACTTTAATTATATTAATATCCAATTAATTGGACTTATTTTCGTGCATATATATTATTAAGAATAATAAATTCACATAATATATATATATTATGTGATATTATTTGATATTAAAGAAATATTAAATAATTACGTTATTAGATATTAGATAAATATATTATGAGATAATATTATTTTAATATTTGATAACTATATGCAATTATCTAATATTAAGATATTTATATTATGAGATAATATTATCTAATGTGATATAATTAATAGATAAGTAATATCTCTCCTCATTATCTCTAGGATAAGGATAAAATGAGTTGTTAAGTGTGATTAGGATTTTAGAAACATTATCCTAGTAGGACTAGGATTGTGGCTTACCTAAGTTCTATAAAAAGGGGTTGAGGGCAGCATATTAGAGACACACTCATAGACTTCCTAAAATCTAAAATCACTCAAAAAACATCAAAATCCTAGTTCCTAAAGAGAGAAACGCATCCTAGCAGATTCGTGGAGGGCGAGAGGTTGTTGTTCACTCCGTGTGGATACCGTAGAGATGCTGTACCTTCCGACCGGCGTTTGATTCATCCACTCTCAAGTTTTGATCAGTAGAAATATGAGTGCCCAATAGGTAAAATCCTAATCATTGATTTATGCTTTTTGCATGGATCCTAGGTAGAATTCGGATCAAAACTTTGAAATTCCGCTACATGTAATAATCCGAATTCCTAACAGGCTCATTCTTTCACAATCTCTCACTTTTCTTTAATCTACTTTCTAGATGTGCCTTTTAAAATCCATTTGAAACCTTAACCTATCATCACTCCAAAATTCAAATTTACCCAACCACCATCTAGCTTATGAACATACTGTGGTTTTTCCTCTAACATAATAATGCCATGCCTTATTATAGTAATTTTATCCACTTGAGATTCTAAGAATTTTATGAAAATAATAGTAAAAAAAGTCAATCAATTTTGTAAGTGATTAATAAGTGCGAGGCTTTTGTAACATTATACAATAGGATTCATTACTTTTACAATTTGGATCTCACTACAAGATGATACTATGAGGAAAAAAAAGAAACTGAAAAATGTAAGCTAAAACTAAATTAAATCATTGAAAAGCAAACATTCTAGTTAGAAATGATTTAGCAACCATAAATAAAAGGTTATGGGCATATTAAGTTGCAATTTGGTTAAAATTGTTGGAAATTGAACCAATCAAGGCATTGCTCACCCATACTTGAAATCACAAGTAGAAAAATCACACTCACTTATAAAAAATGTGTGATCTACAATAAAGTTCAATTTTTTTATTTGAAAAGGATATGATATTAAAAGTAAAAATAAAGATGCAAAAATAAAATAATTGAATCAATATGTGTGTCAATTCTTAAAATGATGCTTAAATGTCAAATGAAATAATGATGAAAGTTTTTTTGTATTCTTTAAATACCATTAAAAGATGGATGTGTAAAAAAAAAAAAAACTTTAGTATGCTAGCAACCACTCTTCAATTGCAAGAAGGATCATTTGCTTGTGATTGGAAATCTTCTTATGTAGTGAGACATTATATTCCTTCATTGAAAATTTAGATCATAGTTCATAACCCTAGAAACCTTTTTTTTTCTATTGATTTGATTAATTTCCATTTTAAAATTTAAGAATTATAAGAAATATTAAATATTTATTATTTTGTAAATACTTTAATTCTCACATTTCAGTCATTCTCTCTTTAAATAAGCCAATGTTCACATGTTCCAATCCAGTCCAAAAGTAGATCAAACTAGTCTATGGACTTATCTATTTTTATTGTTTTCTTGTACATGTTTTATGTTTATTGATTTTGTTATTTATTTTCATTATTTAGTGTGTTTAATTATTTTGAATAATTGGGTTCATGTATTTTCAAATAATTAAATTGTGTTTGGATTGGCTTGTAATCTTAAGTTAATGTATCAATTTTTTCTCAAAAAAAGATACTAAAGTCCAATTATTAAATATAAAAATTAAATGGATTTGGATAGCAAATTAGCTTATATTTGTGTCATGTTAGCCAGTTTAAACCATATTTCATCAAACTAAAGTTGTTTAAGCCTATTTTTAAATGAACTATAAATTATCAACTTCCTAAGGTATTATCATATCTTCCTACAATACTAAGGTTTAAATACATGTTTGTTAATATAGAAGATATCAAGAACTTAGCCTAGCATGTAAAGTCTAACAATTAGAGTGTATGATTTTTTATGGCAAGCTTCATCATCTAAGTGATTTTCCTCAATGAAGAATAGTTAGTACATTATTCTTAAATTTAGTAATGAAATAAGAAACCACAAACTTGTACTTTATACAGATGGAATGAAGCCAGATGGTAATATGAGCAAGAAACATAACACATGGCCTATGATGTTAGTGTTTTATAATTTACCTATTTCATTATGTATGAAATGCAAGTATATAATGTTGTCATGATTAATTTGGGCCTCAAGCAACTAAAAAATGACATTGATATTTTCTTAACATTACTTATTGGAGACTTGAGACAAACATAGATGAATATGAGTTAGTATTTAACCCATATCGTTAAGAGTCATTCAAGTTGCATGCCATGCCTTTATAAATAATAAACGACTTTCTAGCGCACAAAAACCCAAGTGGATATAATGTTAAAAGACATAAAGCATGATCTATTTGTGAAAATGACATGTAATATTCTTAACGTAAGCATGGAAAGAAAATAATGTATTTTGATCACTAAAGATTTCAACCTCGATCCAACCACTATTGCAAGTTAAGAAAGATAGGTCACTAAAAGGAAGCATTAGCTTTAAAACCTTTAATTAAGGAGTAGGTTTTTGAAAAGGTGAAAAATATTAAAGTAATTTTTTAGCAAACCTAATGCACTTGCAAGTGGCTATACTCTATAAAAGAATAAGTCCATATTCTTTAATCTTACATATTGAAAAGACCTATTTGTTAAATATAACATTAATATCATGCATATTAAGAAAAATATATGTGATAGTCTGATTAAAATGCTTTTGAACATGCTAAGCAAGACATAGGATGGAGTTAAGGCTAGATTAGACTTCCTGAGATGACTATATGGAAGGAACTAGCATTAAATAAAAAGGGTTAATATACATATTTACCTTTAGCTTGTCATACCTTATCTAGGAAATAGAAAACAAGTTTCTATGAGTTTTTACATTAAGTGCCCTAGGGAAAGTCTTCCAATATCCAAAATCATGTTTCTATAAAAGATTTAAAATTAGTTAATTTGAAGTTTTATGATGTCATGTTTTAATGGAATAACTTCTACAATGACTATTCATTCAATATTGCTTAAACATGTAGGACAAGCTATCATGAGATTTTGCTTTTTCTTTAATGTAATATGTACTAAGGTCATTAATCCAAAGGATTGAGATAACTTGCAGAGGGATTTTGTTGTCACATTGTACTAACTTGAGATATATTTTTCACCTTCCTTTTCTAACATCATGATATATTTAGTAAGGGAGATAAAATTTTATAGACTAATTTACTTAAGATGGATGTATTTATTTAAGTGATATATTAAGATCTTAAAATGATATGCACATAATTGAAATTAACCTAAAAAATGTATCATTAAAGGTATATAACTAACGATGTTATGGAGTTTTGCACTAAATATTTATTAAATGAAGATGCTATCAAGTATTGCAACCTTTTCATAACGAAAGAATTGTAGTTAATGGTACATTAAGGAATTGAGTGAAGAGCATAAGTCATGAAATATATCCATAAGCACACCTTTATATCCAATAAAAAAGTTAAAAAGTTGAGCCTTACATGCATAAGTATATTACTTCATAAAAGAGTTCAATTGTGGCAGGATTGAGCAATGGGTTTAAGCTAAACATACTAGATCATTCGTTACATGGTTTCACAACTAAGTGAGGAGCATGACAGTATAAACACTAGATTCTATTTTTGAAATTATAAGATGATTAGTTTATAAGCCTAACATAAAGTTATATTTTATTATGGATATGATATCAATGGATATTCCTTCTACAATAAGGGATAAGATAAGAAGAGTATTATGTAAAATAATAGGATTGCTATAAAGGTGTAGGAGAAGTATATCTTTAGTGCTAAAAATGAGAACCCTGTCTACATGATAATGTCATATTATAGGTCATCAAAAACATATAAGAGCTTAACTATGTCCAATTCAAAGAGCTTATGCTTTAATATAAGTAAGGAAAGAATAATAACAATATTAAAGTGGGTGAATGAGGATTCACATTGGTGGATCTTAGTAAAAAAGGTCATAAAAAGGAACCATTTATAATGACATTTCAAGCAAAAAGTGCTTTATATGATAGATTGTGTTGATAAAAAGTGGTCTCTAGTTCTTTAAAGGAAGAAACAAATTATTGGTAATGGAAATGAAGAGGACATAGCCTCTAATATTGAAAACATGCCCTTTTGGTAAAGGGATATAGGTTAAAGATCCTTTTAAAGAAATTTCCTAATACAAGTTGAAAGTACTGATTTTCTTATTTTTAAAGTAATGCTTACATACATAATTACTTGTTAATTAGTATGCATTTCATTAATATAGGTTTCACATTAGAGAAAAATATGATGAAAGGACAAGGATGTGAATACTTTCATATAGAAAAATATTTTGGACAATTTCAAGATAATTTATGCTTTCACCAAT
Organism: Sindora glabra; assembly: GCA_020226215.1. Lineage (NCBI taxonomy): Eukaryota > Viridiplantae > Streptophyta > Magnoliopsida > Fabales > Fabaceae > Sindora > Sindora glabra. The sequence continues at coordinate 18,441,276 of CM035233.1, forward strand.
AAAACTTTTCTTTGTGATTGCTTACAACTATCAAATTGCCATGTAATTATTTTTTTATAGTTTGAAACATAGACTACTTGTATGCCAACATTCAATAGTATAATTTTTTCCTTAGCCTAGTGAGGCATGGAATTAGTGTAATGGCAAATGTTGCTTAATAGATATTAGTTTCTATATCATTTAGAGTGTTATGTATATATTTGAAATTAAAATATTGTAGAGTTAGTTTTTGTTTCATTTAAGCGTTTTATGTATTTGGAATTGTGAATAGTTTAGTAGGAAATATTCTAAAAAGTTATACAAAATAAAGGGGGTGTACAGAGGTGAACATAGGGTGTTCAAAGAAGATGTATAGAATAAAAAAGGTGTAAAGAGAGGAACAAGGTTTTTATTTATTTTTTCTAGGAGGGGATCATGCCATGTTGATTATTTAATGAAATCAATGTAGTATATAAGACATTCCATATTAGATTTTTAAAACCATTTATATCTATTATTGAATTTCAGCAATGATTTTCTAGTTAAAACTAACATCTTTCATTTAATAATCAATGTCTTATCTTACTATGTTACATTCTCCTAAAAAAATGACTTTGATTTTTTTATAAAAAAAGTTGGTGTTATTTAACCTTTTAATGTTGTTTATATAACTAATGGTAAAACTTATATATAATGACACTCATTTAAATGTCAATTGAAAACAAATGGGGTTTTCATCAAATACTTGATGTCTATTTGTATTTTTGTAGTAGTGCTGTAACATTACAAAGTAGGATTCGTTACTTTTACAATTTTGGTCTCATTACAATATAATATTGTAAAAAAATAATAACCTAGAAAATGTAAACTAAAAATATTTTAAATTATTTTAAAATTTTGGTTAAAAATGGTTTAACAACCTCAACCAGTAGTGAGCATATTAAGTTTCAATTCCATTAAATTAACTAAGCTTAAAATTGACTAAATCAAACTATTGCTCACCCTATTTAAAGTATATATAGAAATATCACACTCTTTTGTAAAAAGTATGATTTGCAATGAAGTTGAATTCTTTTTCTTTGAAAAGATATGATAATAGAAGTAAAAATAAAGATGCAAAAATAATATAATTGAATCAATATATGCATCAATCTGAAAATTAGGCCTAAACATCAGAAAAAATAATAATAATTTTTTTTTGTATTCTTTGTATACCACTAATAGATGGATGTGCAAAAAAAATTCTTTAAAGAAACTTTGGTATACTAGTAGTTACTATTCAATTGCAAAAGGGTGATTTGTTTGTGATTGGAAACATATGTATGCGATGAGAGATTATATTCCTTAATTGAAGATTTAAATCATAATTTGTAATTTAAAAAATTTCTTAAAAAACAACTAGGTTACAAACAAAATCGATTTGATTAATTCCCATTTTAAAAATTAATAATTACAAAAAATATTAAATATTATATTATTTTTGTAAATGCTCTCAATCTCACATTTTAATCATTCTTTCTTTTAAATATGTTAATATTCACGTGTTTTGATATAGTCCAAGATTGGAATATTGGATTAATCTGTGGAGTTATCAATTTTTTTATTTTATGTATATGTTTTATGTTCATTGATTGTTATTTATTTTATATTGTTATATTTAATTATTTTGAATAATTAAGTTTAGGTGTTTTTGAATAATTAAATTATGTTTAGATTGGTTTATAGTATAAAGTTAGTGCATTAGTTTTTCTTTTTTTAAAAAAAAATAGATACTAAGCCTAATCATTAAATATAAAAATTAAAAGTAAAAAGATTTAGCTAGTAAATTGACTTGTGCCTATGTTGTGGTAGGTGGCTTAGACTATACTTTGTTAAACTAAAGTTGTTTAAGCCTAATTTTAAATGAATCGTAAATTATGAAGCAAGCTAACCTATGGGTCAATTGTTTGTTTAATACCTCTAATCATATTTTCAATATATATATATTTGAGATTTATAAAAATATTTTACGGAAGACTTGCAAAAAGTCACATCAATTGCAATGGCCACCAAAACAAATTGTTTTTCTTTTGTTTCATAGTTGGGGCTAATAAATAATTGATTATAAAATAAATAAACAAGTAAAATGCAAATTATTTAGACCTTTTTTAATATTAGAATTAATTACACATGTTTCTCCTAATTGTAAAAAACTCATTATCATCATCTTTAATTTTAGCGTAAAAACTATGTTAGATACCCTTAACGTGAAATTTTTGTTTGAGACAACATGACTTCATTTTGTTTATAAACTAAAAACACATTTCAATTCTTGAATTATGAAATTTCTATCATCCTTAAGAAAAAGTTAGTATCAAAATGGTCATGGAATATTGGTTTCGTCCAAAATTTTAATCTTTCTATTTGAAGGCAAGGATAAAACATGATAAATTGGCTAAGTTGGCATCATTCAATGCTAACTGGACTGTTAGTTGCTAAGTGGACCAATAACATCCCTCATTGTCATTCATATGATGTTGTTCTACTTCAATACAAAAATTCAAAAGGTTTTCATCTTCCTTATTTATATAGCCCCGATTTGCTATCAAGGTTTTACAAAAAAGCAACTGTCAAAAGGTTTTCATCTTCCTTATTTATATAGCCACGATTTGCTACCAAGGTTTTACAAAAAAGCAACTGCAGATATTATTTAGTGAAGTTGATGCACAAGATCAGTGGAGATTCTTTTACTAAGAGTGAAATATATACAGATTTCTGTTCTTCTTCTTCTTCTAACCTTGATTATGCTATTTTGTGTGATTATGACCCAAGGCTAAAGTCACTGACAAGAAAGACAAGCAAAAATCTTAGAAGGAAGTTCATGAGATGCCTAAAGTATAGATCTAAAATGGAAAGATGTGATTACTTTAAGTGGGTAGATTGTGAGAACTATAAAAAGATGGAATTTTAGATAAAATCATTATCCTATCTTGCAGTTACTTCTTAGGCTCTGTATAGGGTTATTGTTGCTGTAATTTAGGTTTAATATGTATGCTATAAATTTAAAAGGCATAATGTTGGAGGGTTTTATAATAGGGGATTGTATGTAATAGAAAACTCTTAAGAAATGGAAAAAATTTCCTTTGAAGGCACTGGCTGCATCTAAAATAATGTTGTGTTAATATGACAATCATTTCAATTAAAGCAAACTTTTAAACATGTTATGAAATTTTCTATCCCTATTTTTTTTTCAAATCATGATATTGGTTTTAAAAGATTAGGTCTAAATTTTTAATCATTGTGTGATGAAAGCAAAAATATTTTATCAATTTTAGTTTCTATTTTAACAAAGCTATGAGTAATTTTACAAATTTAGTTTCTATTTTTTCAAAATTAGCTTAAAATAGAAACGAAGTTAACAAATAAATAAATTATATTATAATTAATAATATAAGAATTACACTAAATGAGTTAGTAGTGTGAAATACACATAAAATTTAGAAAATAAATTTAATTTTTCCTTCGATTAGATCAATTGTTACTAGAATCTATAATATAAATTGAGTTTAGAAAATGCTTAACACAACATTAGTGTAATGTAAATGGTAGCAGTTTTAGGATGTTTTTGCCAATTCGTACTTCTAATAAAATTTATACATAATTTTTTTCTTGATGAAACAAACAAGACTCTCTGATTAAGTATACTAACAAAATTCTTCCATATAATGTTTTTACTCCATTTTCTGAAACTAAGATAAGCAGCACCTTGTAACTAAATTAGCCATTAATTTAAGAAAGTAACTATCATTACAAAATAAAGACATCCCTGAATAGTGCATATATACAAAATAAATTTCTTGCTAATAGAAGCAACAAAAAATGGCTAAACTTAACCTAGTAAATAATGCTCAACAATCATCTACACCTTTCAACTTCTGTACAAACTAAAATAAAATTTATTAGGTTCCTTTGAAGCTTCCATTTACTTTGTAGATGAAGTAATTGTTGTGACATTGCTCATTGTAGATTGTTGGGAAGCTACTTCTAGTCCATGTGTAACTGCTAGATGCCTTAGATTCTTTACTTGTCTTGGTGGATTAAAATAGCTAACTTTTTATGATGGAAGTCACCGTATGGGGCCCATCTAGTGGTAATGCCCTATCAAGAAAATAAGCAAGTGCACTGTTAAATATGTTATAGGGGATAGGCATATGCGTAGAAAGAGTCTTGAACAGTACCAAATATGCGTCCTTTTGCCCTTGTTGTTTCAACCATAAGGTGTTAAACTAGATTGTGGCATTGATTTCTTGGCAGAAGGCTCGTGATACAAAACCTTGTTGCTTTCTTTACACAAAACCAACGGTATTATTTATGAATAAAAGTAAAGCAACCTAATATATTTAGCTATATTTAGTATATACATTTGCATTACAATATGTAATTTCTAAAGAGACTAATATATTTGATCAAATAAATATTATTCATTTAAAAAGTATTTAGAAAAATTGTTTAGTAAATTAAATAATATTTATTTTTTATTATTTATCACAAATTACATTTATATAGAATTAAAGATGGACATATATATATATTTCATTTCATATAAATAAATGTTATTTCTTTTTTATATATAATTTTATGTTTTTTAATTTATTTTTTAATATTTAAATATGTATATATCATTCTAATTGTGATAATGATCACTGTTACAATAATATAATAGTATTATCAATTAATAATGAGTTAAAAAAATATAATACATTCTCTTATTTATTTTGAATAAAATTATATTAATTTCATAATTTAAAATTATAACTTATATTATAAATTATTATTAATTAAAATTAATTAAATTTGTATATCGCACAAATTACAAATTGATTATTGATATTAGGCATATCCCCTAACCATTACCAAAAATTTAATTATGATCCTGCGAGACCTGAAAACCGGACTAAGAAACGTACCAAATTAAAGATGGTAGACTGGTGTTAGGGTGTGAGATTGTGTATATACATTTTTCGTTCAAGAGGAAGAATTTATATTTTATAATTAACATATTCATGTCCTTAGTAGTACAATCACATTCAAACTTACTTTAAAAACCTTACTCGTCTCATATTTTATATTTGAATTTAATATTATATATATGTATATATTAAATAATTTATTATTTACTATTAAAATAATTGGTTTAATAGTACCAAATTATTATCTCATTATAGAGGTAGTATATTCAATGTATGATAGTGTTAATTTATAATTAATGAAAGAGTGAAAGACATTTGAAATTGTTAACACTTTAATAGAATTGTAATGAGGTGATGTGAATTCCAAAAGTGACAAGGCACTTCCACATTTATTGGAGGGTCCAATGATAAGAGTTAAGGTTAAAAAGATCAAGGAAGAATTTCAAGGGCTTATGGAAAGAGTTTGGATGCTTAAAGAAGGAAGATTAGAGGGGAACAATGAAATTATAAGGTGCATTATAGCTAATCAGTCCTAAGTGATATGAATTCCAAGGAATGATCCTATATCATCACCACATCATCAAGAGGTGGAGCTACATTAGTGTCACATCAGCCACAATTCATATCACTGTCACATCAACCATAGTCCTAATTGACGCCACCTCATCTCATTTTCTATTATTTGATATTTTAGGCTTTAATACAACATTTAGGATTTTAATTTGTATTTATTTTGTATTGCATCACTTTAGAGTATTTTAAGCTTATTTGATATTATTTGAGCCCATTTTTCAATTAGAGTTTTAGGGAGTCAATAAGGAGACTTGTTCCTTATTTTAGTAAATTTTAGATTTTAGATTTAAGACTTGAGTTTTTAGAGTTAGAGAATTTGGCTGAATGTCTTTCTTGAATTCTTGAATGAACTTGTGACTTATCAAAGGGCATTCAATCTTTGTGACGTCAAATATATCTTTTATTACTTCCAATTTTTTCTTTTTTGAAGCATGATGAGAATATCACTCCTTCTTTTTCTTTGATTGCATTTGATTTAGGATAGATCTAATACAATTTCACATTATGACGGATCCATTCTTTAGGTAGTAATTTAACTTAAACTAAATATTTTGCAAAAATGAAGTACTGTCAAAGAGGTCAAATGAGTTTATATTTGATACTAAAACGTGATCGCATTGCACGTGCATCAAAGACACATGAAACAGTATTATGTGTTCCATAATTTCCTTACATGTATATAATATCATTGCATCTGTAAAAATAAATAAATTTTACATTATTAAATTTGTATATAAAACATAATATGAAATTTAGACCATGAGTTATAACATGCACAAAATAAATTTGTGAATACATTGTTAAGTGCAAATATCAGTATCGTAAATTTAACAATGAGAATTGAAAAACCTAACCTATTTCGGTTTTTAAACTTACGTCAATAATGTTCTGTGTATATATAACGTTTTCCTTTTAAAATAATGGGGGCTTTTTTTTTATTAAGCTATGAAATTTATCGGCTCATTCTAACATTAAATTCGGAATGAATTTATCTTTGTATTGATATCTTTTAAGTAATGTTTGATTCGTAAAATATTTTTAACATTCTCTAGAATGTTTCAAGGAAATATTGCATTCTTATATTTGGTTCAAGGTTTGAAAAAAAATACTTGAGAATATCATATTTTCAAAAATATTTTTGGTCTAACTTTCTTCCAAAATATTCCTATGGAAGGAAATAAGAATATCAAATTCCCATAGAATGAGAATGCTAATACTAAAATAAAATGATAAAATTATTTTCATATTTAATTCTTTGGCTTATTTATCACTTTGTCAAATGATTTTTAATTTAAACTAAAAAATAATTATTAATTTATTTTTAAAATATTTTTATTATTAAGAAATACAATAACATTAATTTTTTAACTATAATTTATTTTCTATTATTATTCCTAATATTTGAAAATTTATTTTAATATAATTATATATACATATGAGTTTTTCATTAAAAAATAATATAATAGATTTCGAATTTCTTTAAAAAAAGGCATATTTATATCTAAAAATATAAAATAATAATATTTTTATATTAGAGAAGAAATTATAATATAAAATTTAATACCAATATGAAATATAATTGTGAAAATGATTTAATAATGAAAATTTATTATTTTATAAAAAGAGAAATAGCAAAAATATGTAATATTATGATAATAATTTAAATAAATTATGCTCACATTATTTGAAATTTGATCTAATAATAATACTGATTATAATAATGAAGTATAAAATATTAAAATATAATAAAGTATAACATATAAAAATATAATACATTAAATATTAAAATATAATCGTAAAATATTTATATATATGTTAATAAATTTTTAGTTGTTAAATATTAAAATTTAATTTATCAGGTGTTAAAATTTTTTTATTATTTATGTTAATACCAGTATGAAATTATAATATAAAATTTAATACCAATATGAAATATAATTGTGAAAATGATTTAATAATGAAAATTTATAATTTTATAAAAAGAGAAACACCAAAAATATGTAATATTATGATAATAACTTAAATAAATTATGCTTACATTATTTGAAAGTTGATCTAATAATAATAATAATAATAATAATATTATTATTATTATTATTATAATAATAAAGTATAAAATATTAAAATATAATAAAGTATAATATATAAAAATATAATACATTAAATATTAAAATATGATGGTGTAAAATATTTATTCATATATTTTAATGAATTTTTAGATGTTAAATATTGAAATTTAATTTATTAGGTGTTAAATATTTTATATTATTTATCTATTTTTAAATGAAAATATGATTTACTATATTATATTTTATAAAAAAAATTGATAAAAGTATTTTTGAAACAATCTCAAGATTCCCAAAAATATCAAATATGAACCAAATATAGTAATATAGCATATTTAGAAATTTGGCAAAATATTCTTAAGAAAATTTATAGTGAACCAAACATAGAAATGTTACATTCTCATTAATTAAATTTTTAAAAATTATATTCTCAAGAATGTACACTCTCTTAAAAATATAAAATTCTATGAATCAGACGTCACCTTACTTCTTACTTAATCTAAGCACTCAATAGGGTCTCAAGGTTATAAAAGTTCTATTTTTTTTCTTTATAATAAGTAAATTATTAACTATTAATTGACAATTGTTAAGTTATTTTATTATATTAAAGGTATTAGTAAAATTAATCGTTAAATCAACTTATAAATATAAAATGATAAAAGAATATGTGAATATCAATAAACATAGAAGAGTATATTGATTTATATCTATTTTGAGGTCAAATTAAATTAATGAAATTAAAATATTTAAAATAAAAATATAACTATCTAAATTTTAATTAATTTTGTTATCCCTTTTAACTTTGTTAAAAAAAGGAACAATCATTGATATTATAATATTATATTATGTTTCATATGATGGAATAGAATAAAAATAAATCAAATGAAAAAGATTTACTTGGTAAACACTAAGAAATGGTCATTCCATCATTTATGAAATGAATTTTTTATATCCTTATTTCTCATATTTTCATATATTTCAATATTACCTTTTATTAAAATGATATCAATTTTTAATATTTTTCTATTTAAATATTTTGGTGATTATATATTTGATAATAAAATTTAATATAAAATATTTTTTATAAAAAATTACTTAATGTAAAAAATTTGAAAGATTAATTTTTTTATTCTTTTATTATAGAAAATTTTTTGTTAATTATAATTTTAATAATTAAATTTAAAATATATTTATCATTGATCATATCATATATTTTTTTATTTAACATATATTAAAATTTTATTATTTAATATATTGTTCGACTCTAGATATGTATATGTTCAATTATAAAAGGCTTATAAATAAAAAAAATAACAATACCATCTTTTATATAAATATAATTTTAATTTTATACTTTCTTTTTATTTTTAAGGTTATTATTGTCATTAATACCTTTTTATTAATTTCTATAACATTTGTTGTATTAAACATAATTATAAAATGCATTCCACACCAAACCTAGTTATGAAATAATTATTCCGTTCCATTCAATTTTATTCTATCATTCCAAATAAACATTAGAGGAAAAAAAAGAATAGTAAAATTTATATAATTAGGAGATAGGCTATCAATTGACCAAAAGAATGAAAATTTTGAAATACATTTGAGAAGTTACAAGTGACAATAAAATTTGTTATGACAATACTACAAAGTTACCTTTTGATGTTAATTATTTAATACATCTAACATCAAGCTATAAATGAGCATCATTATATATTAGATCATTTCACATTGATTTATATAAACAATGTAAAAAAAGATTATTAGATCAATTTTTTTAAAAAAAAATTGACATATATTCTTTTAAACATATTTTAATTATTTTATATTTCATGTCAATTTTTAGTTAAAAAAACAAATGTGAAATGTTTACATGATATTTCATTAATACTAACTTTTATTTTTGATGCTAGAATATTTATAGTAGAAATCAAATAAACCTAAAATCTTGCCAAAGCATGTATTTCAGTTAAAAATTTTGAAAGGTCATAACTTTATATTTAATTGTTTATTTCAAGCAAGTTTTATATTAATTTCATATAATTTTTTGAGATTTATCACCCCTTCCAGAATTGCTAAAAATGATTGTTTTCATAAGCTTTTTTTTTTTAATTTTTCTCTATCTCTTATCATTGTTTAGTTGACTTTGGACTTCTTTGCAATATTTTATCAAATACATAATAGGCAATTAAAACTTAGATATAGCCTAAAAAATTATACAATTGAAACACAAAAAAACATTAAAAAACCTATGAAAAAATTTAAAGAAATGGAAGAGGCAAAAATTTGAGAAATAAAGGTAGAAAATGCACCTTCTATATTTTGAAACCACTTTATACTCATTACTAGTTAAAGGAGTGTTGATAGCTTACTTATGAACATCTATTAAAAATCTTTTAAAAATATAAGTAAAAAATGAGAGAAATGAAAGAGATAAAGATATGAGAAATAAAAATAAGAAAGGCACCTCTTATATTTTGAATCCTTTCCATACTCAATGTTAATTGAAGGAGTATCAATAGCTCACTAACTTGTGGTAAAGGATAAAGCAAGATATAGTATTCTACAAAAGGAGCTAGATAGAGATAAAGAATGAGTTTAAAAATAAATAAAAGGGAGACTGAAAGTGATAATGAGGAAAAATAAGATGTGCTTTATAATAGCACAAAAATATCACCACTCCTATAAATTTAGATATTAGTTATTTTATAAATCAATATCTGAAGTCTAACGAGAAGAAAATACATAGCTTTTTTTTATAAAAAAATGACTCATTTTCAACTTCAAACATTAGTTTTATTTAAAAAAATCGACATGTTAATTATACTCTAATTTTTTAGATTGATTCTTCCCTTTCTTTTCAACATTGGTTCTCTAATAATTAATGTAGAAAGCTATTATTTGAACTAACATGTTAAGTAGCTTTCATGTTTTCAAAAATGTCATTATGTTATTATATACATTGGTTTTCTATTTAATTGATGTCAATTGGCTGACGTTAAAGCACATATGTATCATATTTTTCAAAGTAAGCAATGATTTATATAAATTTAGGTAACATCTAAGTTTAAACCAATGTGTAAGTCATAAAAGACATCAATTGCAAATAATATCTACCATCTTAAATTTCTATAAAATAAACTTTTTTATTTCCTATTAGATATTATGTCTTTATAATGTTAGTTAATTATTTCAACTAACATAGTAAGTTATACTTATTTTTAAAAATGCATCGCACTATTATATATATTAGTTTTCATTTTAACTAATATTAATATGCCTATATTAAAGAACAATTCTATAGTAATGTAAACATATTACATCAAATGGGCAATGACACAAGCAAAGGCCTACTACCCTAACAAAATTAAACCCATCATAGCAATACCCTAATCCATAAGTCCATTCAGATGCATCACCCTATAAATGACTTTAATCTACTTAAACGTACCTCACCTAGACAAAGCTTTAAGCTTACATGAATATACCATATCTATATGGACATATTGCATTTGTATGAATAAAAGGTCACACTTTTAAAGTTAATAACTGCTAAGACACATGGCCTTCCAATATCCACTAAGAATCACTCTAATGTGGTCTTTCAAGATCTACACTAAAGAAGCCTATAGTCACACTCTTAAGCATGTAGATTTTAGCTTATAAATAGAGGTCACTTTTATTCTATTCCCCTTAATGTGCCACTTTAAGAATATTACTTACTCATTTTGTTGTTATTAGTGTTGTCTGTGGTTCTTATGTAGGGATGGTAATAAAAATGTTCATACTTAATTTGCATTACCCAAATCAATAAATATTTATCCAATGAATCTTACATAAGTTAAACTCACTACTTAATGGTTTAGGTTTGAGTTTAACTATTAAATATCTAATAGGTCTTAGGTTTTTTTAGGTATTATATTAGACCCATTAATTTAAACAATAATAAGTTTATCTCTTATAAATATTCAATAGGGCTTAAAACTTATTAAGTTATCATATCAAACCTATTTGAATAATGTATTCTATAATTAACATATAATTATCTAAAAATCAATATTATCACATATATAAGGATATTGTAAGATTTTATTTATGATAAATAATTTTAAAAATATTTAAAGTTACATTAAATTATAAATATATTTCAAAATAATATTTTTTATTTTATAATACTAATTTATATAATACAAGAGTATCCAATCATATCCATAAGTTAACTTAATATGACTTTTATTTGATAAAGTTAATAATGATATAATTCATATTTATTCTAAAGCTAATATGGATGGTAGAGCTAGAAATAGGTCAAGTTGCCTATTAACAACCTACAACTTAACCTACTTTTAGTCTTACCTTGCTTAGCCTAACTTGTTTATCTAAAAAAGTCAGGTTAAGGTTAATAAATAGGTTTATTTAGATAAATAAATCAAGGTTGTTTTTTATAAGCTTGGCTCAAAAGTCTATCAAGCCAGCTTATTGAAAAATTAATATATTTATATATAATAATATATAAATTTATAAAATAGACATATATATAATATTATTATAATTTTAATACATATAATTTTACATAGACCTAATTTAATTTTTTTTTTACTTTGAAGATATTTGCTTATTAGTTTATTTGAAGTTTTATCTATATAAATAAGTTTTTAAATAGATTAATAGATTAAGCCAAACATTTAAATCGATCAAGCTAAGCTTGAATTTCAGTTTTATATAGGCTAACAGGTTAAACTCAAGTTAATAATTTACAAAGTAGGTTTGGCTTGATTAAGGTAAAGTTTAGCCCGACCTAATCTATTTTCGCCCCTAATGGGTAATATAGATAAGTCAAAATAAGAATAAATATAAATAAAAAAATAAATATGATTCATAATTGCTAAGTATAATTATTATCAATAAGAAAAGAATAACTTTTTATTTTTCATTAAAAAACTTTAAAATTAAAATTTTATTAGCAGGTCCAAATAGATCCAATTTGGATCTTTTGATCAAGTCTTATGTCTTTAAAGAGTCTATATATTTAATGGATTCAAAATAATAGGTCTTTATTAGGTTTGGATCTAATTGGGTTTAGATTAGGTCTATCTAAACTTGATATATTACCATCCTTACTATCATGTCACTATCACTTGATAGGATTGTACTTCTACAGCTTCATAGTTGGAGCAAAGCAAGACCACTTGATCATTTATTGAAACTCTTGATGTGAAGCTTGCATAGAATAGATGCAATGGAAGGCCAAATGCATAGAGGCAAAGACTGAGCATAATGTATTACCAAAAACAATATGTAAGATATAAACAAGACTTGAACTCCTATGAAAATCCAATCAAATGCTATAAGCTAGTCATGGTAACCATCAACTAACTATATTCTGGTTCTCTCATCCAACCCATCATCATCTACCCTAATTCATCCCATTTTTACAATCTTAGTATCTTATCACACATCATCACTATCATTCACTACTTAATTATTCACAAATTCACCTAACACTTGTACTAGTAGCATATATTCCACTCAAACCACTATAAACATTTCCAATAACCAAACTTATGAAAAATATGACCTGACACATGTTAGAATCCTAAACTAAAGTAACAAGATCTTACTGGTAATTAACCTCACCTATTCACATAATATATCATGAATGCACTTTAGCCATGAGAATTCAAATCACTAAATTATCTAGAGGCACACAATGGCTCCATTGATCTTTAATGAATGTTGACGAATATAAAAACTCATAAATTTAACGAGAAACCTATGGCCACTATGAAGGATTTCTTGAATAAAGTAAAAGAAAAAATGAATGTTGAAGAATATAAAAAGATGTAACACGATAAAGACACTTGTAACTTTATGCACAACTCATGATAATTTGAATGAAATAGATAGTTTAATAGACTACAACATCCATCACCCAAAGGTTGATATGATATCCATAAACCACTTAAGGCAAGCTTTAGCATGATAGTCAATTATGTCCAAGCAATTAAATTGATAAAATTCCCTCCATCAAATAGAATTAAATTCCCTCTAGTAGATAAGTCTAAATATTGTAAATTCCATAAAAATTTTGATCATGATACTAACAATTGTATAACTTTTAAAGATAAAATAAAGATTTAATCTAGATAAGACATCTAGGGAGATATCAAAGAAATCAAGATAAGATTCATTAAAGGAATGAGAATATGAGCAATATCCATAGTTTAAGAATTAAAAACCACTTACAATAGATCTACCTTCACTTGTTAGTATTGTTGACATGATTGTTGAAGGCTTTACTTAAAGAAGTGAATTCAAAAATGTGAGAAGACATCGTCACTAAGTCATGAACATTAGGCAGAAAAAGCATAAGTAATCTTATAAAATGATCACTTTTATTGAAGATAACTTTAAAGACATTAATAAAGAGCACAATGATCTGAGGATGATTTCAACACTCATTCTTAACTTCCCTATCAGGTGAATCTTAATAGACCAAGGAAGTTTTATTGACATTTTATACTTTTATGCTACTAGTCAATTGAATCTCCTTAAGTCCATATTAAAATCCAATAATCATGTATTGATTATTTTTTAAGATAGTAATTCTAAGTTAAAGGAACTGTCACGCTAAAAGCCACCATTCAAACCCTAATAAAGGTGCAAAACATAGAAGTGAATTTCCTAATGGTTGGAATAGTCAGTCAAGCATATAATGCCATCATGGGTTGACAATCATTAAATTAAGAAAGTGAAATTATTCTTAATCCACATTTACTAATGAAATTCCTTACCTTCTAAGGTGTTAGCTAAGTGTGAGTGGACTAAGTGATTATTTTGATGCATTATGAGGCAAGTTTGAAGCATACTCCATAAGAGGTAAATTGCGAAAGTGTTAAATTTTTAACCCTCATGCAAGCATGAATGAAAAATTTTAAATTTAACAATCCTAGATGTAAGAAATGTGGTTCAAGGAGACAAGAGCCATTATTTGAACTAGAGGAGATACATCTATTTAGATAAGAATATGGTAGGATAGTTAAAATTATGAATGATCTGAATGAGATAAATAAGTATATGTAGTTCACTTCCTTAAGTAGTATACTAAAATTTGCTAAGGAGCCATCAAACATGGTGAGGTCGCATTAATCTAGCTTATCATAAATTAGCAATTGATTTAAATGTGTAGTAGAAGAAATAAATCTTTGGTTCTAAACAAAGAGAGGTTTTTAAGAAAAAATTTAAAAAGTTACTTGATGCTAATTTCATTCAAGAAGTAAAACACATAACTTGGTTCGCCAATGTGGTATTAATAAAAAAAAGTTAATAGGCATTGACAAATGCACATAGATTTCATTAATCTAAGCAAGGATTTCTTGAATAAGACTTACCTATTGATAAAACTTACTTATTACCTAACATTGATCATCTTGTCAATAAAACCTCAAGTTTCAGGAGATTAAGTAGTAAAGATGCTTTCTTTAGGTATAATCAATTGAATATGCATCTTGATGACAAAAATAAAATAGCCTTCATTATAGATGAAAGGATTTTTTGTTACAAGTTAACGCCAATTGAATTAAAAAATGTTAGGGCAACCTAC
The DNA here is from genome assembly GCA_020226215.1 of Sindora glabra. Taxonomy (NCBI): domain Eukaryota; kingdom Viridiplantae; phylum Streptophyta; class Magnoliopsida; order Fabales; family Fabaceae; genus Sindora; species Sindora glabra. Next base: position 18,456,446 of record CM035233.1, read on the forward strand.
CAAAGAATAATAAATAAGGTGTTTGTCAAGAAAATTAGGAAAAACATTGAAGTCTTTGTAGATGACAATTAGTCATGTCTAAGGATAAGGAATAACATTGGAGAGACTTGAAAGAAGTATGTAAAGTACTCCAAGAAAATAAAATGAGATTAAATTTAGAGAAATATGCTTTTAGAGTTCAAAAAAGAAAGTTCCTTGGCTTTATATTGACAAAACAAGGTTTTAAAACAAACCATCCAAGTGTCAAGTTATTATTGATATGAAGAGCCCTAAAGCCACATGGAAAGCTCAGGGTTTAAATAAATGACTAGTAACACTTGCTCACTTGATGTAAAGTTCAAGCACTACAAAATTGTGTTTTTATAAGTTACTGAAAAATTTTAAGTATTTTTGTTGAGATGATTCTTATGAGAAAGTGTTTAAGTAATTGAAGCATTATTTAGCTACATTATTTGCCCTATTGAAACCACACAAGGAAAACCATTATATGTTTTTCTTATAGTCAATGATAGAGCCAAGAACTTGTCATAAATGGGTTCAATTTTATATATTAAAATTTTAAATTTAGAATTTTACTTCACTATGTAAAAAAAAATCAATGTCTAATCTTATATTTTTTATGAAAATTTTTACATATTTATAAATTTTTATTTAAAGTAATTTTATAAAAAAATAAAAATTTAAGGATTTTTATATAATTTAATTTAATATTTATGTAATTTTTTCCATATTTGCTACATATGAAGTCAAAATGAAATTAAAAATTTTATGCAAAACTTTCGTAAAGAGTTGCAAATAATCATACTAAAATATTGCTCTTTGATTCTAATAAGAACAAAGTTCATTTAAAGAATAAAAGTTTATGATAAAAGTCATGAATTAAAATTATTTTTTGAGAAAATTTTATACTAATTATCAATGTTATTAAAAAGATATATATATGTCATTACAATCAAATTATTTAAAGGATGCAAAGGTAACATTATGTTCACTTATTCTGGATTATTTAATCTTACTTATTTGTATTATGTTTCATTAATCTAATTGTAACTTACTAAGTAAATTGGTTAAAGGGAAAAAAGAAATGTTGTATTGCCATTTGCTAATTGATAAAAATAAAGCTATTAAAATAAAAAAAATTAAAGATATCAATAAGCTGTTAACATTTGTATAAAGAATAAAAGAATTAAAAAATTATTATTAATTAATAGTGTGTTCATGTAAATATTAATTGAGTAATATTAAATACAAATTACACAAAATTCTTATGATTGATTCAAAATAAAAAGTAATGTGTGCTTAATTACTTAATTATATCATATTTTAGTGATTTTAATTGTAAAATTTAATAAATTCATATATTACACTATCTAATATATTTTAAAAGAAGTTTGGAAGTTTAGTGTCTTCACTTATGCACACTCAAGTAAGTGTGCCTTCTCCATTGCTTACAACATTAAAAGAGGCAATTGCTCAGTAGTTACAATACTAAAAGGAGGATGATAAAAGCTAATATACTTTATTAGTAAAGGTATTGTACAATGTGGAAAAGATGTATTAGAAAATATGAAAATTGACTTTCACTCTTCTAATGACTTCTAAGAGACTTCAACCATACTTCCAAAATTACCAATTTATAGTTCAAATGAGTTAGACAATTTAATAGATACTCCTAAAGCTAGACTTAAAAAAATAAACTTTAAATATAATTGATATGTTAATGACTAAAATATCCTAGATTTAATCTACAACAAAATGTAATTTTTTATCATTATTCCTATCTCACAAATAGCACTTTCTTCTTCTTTGCGGTGAAAATGATCTGAAGTTGCCTTGAAGATAATCGAAGACATTGAAGCTAATTGAGTCGAGTTAAAAAAACTCAAAGCCTATACTTGCTAGAAATTGAATGACTTTCTTTCAAACACTGGAAAATGGCAGTAAAATCTCAACAATTAATGGCTTATCTTATCTTAATTCATTTCTTAAAAATTTTTGTGGCATTAGTTGGGTTGGAAATTTATATTTTCTTCAAAGATTTCAAAATTTTGTTTTCAAATAAAGTTAAAAAAATTTTTCATTTGAAATTACTAAAAATTGCATTAGGATTGGAAAATAGAGTTTTCTGTTTTGCTTTCAAAACTATAAGCCAAAAACCTCCTTAAGCAATTCAAGCAAGGAACAAGTGATTTAGGAAACTATGTTATTGTTTCTTATACTAGCTAACACACATAATATATTTAAGTATATTACAGTATATCATACTTTTGACAATGTTTTGACCTTTCTATTTTTTTATTATTTAAATATTTTCATTGTGCATAAGAACATTCTCTGGTGACCTTTATATGAGTAAGCCAAGGTCAACATATAATTAAGTTTGATCTTAAAACATGAATTTAAGTATCAAGATTGAAATCAAGTATTGCTAGAATTACATGAGCTTTCTCTATTTGGTATTGTTTGTTAAAGATTTCTTCACTACAAAAATGGGTTTAATGGCTAGAAAAATGAAGGAAAAAAATAACGATATTTTTTCATTACAATTGACAAAAGAAGAAAAATATAAAGAAAGTGGTTGGAAAACAAAAATGAAAAATTGAGATTTTTCAATGCAAAATGTTTCTTCATTGGAGAAGAAAGGAATTTGCCTTTGGGAAAAAATTTCTCTTAAAATAAAATAAAATGATTTAAAATAATGAAGTCAATGAATATATAATCAATTCAAGGGTTATTTTGGTATTTTTTTATCAAATTTAGCCTTCAACAAAATGATTAATGCCAAACTAATAAAAAATAGTTAAATTGGGTTTAAGTATATTGAATTTCAAAGTTTAAGGAAGATATTTATAAGTCATGGTCTGTAGAATTATCTAAGTATAGCATCACCTTCAAAGCACAAAAGGAAGTAGAAGCACAATTGCTAGTAGTTTTCTTAGTGGAATTAACTAGGTCAAAGCAAGAAGTAGAAGGTGAAATGTAAACTTTATACATTAATGGCTTCTCAAATGAAAAAAGGAAGCGACACAAGCATCATATTGAAAAGACCATAAAGGATGACACTTGAGTATGCACTGAATTTGAGTTCCATAAGACCAATAATTAAATAGAACATAAAGCTCTAATAATAGGAGTGAATTTGGCTAAAGAAGTTGAAGGAAAGAATTAAATGATTCCTAATTAATTGTAAGCTAAATAAAAAGTGATTACAAAGCTAAAAAGAGTAAAATGATTGGGTGGATTCATTAGCCAAACTCATTCGTACCAAAGTTACTATAAATAATAGTGTTATTATGCAAGAAACTTTGCATGAACATAATATAGTAAGGCAAGAAATAGCAAGGGTATACAAAGAGCAATCGTAAATGACTTTATAATAAAGTACTTGTTTTAAAAGGTGCAACTAAAGAATAAGAAGAAAAGCTAAAAAGATTATTAAATGAGTATCATGATTTTTTTTGCTTTTGCACAATAATGAATTATATGAGAAAGGTTTCTCCCTCCAATTAATAAAATGTTTAGGGCCATTTAAAGTAAATAACATCTTAAGAAAGTTACGTGAAGGAATATATGAAAGCTATATTAGCAAATATACCTTAGCTATTAAAGCAATTTAGTTAGGTTATTATTAGTACAATATGAAAGGCTCAAAGTTCTCAAACATTCCAATACTTAAACAATACATAAAAAAACATAGGATAAACATCAATTCTTGAAGAAATTTAAGAAATTCCTCACAAAATATGTAAATAAGTTAAAGAAAAGAATTAAATGAATTCTAATTAATTGTAAGCTAAATAAAAGGTGATTACAAAGCCAAAAGCCTATAATGAGGCAATACATGCAAAGGACCAAAAAGTTATAGGAAAAAGTCAAGTGCAAACTCTAGTTGCTACCAAAAAAGCAAAATGATCTAGTGGATTCATTAGCCAAACTCACTAGTGCCAAAGTTACTATAAAGAATAGTGTTATTATGCAACAAAATTTGCATGAACATAATATAGTAAGGTAAGAAATAGCAAGGATATAGGAAAAGCAATCGTAGATGGCTTTTATAATGAAGTAGTTATTTAAAGGGGCACAATCAAAGGATTAAGAAAAAAAAGCTAAAAAGATTTTCAGATGAGTATCATGATATTTATTTTTTGTTTTGCACAATAATGAATTATATAAGAAAGGCATATCCCTCTAATTACCAAAATGTTTGGGGCTATTTGAAGTAAACAACATCTTAAAAGAGTAACGTGAAGGAATATACAAAAGCTACATCAGCAAATATACCTTAGCTATTAAAGCAATTTAGTTAGGTTATTATTAGCACACTATGAAAGGTTCAAAATTCTTAAATATTCTAATACTTAAACAATACATAAAAAACATAAGATAAATATCAATTCTTGAAGAAATTTAGGAAACCACTCATAGAACATGTAAATAAACCCCACACATTATATCTAAACTTTCATAAGAAAATAACTAATTAAAAAGGATAGGGCATAAGGAGAACACTATTAACACCTTCTTTAAAATATACTAATTTAGAATTTATTTAATGAGGGAAATAATTGAAATACCAAGCACGTTTTGCTTAAATTGAAATTCTTGTGTATAATTATTGAGAAAATTAAAACTTAATGTTTTAGTGAATTTTAGGGATAACTTATGGTAAGAAATAGAGGAGAAAAGTTTGATAGAGAAATATGGTACAAGAGTTTAAGTTAATGTAGTGGGTATATGAGTATGGAGGAGATCTAATAAACATTTTTAAAATTTCCCCAGGACATTATTCCCCATTTTAAGACCTAAATTAGCCTTTCCCTTTCATTATTCATGAATTCACTCAAACTTGCACCTCTGATTCTCTTTTTTTTTTCTTCGTCCTTATCTTCTTATCCTTAAATTAAGCTAAAGTAAGGTAAGAACATCATTCCTATTAGATTAACTCTTCATCTTTTTTTGAGGATTGGTGTTATTTTGGATTTTGAAGGGGAAGTAGAACCCTAACTAAGAATCTTTTGATTTTATTGCGATTAAGGTTAATAAATATCAAATCTAACTTCCTAGCATCCTTCTTCATACTAGATGAGTGATTACTCCACCTTAATTTGTGAGATATCAAGAAATCTAAGCCTAAATGTCATATTTTTTTGTTATTATAGAATTTGGATGAAAATGCTTAAAAAGTATGTTCATTGATGATGTATTTTTGCTTAAATGATAGAAATAGCATAAATGCTATAATGTTGGATTTTATTAATGATCTCTTGATCTTTGGTTAGATAATAAAAACATTAAGTGGTTGAATTTTTATGGATAAATAGTAAAATTTTCTAATAAACTACAAAATCCTAAGTAGTAGTCAACTATACCCTAAATTATGCAATTTGGGTGGTCATTATTAATTACATAGTCAATTACTAAGTTAAGAATTTCTTCCTGGATGCTAATAGTTAATTATAGGCATTCTATAATTGCCTCTAAACACCTATAGTTAACTATAAGCATCTAAAGTTATCTCTAGACCCTAGAATTGGTTTTAAGACTCCTATAGTTGATTATATAGTCAACTATTCCTTGTATACATTGTATTATCATGTTATGTAAGGGTACAATGTGGGATGTAATGATTCTAAACATTAAAATAAGATAAAAAAATGTAAATGAGTTATTTACATAAAAATGTGATATTGAATGAAATTCTAAATATGGTGCCATATGCCATGAAAATGTAATTAGTATGTTACCAATGAAAAAAAATGAGACTTAGCGATGATATGGCACATGGTATATGACATAAATGATCTTGTTTATGTAATTATAAGGTGAAATGAGATATGTGTCCATGTATTAAGACAAGACATTATTATGAGAATATAATGAAAGTGTCTTGAGATATGATATGTGAATGAAATTAAAGGTGTTAAGTAGGTTGGAGTCTATAGGCCAATTTGCATCTGTGGCACATTTTAATAGGTTCGGCCCCTAAAATTTACTCCATTTTTTTTATGTGAGTAATACAAGCTAGTCCATCACAGACTTAGTCCATTGTGATCTAATTTGGTCTATGGGTTTACAATTAAGGTCCATATTCATTAAGGGTTTTAGCATATTTGGATCCTTAAAATTAAGTTCATTTTTAGATGCAGGTAATATGGGCCAATCCATCATAGAGTCAGTTTGTTTTCATGACAAACTGCCCATTTAACAACTCTAAATGAAATCTATTATAATTTATGATATAGAAATAGGGGAAATGATGCAAATGTTAGGCACCTAATTCTCAGTAATATACTTATAAAAGGTAAAATTAACTTAGGAGTCACAAGGTGGATGTATATTTTTATTATTTATTATTGTTCATTGTAACATGGATTTGGAATCTAATTATTATTGGTTACTTTTGTATGAAATAATTGCGATGATATGGTTATGGTTGAGCTTTTTAGGGCAACTTAGAAATAAATTGATTATATGAATGTTTATATGTAAGTTTTACATAAGGATGGTCTAGTAAGTAAGTTTAGTTCATTATTATGTTTATTTATATTGAATTATTTACTTACTAAACCTTGGACTTATTTCTCTATGATTTATATTGCAGATACATAAGTCAAGCCTTACCACTACCTTCTCAAAACTAAAGTTGTTGGAAACTCTATGAGTCACTTGTTTAGTAGCATCATATATTTATAGATAAGATAGCTTTTAGAGCCTTATTCTATATCTAGTCTATGGGTAAAGGAACCATACAGTGAATCCCCTTTTAGGCTAGTTAGAGTTAGCTTATTCTTATAATGGGAAGAATATAAGCAATCTTAACTTCCTCAAGTTTTGTAAACCCCTTTTCTTTGATAATTATTTAAATCCCTTTTCTTTTCAAATGCCTTTTTTCCTTTCTTATTACATCTTTAACTAATTAATCAATATTAGAGATGAATAATTAGATTAGGCTGGTGGAAATAGATAGCAAGTTCTATACAGATTACAATTAGATTAAGGTTGTAATTAAAGCTTTTGGAGGTGGCAAATAGTAGTAGGAAGCTAAAGGACAACATGTAGAAATATGGCAACAAAGGTGGTAGCAACATAGCAACAAAGGGAAAGAATAGGAAAATCAAATTTCGTAGAAATAAGGAGCTTCTACCACGAACTGGCTATATTTAGATAGACTTAATGACAAAATATTCCATTGCTAATTTGATTTTAATGATATAATGTGTTTAGTTTAGCAACAAAATTAATATTGGATTATCAATTTTTATCATGAAATCCATTATTATTTTATGAAAAAATTTAATTTTTGGCCAATGTATTTTCAAATTTTCATACAATTAATTTGTCACTAAATTTGTTAATAAATTTAAAAAATTAGATCTGTTAATAATTCCATCACTAAAATTAATTGTAATTTCATTTTTAAAATTGGAGATGGAAATAGATTTTGTGAGACCTATTCAATTACTAAATATTGAAATTTTTGTAATTATAAGAATAGATTAGTCAAATTTCACAATAAAAGGGTATAAGTTAGAATTTTCAAAAAAAGGAGATCTAGTCGTTAAGAAAACTGAAGGAGATCCACAAGACAACTAAAAAGGGAAGCTAGCCCCAATATAGAAAAGGCCATACAGAATCAAGGATGCTTCGCAGAATAGAGCTTATTGTCTAAAAACCTTAAAATGAAAATTAATACTTAGAACCTAAAATATATCTAATCTAAAACAATATTTCATGACCATTTAAAAAGGATCAAAAGAAATAGTGTTTAAGAAGAAAGTTATGGTTCTTTTAGATACTTAAGTTAGGGAGTCAATGCTTTAATAATTGAGCAATTCCCTCAGATACTCAAGCTTAGGACTTGATTCCTTAGTAACTAAAGCAACTCCTTCATTCTTTGTAAATAAAGAGAAAAGGCTTATTAGAAGCTAATAAAAGTTAGGCCTTTGAATAAAAAGACTTGGCATCATTTTTGTAACATAAAAAAAAAAGAAGGGCTAATGAAGGACAACCAATGGGATAAACACTTAGTAGCATCAACAATAATCTAACTAAACATAAATACAAAATATCAGTATAGTTAATACATTACAAAAATAAACAAGTAATCATTCTATTATAAACTGAGCATTTGCTCCATCTTTATTTTGCATATTTTCATCTAGAAAGATATTTAACTTCATTGATAATTTGGAAAAATCAACTAGAGCATTGAGTTGAAGTGAGCCATTTGTGCCTTAGCCTTAACAAAACCTTTCAGGTACATGTCATAGAAAAGCATATATGATTCATTAAGCTCTATTTGTATCTTCTCCCAAGCGATTTCAATCTCTTATAATTCTTTTGCTTGAATAGCTAGTTAGTTCTTCAAAGTAAGCAACTAAGCATCTCTTTTTAACATTTTTACCTCAAGTCTTTCCTTATTAGACCTTAACCTTTTAAATAATGGCTCTAATTGAGCTTTCTATTATGTAGATTTTTTTACCTCCTTCTTCATTTTGATTGCTCAAACCTCAATGTCTTTCAAATTCTCCTAGCAAGTCCAAAGTTCATTAAGCATTGGATCTAATTAGTCTTGCAAGTCACATGTAGCCTCAAGATCTATTCCTTTAAACTTAGATAAAATCTTCTCTTAAGTGGTAAGGAAGGGTGTCAAGGAAAGCACATTAGAGAATCTTAGAGCCAAATCACTTCCGGGCATACAACCAAGTTTTATCCCACCTATCTGATTAGTGATAATGATGTTTTGTCATGATCCTTCTACAATAACATTTGATTGAAAATGAAAGGATCCAAAGTCCATATCATTATACAAGAAGGAGTCTAATTTTATGTTATGAATTTCATATTAGGTGAGAGCTCCTCTAACCAACACCTATCACAAACTTTCTAATGCAATGGATTAGATAAAGGAAAAGAATAACATTTGATTAAGCCTTATTAGATGGGTTCCTAGTAACTTCAACTGAAAGGATATCTTTTTCCCTTTTTGAGATTTATTAAATATAGAATCATTAGATGGAACATCTAACACTTATATCTTTAAGACATTCAAACTTAAGGATCCAAGGTATGGGGTGAATAACAAACTCTATTAATGTTTCTTACTCTTTTGTTTCTTCTTACTCATTTTCTTGGCATGAAAAGAAGGCTTTAAGTGAACCTTTAACACCTCTCAAGGAGAATAACTTTTCCTTTAAGTGTATTTCTTTCATTTATTAGAAATGAATTTGGTTTACATGCATTATTTTTTCAATGAAATTATCTACACCAAGCTAAATATCTTAACAAAAAAATTACAATCATTAGGATAAAATTAACTAAAAAAAGTTAGCAAAAACTCAAGAATACAAAACAAAGCATACTTAAAAGTAGTTGAGTTTCTAAAAAATCAAGAGTTATCAAATGGAGAATCAAGTTTTAATCATTAGTAGGGTGGGAATCAAGACATTAAATTTTAAGGGGACTTCACTCTTTACTTCCAATGAAAAGGATGAATAAGTGATTCATTATTATCAAGTTAGAAGAATAGACCTCTTATACTACATTTATCTTGAAAAAGGAGTCTTTCCAATACTTGAAACTAGACTCGAACTCCTTAAGGATAATCCTTCCAGATATCTAGGAAAAATGTGTCCATTCTTTTATTTTTTAACTAGAAAATGAAAAGAAGAATAGAAAGGCACCCAAAGTAGGATTATTGCTTGAGTTATACTACCATAATATCAAAATAAATTAAGATAACTAAAGCATTCGGTGTTAGTTGCGTAAGGTATACATTCAGGCCATAGAGAACTCTTTGTTAAAAGGGCATAAAAAAGGGAACTAACCTTAGTATTATTATATAATCTCTATAAGACATCAGATAGGAGACTAGGTTATAACTACACATTTGTTCATCATCTTAGTAGGCCATAAAACAAATAAGCTTCCATTCAAATTCATCAATTTAACACATATCATGAAGCAAATTATAGAAAAAGGAAGTATAAAATATAGGAAAAAGAACTGACAATTTTTTCCTCTTCTTACATTCAAGTGCTTGAGTACATGGGATATTTATAGGAATAAAAAATACTTCTAAAGACACATTAAATAACTTCTAATCAATAATCTAATAATAAAATTCATTTTAGTAATATCAAATACATGATTCATATCAATTACTAGGTAATGTATGACAAAATACATATACATATTTAATGACTTAAAACTTCTAAAAGATAATTAATTTCAAATTATCATTTTCCATCACTCTCCCTTAATTTGAAATTATAACTACTCCAATAAATGAAAGCACTTAAAAAATGATCAAAACTTGAAAAGTCACCACTTAGGCTTCAATTCCAAAGCTACAAACTCGCTTTAATACCAAGTCACTAGAGTTTATCGTATCAATTATTTTCTTCAATTTCAAAAACAATTCCACCTTTAGAGGTTTTCCGAAAATATCAGCTACTTGTTCACTAGTAAAATAATATTCAATGTTAATTTCTTTATCTATAATTAATTCATGAATCTTATAGACCTCGATGTCAATGTATTTAGAGTGACCATGAAAAATAAGATTTTTTAACAATAAAATTGCTAATTTGTTATCATAGAAAATAGGTGTGGCTTCTTTTACTTCTAGTGTAAAAACTACAACATCTTTCTTAGCTAAATTGCTTAAGTAGCACAATTAGTTGCTGCAATGTATTCTACTTCTACGATAGATAAAATAATTACTTGTTGTTTCTTTGATGACTAAGAAAAAATTGCTAACCTAAGATAAAAAGCATAACCAAGAATGCTTTTTCTTGTTTCAATATTTCTAGCCTAATCACTATTCATGTAAACAATCAAACTTGAATTTCAATGATTGAATAAAAAATTACATTATTTAGTGTGCCTTTTCACATAGCTTAGAATTTTTTTAGTTGCTTATTGATGAATCTCCTCTAATGATTCCATAAATTTGTTCAATAAGATAACTACATAAACAATGTCAATTCTTGTACTTATCAAGTATCTTAAACTAGGGGTGATAATTTCTGACACGACATGATAACCTGACATATTTATTCGGGTTCGGGTTGACACGCCAACCCATTTAAGAATTTTTATTAAATTTTTAATAATTTTATTTAAGAAATAAATAATATTTTAATCATAAATAGATATATATAATAATAAAGATATAAAATTATTTATTTAATAAAATAATAATAAAAAATTAAAATAATATTTTATTAATAATTAAAAATATTTTTTTATAATAAATAATAAATAATTAAATTTAATAAATAATTTTATAATATATATTTTATTATTTAAAATTATTAAATAAGTTAAATGGGTGACTTACGGGTTGACACAAATAATATGATTAATAAATGGATCGACTTGAATGACACGAATTGTCACCCCTATCTTAAACTACTAATTAAACTCTTGAAATAAGTTGGATTTAACTTTTTACTATTGCATTCTCTCTTTAACTTTAATTTTTCCTTAGTGTGCATACTAGTTTGGAATTCTCCATCTTGAATTTCTTTAAGATGTCAGCTGTATACTTATTCTAGGAAATAAAAATCCCATTTTTCTTTTAAATAACTTCAATACCAAGGAAATAGTCATAGACTCCCTAAATTCAACTATTATCTTTGCATTATTTTTAGTAAACACCAAGTCATCCATACATATAATGCATGATCATATAGGCATCTTTAAAATCCATACTAAACAAAATAGGAATCAATGTAAGTATAACAAGCTCTTGGTGCCTGCTTCAGCCTATATAAAACTTTCTTCAATCTACATACCTAATTTTCTTTTCCTTTCTTCATATAGCTTACAAGTTGTTTTACGTACACCTTTTCTTTTAACACACCACTTAAGAAAGCAGACTTTACATCCATTTATTTTGAGTAGCTAAAGAAATAATCATTCAAACAATATCAAGTCTAGCAACTAGTGTAAATATCTCAAAGTGGTCAATACTTGGCTTTTTCTTGTAACCTTTTGCAACTAACTTTGCTTTGTAATGATCAATTTCTCCACTTAACTTATACATTGTCTTATACACTTATTTCACACCAATAGGTTTCTTTCTAGCTCATAGCTCTATTAACTCACATATATCATTTTTCTTAATGGCATGAATCTGCTCATTCATAGCTTTAAGTTAATGATCATCATTAGTTGCATCTTCAAATGTCAATAGACTATAATCTAATAAGAGAGCATAATTGATAATCTCCTCATCAAATGGATCACTAGCATTATCTAGCATATAATCTTGTAATCTAACTAGCAAGTGATGTTGTCTTTAAGATCTTCTAATTGAATTTGGTTGAGGACTAACTAATGCTTGTTATTCAGCTTCATCTTTAATATCATCATTTGTTGGAATTATAACCTATTTTTGTGACTCTTTTGGACTCCAATTCCAAATTCCTTTCTCATTAAATGTCATATTTTGACTAATTGTCACTTTTTTATTTCTAAATTATATAACTTTAAGTTTTCACTATACCCAATAAAAATGTATTTTTCTCTTTTATCATTAAGCTTCTTCCTTAAGTGATATGGGACATGAGTATAAGCAACACAGCTAAATACTTTAGAATATTTGATGGATGGTCTCTTGCCACTTCAAGCTTTTTTAGGTGTCTTGTCATGAACACTTTTAGTTGGACATTTATTTAAAATATGAATTGCACTTGTAGCTACTTTTGGTGGTTTCTTAAATCTCAACATACATCTCATGATGTTCATAATTGTTTTATTCTTCCTTTTAGCTATACCATTTTGTTGAGGAGTGTACCTAGTCTTTAGTTAATGTTGGATGCCATGTTTTTTAAAAAAAACTTTACACATGCAAGATACTGCTGACCATTATTTATTTTGAGAACTTTGATTTCTTGGCCATTCTCATTTTCAACAAGAGGTTTGAACTTCTTGAATGCATCAGGTGCTTTAAATTTTTATTTTAGAAAATAAATTTATACTTTTCAACTAAAATTATTAATAAAAGTAACGAAATATTTACTGCCTCCATTCGATAGAATCTTTACAATATATAAATTTGAATGGACAATTTTTAATGACATTTAGGCTCTCTATAATTTTCCAATTCCTATAATACAAGCTTCAAATACCCAATAAGGAACATCAATGCAAAGCAGACTAGGAACTAACCCTTTTCTTGACAAATAGTTCAAAATTGCAAAATGAAAATGTTCAAAGTGCATATGATATAGTTGATTGTCATTAGCTATTTTTGAATTCAAACATGCAAGTTTCATATATTTAATTCTTAAAGGAAATAATTGATTTTGAGTATTCTTTAAGCTAGCAACTAATTTCCCTTTTAAATTGAAAATGATGCTTACATCACAATAATATCGAATATCATACCTTTTCTCCTATAGCTATTTGGTACTTAACAGATTTTTACATATATTAGGAATATTAAACAAATTAGAAATATAGTTCAAAGAGTCATCCTTCAATCTAATCATAATTCTGCCCTTGCCTTTAATGATAAGCTCTCCATTATTACCAAATTCAACTTCTGAATTCAAAGATCCATCTAAATGAGAAAATAACTGCTTTTGCCACACATGTGATTATTATAGCTAGAGTCTAAATACCATATATCTTCATTTTCATGCTATGAACTATTAACAATAAATAAACTCTTTGTCTTAGAATATTCACCTTCATTTTTAACTATATTTGTATAAGATTTAGTTATTTTTAGCTTTCTATATCTATAATTAACTAATTTATGCCCATACTTGCCACAATTATAACATTAAAAATTTGGTATCTAGTGATAATTTCCTCTGACTATATTTTTATCATGGCCTTAACCTCTACCTTGACTAGTTGCATGTACAAAATTAATGTCAAATTGACATCCTCTTCTTTTAAAACTTCTTTTACCTCCATAGCACCTTCTAAATTAATTTGCTTCTTCAATAGGTTTCTCTATCTTTCTCTAAAATTTTGTACATATGAGTTTCTAAACTGCCTTACAACTTTACTATTATTATTTCATCAAGATTATGATACTCCATTATTGTTGTAACAATATGGTTATATTTCATTAGTAAAGTTTGAAGAATTTTCTCCATTACATAAGTTTTTGTAATTTCATCACTATACATTTTTATCTTGTTGATAAGACTTTGGGCTCGAGAAAAATATTGCTCCATTGATTTTGATGTACTCACTTCACACCTTTCACACTTTTACTTCAAAGATTGTAGTTTTAATTTATGCACTTTGTTAACTTTTTTGTACGCAAGATTTAGAATATCCTAAACCTCCTTTGCTATTTTGGAATTAGTAATCTTGCCAAATATAGAATATTCTATTTTTTGATGAGTCTAGGACAACACCAACTGATCTTTCCTTATATCATATTCATCAGCATCTTTTTCTACACTAGGATTAACACAATTCCATATATTGTGAGCCTTTAGATGAGTAGACATGAGAATCGACCAGTAATTGTAATCAACTTTCCTATCTAATTTGGGACTAGATCAAGCTATATTCATTGGTTTCATCAATCAAATGCACGCATATTCACTACTTTTAATTTTTTTCACTAATAATATGGTGGGAATATAATGGGATCAATATAAGCTCTGATACTAATTATAGGAAAAGGAACTCTAAAATATAGGAAAAGGAACTATTAATTCTTTTGTCTTCTTACATCTATAAACATATTAAATAACTTATAATTAGTAACTTAATAATGAAATTTATCCTAGTAATTAATAACCTAATAACTTTTAATTAATAACTTTTAAATAGGTGATTGATATCAATTACTACGTACATATATGATAAAACACATGTATACACTTAATGACTTAAAACTTGTAAAAGACAATTAATTTCAAATTATTATTTTCTAACACAAATTAAGGTACTCTTAATTCTTCCCTTTGCAAAAATCTAATTAATGTTGTGCTTCAAAATTAATCCAATTGAATCCAAGGTAATTTTTGTGAAGCTAGCTGCCTTATCCACCTTATCAACATCTCGATATTGGTTGACTATAATAACAGTAATAAAATCAAGCAAAGGTGATGTGCATTTAAAATTCTTCAAGGTCAAAGTTAGAAGAGTATGAAGTATTGCTACTCTAAAAATCACTTAGATTAAGAAAGTCAAGCTCGACACCAAACATGAAAGGAAAAGACTACCATACCTTAAAAAAAAGTCAATAAGCCAAAGTAGATAAAAAAGAAGGATAGGTGGCTACTTAATATCAACAAAAGTATAGTAAAGGATAAAAGAAAGATGGAAAACTAAGTTAACAATGGGACATAAACTAATATTCCTAATAATATTAGTAAATAGACTTAGCAATAGCATATCAGAAACAAATGATGATATCACAATAAAATTTTAAACTTGCACATTCCATTAACAAAATTATAGCATTGCAAAATAGAGAAAAAATAAATAAACAATATTAAGTAAATGTAAATAAAGAAAGATAATAACATTAGTAAGAAAGAGATGAAAACTTTAGAAGAACAACTACTATTGCTTCACTGAAGGAATGCAGAAGAACCACGAACATTATAACTAAATCCTAAGAGGAAGAAAAGAGGTTACAATGCTAAGATTTTGCTAGAGAAGATTGAGGAAATTACAATACACCACTATTGAGAAAGATAAGACAATTAAACAAAGTGAAAGGTTGAAAACCTAGATATAGAAGCTTTTTTACAAGGAAAAACCATAATCATCATGTAAGAAGAAGATTAATGGCTAGAAAGGAAGCATAAGAATAGCCTAAATCAACTCAAAAATTACAACACATATGGTCATTAGAAAACATTAATAGTCTAGATCCATAAAATGACATGATGGGAGATGAAAAGGGATATGTGATAATAATATTCTATACAAACATATTACATGCGGATGAACAATGATACCAACAAAGTTCCACTATCTTAATAAGATTGAACTTATTGCAACAATACCCTAGTCTATAAGCTTATTTAGATATGTTGCCTTAAAGTTACTTTAATTAGCTTGGACATACCTCACCCAGATGAAGCTTCAAGCTTGCATGAATATACTATGTCTACATGGACATTTTACATCTACATTGGTAAAAGGTCACACATTTAAGGCTGATAATGGTCAAGAGACATAACCTTTTGTCATTTGCCAAGAATCACATATGAAATGCAGTTTCCTAAGATCCATAATTGAGTGGTCCACAATCACATTCTTAGGCTTGCAAACTCGCTTTTATTATATTCCTCTTAATTTGCTAATACTAATTACTCTTAAAATACTACATACTCATTTTGTTGTTAGCAAGTAATAAGTTATTCCATAAAATTAATTATAATTTTTTTTGCATAAACTATAGCAATAAACATATCTTTTAGCTAACTTTTAGCTTGTTAATTATAACAATAAATTATAAGTTAGTTTAGAGAGTGTGCCAAACACATTCAATATGTTGATAATGAAAATCAAACTCACAAATCTAAAGTAAGAGATATAATGTTTAATCATTTAAAATCATTTCATGTTGCCATGAATTACATGAAGTCCAAAATGATAGGATTACATTTGTTTGAATGGAAAGAAAAATAGTGAAAGGAAAAATTCATTACAAGAAAAATTCCTTTATAAGGAAAATCAGAAGGAAATTAAAAAATTCATCTAAAGCTTAAATTTTCAACAAAGCATTGAAAAAACATTTATTGGAAACAACTTCCAACAGAATTTATACTAAGAAACCTTTTAGCCATGTAATTTTAAAAAAAATTAAAATGAAAAAATACACAAAACCCTTTCGAATTGTATATGAGTGTCAATTTTAGTACATAAAATTTGAAATTCTAGAAATTACCCACTTAACTCTTAAAAACAATAAAAAAGTTTGCTTTTGTTTAATAGTCAACAACAAAAGCCAAGGAAGCATGTGGATCATGTATGCATGCTTTATTTTCATTCTTTTTGAAAGGTAAATGTAGTTATAATAGAAACTTTACAAATTTACTCCCTCAGAGATTGAGTATTTTTATCATTAGATTACATTTAATACATTAAGTTTTGTATTTTTAATTTTAATTCACTTGCTTTGAGATTTAAAAAAAATAATCTAATGATAAAATATTCAATCTCTTATGAGATGGAGTTTCCCATGACATTACTCTTTCTCAATTACCTTGACTTTAAGAGGTCATTTAATTTGCAAAAATAGCATGAAGAGTGCAACTTCCTAAAAAGTAGGAAATCCTTGATTCATTTAATTGATCATTAACTGCTAAAATAGAGAAATTAAAACTTTTCATGAAATTCTACTTTCTACAAATCATAAAAAATTATTTACACGCACACACACCCTTGGTTATAAGAAAATTAGATATCTTTTAAGATAGAAATACAAAATTACTCCTACTTTATTTAACTAATAACCACCTTAAACTTTTATTATTATTATATTTTTTAAATTATAATAAATATAAATATAAGATATAAATATAATTACTTAAATAATTATTAATTACATGACATATAATTATTTTATTAATTATATAATGGAAGGAATGAATGTACAAAATAAATATAAAATATTATATCATAATTATAAGTTGTAAATATAGTTATAATAGAAATATAATTTAAAATAGAATTATATCTATTATATTCTTTTATTTATTATCATTATCATTTATTATTTCAATATTTAATTATAAAAATTAAAAATTATATTTTTTTCTATTTTCTATTAATTTAATAAGATTAATTATTTATTGTATTAATTATTTAAGTAATATTTTTATTTAAATTATATTTTATTTTAATTACATTAAGATAATTTAAGATATATATAAATAAATAAGACATCTTAGTTTTTTTTAAATATATACCTATTTTATTTTTATAATAAATAATAATTTCTTATTTCCTAAGAAGTTACATTCTCCATTCTATTTCCAAGAACCAAATGACTTTTTAAAGTTATGATAATTAAAAAAAATAATTTTTTGAAAAAAATAATGAAATTATCTTTTATTAAACTAACTACATTTAACATTGAATATACAAAATGTTTTTCACAAAAATAAACTAGCATAAAATTTTTCGATTTATATTTTTAGACACATTTACTAAAAAGATCAGTTTTGCTATCTTCGGTGCCTTTCCTTTCTTACAATAGCCATTTTGCTTATTAAACAAAGCATCAAAATGGATAAAAATAAAGCATGTATGAGTGACCCATACGCTTCCTTAACTTTTTCCATTAACTATTAAACAAAGGCAAACTTTTTTTTTGTTATTTTTTAAAGCTGTGGGGGTAATGTGTAAAATTTCAAATTTTATATAGCAAGTTTGAGGAGGATTTTGTATATTTTTCCATTTTAAAAATTTCATTAGAAATAAGAACATTATTTTTTTAGCAAAATTCATCAAAAAACCAAAAAAAATATTTTTTAAAATCATGAAAAATTAAAATTTTAATTTTAACTTTTATTATAATTAAGAAACACAAAAAATTAAATCCTAGTCTAAACGAAAAACGCCGGTCAAATCATCCTTCAATCTAATTCCAAACATAATCCATATATTCAATTCAAAATATAACTAGTTAATTATATTTTTTCTAAAATCTAGTTTTACTTATTATTCTAGCAAAACAACTAATTGCTTCAATAATTCACTAAGAATTAAAATATATACTAACCGTTTATGTGTAAGTCATATTAGAATAATTAATAAATTAATATTTAAGATATTATATGTAGCAAAAGAGCGCACTTGATGCTGATATAATTTTCTTTAATATCACTCCTTGATCACAAATTTTTTAGCAATATAGTAAAGAATTATTCACACAATAATCAAAATTAATGGATTGTAGAAATGTATATATGATTTTTTTTTTTACAAGTGATTAGCTTGCTACTTTCAGCCGAACAATAATGATGGATGCCTTATTTGTAGGACCAATGGAGATTTATATAGGAGAGCTTAAGACTCTACAACTTAATGTAGGAATACCATTGCCTAAAATAACCTACATCCTTTAATTATTTTCACATTCATTATACATGACCAAAAACAATTTATCATATTAAATATATTCTTTTAGAATTTCACAATTAAGTGAACTAGGCTTTTATGTTAAATGTATTAAGCAAATAAATTTTATATTAACTGAATAAAACTTGTTATTTAAAACAAATTAACTTTTATTTTGAAACTATTACAATTCCCACAATCTCCCACTTGGTTTCAAAAAAACAAGAAATAAAATTTTAAAACCTATGATAATGAATATGACCTCAGATCTTTTAGTATGAATTTTATGTAGTTAACCTAGGTCTATATAAAATATATACTATCTAATTAGAGATTGAAAATAAATTATAGATTGGTCCACTATTCATATCATACTCACAATCTAGCAACTCATGTAAAGTTGCATTCCGCCTTGAGTATTAACAACTAAGGAAATGCATCCTAAACATTCTATAGGCCTAAATAATTTAAGATCCAACCTTTCCTCTCTATTGAGACCCTTTCCTATATTCTTGAAAGCATATACCTAATAGAGAAGCTAAATCTCAAGACATAACCATACGTACTTATAACAAATATATTATTAAATATAATTTATTAAATATACTTTAATACGTATACATCAATAAAGGGATTAAACCCATATTTTGAACATGATTATTGAAAATAAGTACACTAATAGCCTTTGTGAATGGATCTGCTAAATTATCATTTGATGGCATCTTCTCCACAATAACTTTTTCTTTTTAAGCATAACTTAAATGTAATAATATTTACCTTCAATCTGCTTTACCCTAGATTGGCACTTAGGATCCTTTACAATTGCAATAGTTGAAGTATTATCATAAAAGATTATTATTGGTCATTAAACACGTGGCACAACATGAAGGTTTCTAAAAAAATTTTAAAGGTACACAACCTCCCTAGCAGCCAAATTAATTGCTACATATTTAGCTTCCATTATGGATTGAGCTATACAATCTTACTTTATACTTTTCCATGATATTGCACCTCTACCAAACATAAACACAAAGCTAGAAGTTAACCTTCATGCATCTAAACAACCTTGATAGTCAAAGTTTGAATACCCTATTAGTTGTAATTTATTAGCTTGATAAGCCAAAGCATATGAGTTAGTATGCTTTAAGTAATGAAACAGTTGCTTTATCCCTTCCCAATGACTCTTTCTAGGATTTGATTAAAATCTACTAAGAACTCCCACCACATAGGCAAGATTTAGCCTCGTACACATTAATGTATATATCAAACTTCCAATAGTAGAAGCATAGAGGAACAATATTTCATTAAGCCTATCTTAGGTAAAAGTTGGACAAGCATTTTTACTTATCTTTTTTAACACATCATAAGGAATTTTACCATCATTACAAAAGTCCATCTTAAACTTATATAAAATAGTTTCAATATATTTTTATTGAGATAAGCTAAGTTTTTTATGTATTTTATCCTGTAATTATGATACTAAGGATATATAAGGCTTCACTTAGATCTTTCATGTTAAATATATGGGAAAGTTAGGTTTTAATTTCAATAAGAAAAAACATATCATTGCCACCCAAAAAAATATCATCCACATATAAAATTAAGATAACAATCTTTTCTCCCATTATTTTTAGATATACACAATAATCTTTAAGATTCTAAACAAAACCATATGCCTTAACAGCCTCATGGAACCTAAGGTTCCATTGCCTAGACATTTGTTTAAGACCATAAATTGATTTTTCTAGATTAAACACTTCATTCTCATCAATTATGATACCAAAAGGCTATTCTATATAAATATGTTCATTAAGTTCCCTATTGAGAAAAGCGATCTTGATATCCATTTGAAATAATTCATAGTTATAGAAACTTATTAATGATAAAATTGTTCTAATAGATTGGATTCAAGCAACTAGAGAAAATGTTTCATTATAATCAATTCCATATTGTTGAGTGAAACATTTTGCCTCTAGACAGGCCTTATATCTCTCCATTTTCCCTTTGGAAATTCTTTTCCTTGTAAATATCCATTTATAACCTATTGGCTTAACAAAATCTAGTCAATTAACTAACCTTTAAACCCTATTCTTATACATGGAGTTTATCTCATCTTGCATTGCTAACTTCCATTTTTCAATGTTTATATTAGCAATAGCTTCTTCATATGTTTTTGGATCTAACAAATCTTCATCCAACCTTATGTGTTCAAAACATTCTCTAGCATAAGTATAGAATTTAGAAGATGAAAGTATAAAACTTGGCTTTTTCAATCTTTTACTTCTCCTTGTAGCCTCTAAAAAAACTTTTCCTTTATGGAAAACTCTTTCACTATGATTTACTAGTATCTGAGAGATCACATCCTCGAATTCTTTGATTTCTTCAAGGATTAACTTTTCTTCAATAAATTCATTACAATAAAATCAATCTTCAAAAAACTTAGCATGTTTACTTTCAATGATTATTTTTTCTATAGGGTCATACAATCTATATCTTTTTAAATGCTCTAGATAACCAATGAATAAACACTTTTTGGTTTTAGCTAAAAGTTTGATCAAGTATAAGAACATTTGCAACATAACCCCAAACTCTTATATAATTCAAACCTAGGTGGCTTACCATTCCAAAGTACGTAAGGATTCTTTTCAACTAATTTAAAAGAAACCGTATTCAAAATATAGGCAACAAAAAAAAAGAGCTTCACCTAAAAAAAAGTTGGAAGATTGGTAAGAGCTAATATTGATCTCACCATTTCTATCAAGGTCTTATTACATCTTTCGACAACTTCATTTTTTTCAAGTGTATGAGGCATACAAATTAAATAAACAATACCATTCTCTTTACAAAAATTTTCAAACAAATCAAACTTGTATTTACCTCCATGATCAAAATGAAAAGCCTTAATTCTTCTATTAGTGGCATTCTTTACTTCTAGCTTAAATTGCTTAAAAAATTCAAGTGCTTCACTTTTCTTATGTAAAAGATACATTTTTCCTAACCTTGAAAAATTATTGATAAATGTAATGAAATAAGAATGACCATTTCTTGTTTGAACACTTAGCAAACCATAGATATTGAAATGAATCATATGAAGAGCATTTTCGCTTTTGACAACTTTAGAGGGAAAAGAGAGTTTAGTCATTTTCCATACAGGTAACTTTCACAAATTGGAAAATTTTTCCTTTTAACATTTTCTATAAATCCATCCCTAATCAATTTCTCAATTTTATTTTTCCAATGTGACCAAGATGAAGATTCCAAAGATAAAGTTTATTAGGTTAAATTTTAGTGGAATTAGAAACTTTGCATGCATTATTTCCATGTAAACTAATCTAATACATCCTTAAATTTTTGAAACTTTTCAACACAATTTTATTATCTTTATACATAACAAATTTTCTATTTCCAAAAAAGAAAAAAGAAAAATTAAGTTTCTCCCAAACAAGAGATTAATAAAAGATTTATGCTCATTGAAGGAACATAAAGATAATCTTCTAGAAGAAAATTTATTATTTTCAACTTTAGCACATAAGTACTAACTTTTTCTATCAAAGCTTTTTCTCCATTTCCTGTGAAAAATGAAACTTTTCCCATCTTCAATTTTCCTAATTTCCCTGAATCCTTGGGAGTCCATAAACATATGAATGGTAGCATTAAAATTAGCCCATCAACTAAAAAGCTCAATATAAGAAATACAACATTTTAGAAGGAAAGACTTACTAGGATCAATCTATCCTTTATTCTTGAAATTCTTGAAAGCACAACAATCCTTTTTTATATGACTAAGCTTGTTATGATGGAAACATACCTTTTGAGAAATATTCATCTTGCCTTTCTGATTATCGTTGTTCCTATAATTATTCTAAAATTGATTCTTCCTCTTCTTTTTCTTAAAAACCTTCTTCTTGGGCTTTAATTCCACATTATTGACTAATGGTTGATGCTTAATAGTCTCTTCAAGCTTTCCCACTAACTTCATATCTTCTTAATGATTGATTTTATTAATAAGATGCTTAATAGTCCAATTAGACTCAATTAAAGTGTAAAAATCCTCAATAAACATATATGACTCAAGCAAAGAATAGATAATAGTAGAAACTATAATTTTCTCATTCATATTTCTTCCACAAAACTTAAGTTCATCAACTGTAGCAACCACATCATTTACATACTTTCTCACATCAGCTCCTTATTCACACTTTCCCTTAATAAACTTTTTCCATAAATTATTCATATAAGAATCTAATTATCTTCCATATTTAGACTCTAATTTATCCAATATTTCCTTTGTAGTCTAGGTATGAAAGTAAGTCATATGAGAAGTCTTACTAAGACTACTAAGAACATAGGACTTGGTAATATCATTAGTCATTTTCCAATCTTTATACTTATTCAAATCTTTCTTATAATTTTCTTTAATATTGGCAACAATTTCACTATTCTTACTTATTGGTAGTTGGAGTAAAATAGGTGCTTGCTCTACATAAATGGTATCCTTGAAACCATAATAAGATAGGAGCATGTCAACCCTTTATTTCTAATCCACATAGTTAGTATCATCCAATACTTTAGATCTAAAGAGATCAGCAAACACAAATCCAACATTAGGCGTAAGAAAAGACACTCTTGATGTTCGTCCATTTAATATAATTAATCACTAACCTATTGGAGATTCATGACAAAACATCATATTAATATTTAAAATATCTAATATTTCCTACAAACTAGTTAGGAATTTATGAGAACTATTAGATCACCAAATAAACATAATCAAACATATATATATATACACCCCATTACTCATTGGGGATTTTGCAACATATATAATAAAACAAATAGCACTTCTTATAAAATACAATTAATATATATATATATATATATATATATATATATATATATATATATATATATATATATATATATATATATATATATATATATACACACACATATGATAATCATATATCTAGTAGAAGGCTAATCACTTATGAATGTAAGTAATATTAGAATAATTAATAATTAATATTTAAGATATTGTATGTAGCAAAAGAGTGCATTGATGCCAATATAATTTTCTTTAATATCACTCCTTGATCACAATTCTTCCAGCAATATGGTAGAGAATCATTCACATAGTAATCAAAACCAATGGATTGTAGAAATGTGTATATGTTTTTTCTACAAGTGATTAGCTTGCTACTTTTAGCCAAACAGTAATAATGCATGCCTCACTTATAAGAATAATGAAGATTTATATAGAAGAGCCAAAGACTTTACAACTCTAATGTAAGAATATCCTTGACTAAAGTAACCTACATCCTTTAATTATTTTCACATTCATTATATATGGCCAAAAACAATTTATCATGCTAAATATATTCTTTTAAAATTTCACAATTAAGCAAATTAAGCTTTTATGTTAAATGTATTAAGCAAATAACTTTTATGTTAAATGAATAAAACCTTTTATTTAAAATAAATTAATTTATTTTTTGAAACCATTACAATTCTCAAAAGCAAGATACAAACTAAATTAACTCCTCCGCAAACTTAAATTTGTAACTATATGTCAAAATTAGAAAAAGAAATAATTAAAAAATAAAAAACTAAAAAATTAACAAAAACAATCAATAAAAGTATAAAAAATAGTTTAATTGGTTCAAATTGCGAATTTTACCTTAAAAAAAAAGGTAAATACTGGCAACAATCATGAAGCTATTATGAGGCATTAAATGCACATCTTCAACTAATCAAGTTAAATGATTTG
Source organism: Sindora glabra (assembly GCA_020226215.1). Lineage (NCBI taxonomy): Eukaryota > Viridiplantae > Streptophyta > Magnoliopsida > Fabales > Fabaceae > Sindora > Sindora glabra. Next base: position 18,481,275 of record CM035233.1, read on the forward strand.
TTTTCTATTATTAGTAATATAATAAATAATAATTTATTAAATTAAAAATAAAATATTAAATTTGATTCAATTATTAAATATATTACATTTATTATATTATTAAAAATAAAAATAAAATATTTAATTTAATTAATTAAGAATATATTTAATACTTAACAATAATTTCAAAAGCTGTTGGTAGCATTTTCTTTTAAATTACAGATTTGAGCGTGGGACGAAGATAAAAGTGTATTGGTGGTATATTTAGATTTTGTGTATTTTCTAAGAAATGTATCAGATAAATTTCTAAAAAAGATGTGTATAATTTTTTTTTAAATTGCAAATTTCGTAGAATCTAATAAGAAATTAAGGCTTCGTTTATTTCATCAAAGATTTTTTTTTAAAATATAATTATAAAATATTAAAATAAAATAAAAATATTTTATTTATTTAATAATAAATATAAAAAATTAAAAAATAACTTCTTATTTAAAAAAATTAATTTTTTATTTTTAAACTTTAAATATTATTTTTTAATTATTAATATAAATGATATATTATTTTTTATTAATATATGTAAATAATATTTTATTATAAAAAATGATTTCTAACAAGATAGACGGAGTTAGAAATGAGGAGGATTCGAATTCATTGGTGGTGGTGCAAGGAGAAAGGAGAGGGCGTCATGCACCCATAAAAGAGTTTTCATTTTTTCGAACTAATTTTGCCTTCTAAAAATTTGCGGAACATTAATATTTGTTCAAAAATATATCAAAGACGGCGAGTAAAATTTTTAAATTTTTTTACTAGTTTTCTAAAGGATTTCCAATAGATTTTTTCTCAAGAAATTAAATTGAGATGAATTTTTTATGAAATTAAAAAAAGGTAATTTTTGGTCAAAATTGTGAAAATGTTCAAATTTTTTTATTTTTGTAATTAATTTTTAAAAATTTTTCAATAAATTTTTATGGAATTTTTTTAGCCCAAAAAATGTAACTGTTGCTATTTGGTTTTATATTTTGACGATTTTTTTAATAGAAGATTTCCATCGAATACAGCAGGTTTTTTTTTTTTGTGAAATTTGAAATTTGATTTTTTTAATCCAGAATTTCAGACGGAAAGAAAAGAGGGGGAGAGTAAAAACAAAATATGTAATTCTTATATTTTAGATATTTCAAATTTTATAATTTTCTCTCACTGTTTTTCCATTCAGATTTTTTTTTGGGGTCCCAGTTAAACTTGTCCAAGTTCAATGAACAAAATTAAAAACCACAATAATTAATCTCATAAAAAACATGAACGGACAGCACAGAATAAAGCGTCTCAGTGCGCTTTCTAATACGTCCAAAACTTATTCGATGATTGGCATTAATGTAACACACTTTCCGCAATTGATTGGCGTTAATGTAACGCATTTTCTGACTTGCATCTTATCACAACGTGCAGATTTGGAAAAGCCACGTGGATAATATAATAAGATTTGAAATTACTGATTAACGTAGAAATTAAAATGATATGACAACTAAACCATCTAATTAATTATGATATTTAATCTAATTTGCATGTGAATTGGACACACAATCAGTTACATCTAATACAAGTAAACGTATGTTTCAGAGGAAGTGGAAAACCGAAAACGTGTTGGGATAAATCGTTGAAAACTGACAATGATTAAGGGGCAAAAAGCATTTTACATGAATAGCATTATTTACGGCAATCGGAATTGCTATCATTAAGATTATTAAATTATCCTAATAATTTAATAATAATAAAATAATACAAATATTTAGATAACTTTAATAAAAAATATTAACTTAAGATATTAAAATTAATTTCAGTTATTATTTTTTATTTCTATGATAAATATACTCATTAAATTTATAAACTATTAAAAATGATAATTGATCATAATTTTTATTATTTTATTATTTTAAATTGATAATATAATTTTCTCCATTAACAATCGCCTTATCTATATTATTCAATTATCATTTGGTTATATTAAACTTTTGGTTCATTTAATTTGCTCCAACTTGGGTTAGTTTATTTTAAAGGATAATATTTTCTTACATGACTAATCCAATATAGTTGTGTTTATAACTAAAAAATATTAATTAAAATAATAAAAGAATAAATTACACTCAACTGTCTTAAAATTTTATTTAATTATATTCACATACCTTCTATTTTTATAAATATACTTTCACATATGTTCTTTTTTCAAAAAGAGGGGAGGTGATTATATGTTTAAAACAAAAATGAAAGGATGTGAATGTATATACAAAAAATAGAGAAAATATGAGTATAATTATATTAAATTTTATGGGAGGTTAGTATAATTTATCCACAATAGAAAATTTCTATTTATTCAATTTTAAATGAAAAGAGTATAGTAAAAAATAATATTCTTTATTTAAAACAAGTGACGTGATACTTCTTTATTTATATACACACAAATATGAGATTTTCCATGACGAATAGCATCTAACAACACAAAATAGCCTGTGTATACACTTGTACTTTTCCTTAAAAATTAGAACCTTGTGGTTCAATTTTGTTTGTAATGAACTTTACACAATAATTAATTTAGAAACTTCCACTTGCAATTGTGCAATATAATGAGCGTTTGTTGATTTATACAAATACATATCATTGTACAGAAATTAATTTTTACAATAGTGTACATTTAAATTTCAAATATTTAGTGTGAAACGTACAATTGTTATGTATTAATAACAAATTTATAATAATACTACTAAGTGAAAATTTTTACTACTTTAGCATATGAAAATAGTGATTTTCTTCTATAGAAGAAAAGTAAAAAGAACATTGTGCATTAAATGAACCTTCATTGATGTGTGCATATGTACGAAGACTTACTAAATGAAAAGAGTAAATAATAATTATTGATTAAGATTAAAATATTGAAAGAAATCATGGAATCACTTAAAATGATTATATAATTACTTAAAAAATTATATAATTTTATATTTTAATCTTAATATTTTAATATTAAATTTAAGAATTATAATTTACTCCTTTCACTTTCATACAAAAATTAGTATAAATAGTAAACAAATGGTATCAATTAAAAAAAATTCAAGAAGAAAATAATCATATTAATTTAAAATCCGACAGTGACACTCTAACACATGAATATAAATGCTTTTTAATAAAATTTATACATACGTTTCAGAAGAAGTGGAGAGCCCAATACGTATTCCAATGAATGATTGGAAAACTAAATTCTATTTAATAAATTAACTGGCAGATCTAATATGTAAATTAAATTATTATCTAAAACAAGCCATAGCTTTTTTATTTTTTTTATTATTTTGGTGAGGACAGCCATGTGATAGCCAAAGTAGGGATAAAGAGATGATGAAGAACAGAGGATATACCAAGGCATCAAATTTTTTGATCCCCTGAAAAATCTCAGTTTCATAAACCGTATCAATCACATGCCGCTACGTAATAAAAATAATTATAAAAATTATTTATGTACGATACTATTTACACTCCCATCATTCATGTCTTTTTATTATCGGAGAAAATACATGTTATCCCTTTCAACATTCAATAAAAAAATGGAAGAAAAAATTTGTCACATTAATCCAATTTTGTTGGGTAAACTTAACGGGCAAAAATTATATATCGTCCCAATCTTAAGACAAGCTATTTTTTCATTAGATCAGGTTCAAATCAAATTGCTATAATACCAGTCTTAAGTTCATATTTTTTAGGCAAATTTTATAATTCGTTATATTTTATTATTATTATGATAATATTAGTTATTTATTATTAATTTTATATTATTAATTAATTAAAATTTATTATTATTAAATATAAATATATCTTATTATTATCAATTAAAATTATATATATATATATATATATATATATATATATATCAATGAATCATATATATATTATATAAAAATAAATATATATTATTAAAATTTAGTAAATAGATGAATTTGCATTTAATAATATAAATAATTAATAAAATAATTTAAATTTTACATTGATCAAGAATTTTATATTATGTATTTATTTTATTTAATAAAATAAATAAATATTATTAAATATATATTAATCAAGTCCAAAGTAATATATATAAAAATAAATATATTTAATAATTTATATATTATTAAATGTATATAAATAAATAATTATATAAATAATATATTAATAAAAATAATTATGATAATTTATATACAATAATAATAAAATAAATAATAATGTATTATATTATATATATGTATATAATATCTTTAAAATTAATGTTAAAATTTATTTATATAAATTTTTTAAATAATCCAAAATTTTAATATAACTATTTATTTTAATAAAATTATATAATATATAATGACAATATTAAATATATAAATTTATTAATTTTAACATTACAAATTATTTAATATTACTCATATATATAATTTTAATATTATATATATTAAAATATAATTTTAACATACCAAAATTATTATTTTAATATCTATATAAAAATTAAATATATAATAATAAATTAATTATTTAATACTTATTATTATTATCAGATTAACAGGTTAACCCAATAACCTAACAGATTAATACTTAGCAATTTTAATCCTTTATTAGGTTAGGTTAATTAGTCTTAATTCCTTATTAAGTCAGGCTAAGTTAATTAGTCTTAATTCCTTATTAAGTCAGGCCACTATTATCATTTTTTGTATCAATCATAATTCTAAATCAAACAAAATTATATCAATGCTAAGTCAATCTATTAAATTCAATTCATTTCAGCATTTCTAATTAAATGCAAACGGCAAGCCGTTAAAGGCTATATCATGATAGTCACTCCTCACTAATGACCCAATTTTTTCTTCCTTTTCCAATGTCTTAATTAATAAGCAAAATGCCTTATGTTGGAAACAAAATGAACACAACAAATTCAATTTTTTAAGTTTGTATTGATAAAAAGATAATAAATTGAAAACTTTTAATTTCAATAAAAATGTAAGATATTTTTTTTAATTTTAAGGTAATTAAATTTTTCTCTATTAAATTTTAAAAATTTGGATATCATCCCTTAACTACACAAAACTTGAAATTAATATTCATTATATATTTATGATTTGTTTGGTCCATAAAACATGTAAGTTCTTTTAGGAAGTTAAACTTCCTAAAATGTAATTTTTCATTGTTAATTCTTTGAAAAATGGTTAAAGTTATTTAGTTGACATTAAAAAAATTAATACTTTTCAAGAATTAACTTTTAAAATTTTATTTGATTCAATTCTAAACTTTTTTACAATTATTATCAAAATGATTGATATATCATTCATAATTATAATATAAAAATTAAGAAATATTAATAAATTTCAACTGTATCTAATTTTTATTTTAATTTACTATAAAAAATTAAAATGGAATTTAAAAAATGTCTCATATATATCGAAAATTATTTTGATATAATTTAAATAATGAAAACATATTAGTTAAATAATTAATATAATATATAATTAATTCTAAAAAATTTATATAAAATAAATAAGAAATACATATTTTTATTTCTACAATTAAATATTATAATAATAAACAATAAAGATAATAATTATATGTAGATAGTTATATTTATTTTAATAATATTTATATTTTATAATTAAAAATTATATTTATTATAATTTTCAAATTATAGTGATACAAAATTGAAGTGGTTATTAGTTAAATTAAATAGCGATACTTTTATATTTTCATCTATAAATAATATAGGAAGGTCTTTTTACAAAGAAGGAGTTGTTAAGTAACTTTGTATAATTTGTAGGAATACGTTCTCTTTTGATGGTTTGTGGCTAATCAACCAATAACTTATAGAATTTTTTAATTTCTCATTTTTTTAGATTATGTAATTTTTTTTATAAATTTTTATAATGAAAATCAAAAAATTATAAAATTGTCCTATATCATTTTTTTTCACACATAATTTTGCAACTTTTCTTAAGTATCTAATTAATTTTTTATTTTCCTAATTTAATTTCTATGAATTATATAACATAGATTTAATGTGTAAAAAATGATGAGATAAACCAACATATTATAGTATTATGATTTTTGTTTAAATTTATATTATATAATTAATAAAAATTAATTTTGACATATATAATTTTAATTAAATAATAAAAAATAAATTACAAAATTATGTGTGAAAAATATGAGATAAGCCAATATTTTATAATTTTACAATTTATATTTAAAAATTATAAAAAATTACATAATTAGATAAAATGAAAAATTTTGTAATTTATAAGCTATCCTTTGGCCGGCAAAAATAGCATGGAAAGTGCAAGTATAAATTTTCAGGAAGTAAAAAAAATCTTTGCATTATATATTGGTTGACTATTAATTGCCAAAAGGAAGGAAGTAAAACTATTTTACCTCTTAATAAGAAATTTTTTTTCTGCTATTTATAGATGAAAATATAAAATTATTTCTACTCAATTTGACTAACAATTGTTTTAACTTTTCCCCCCTCATCCAAAAATTTTAATAAATATAATTTTTAATTAGAAAAAATATAATTATAATTATGCAAGAATTTAATTTTTAAAGTTGAAGGATAACAATACAATCATCTCAAAATTAAGAATAGTTTATATTTCCTATTAACTTATAATAGAATTTTATAAACCAATCGAAAAATTCAATTGTATCAATAACTTTGATTGTAGAATTAAATCAAAACCAAAGTAATAAATATTAAATTGACTAATGACTAAATTAATGTAAGAAAATGTTCATTCATGTGATTTTAAGTTGGATATAGTACCAAAAGACAGACTTTCAAACTAAAATAAGGGTAAAGAACGAAGAAAAATAAGGCAAAAAATGGGTTACGTGCTCCTTGTTGTTAAATGTAAATGGAGTTTAACTTTTTTATTTTTTTTATTTTTTTGAAAGTTGAGAGGATAATTTGTAAGATTTTAAAATTTATATATAAATTTTGACACTCATATTAACTTCAGAAGTGTTTCATGTATTTTCCCTTAAAATAAAGTGAACTGAAGTACGTACCGCGTACCTGTGATTTTTGTCGCGAGGTAATTAGATCCAAGAATGATCTAAAGGGACCACGGCCAGAATATTCGACAGCGGGCATGTGACTTTTCCGGCCCAATTTAGACCAGACAAACTTCCAATTATTGCAACTACCCGACAAGATTTGCGCTCATGCCAATCTGTACCATAATAATCATACTAATGTAATAACAGGAAAATTTATGTTGCTTCCGTGAATTTAAAAATTTATGTTATTCCCATGAATTTATAATTTATGGGGATGTGTTTAAATCTAAATTATTTGATGAATCGACTAATTTAATAATTTTATTTATCTAATAATTTGTATATTATTACGCATCCATAAATTTTAAATTTACGAAAGTAACATAGAAAGTACCGTAATAACATTATCTATCGGTGGTCTGAATTTCTCAAATTTTTTTATTAATTTTTCAATTTTAAAAACATAAAATATAGTTTTTAATGATAAATTTATAATTTTTATTAAAGCTTATTATGTCAATAGAAAATCTTTTTGCTTATTTTTTTTTTCTAAATTCACTTCTTTCATTTCTCTTTTCCCATCATTTTTTTTCTATTGTTTATATTGTTCGATTTTCTTCTGTTAGTAATTAGGAACATAAATAAATTAGCAACCTCCTGGATGTCAAATATGATTGTTGATCTCGAAGATCTTTACTTGTTGATTTATTTAAAAATTTGTTTATGTAAAAAACTTTTAAATAAATTAATAGTATATTTGATTTTTTTAAATATGTTACACCAAACTTAAATTTTAATTGTATATTAGGATTAAGTTAATATTTTACAGAATAAATTTTATCTATTTAAATAAAGTCTAATTCAACTTGATTTATTTTCATCTGCCGTTAACATGGATGCTTTATTAGATATTCTTGAAATGAAGATATCTATAGGTTGATTCCAATTAAATTCGAGCGTTGTTTATATTTAAAAAAAATAGAGTTGAAGGACCGACCAAAAAATATCTTATAATATTTCAACTGGTATGGCAACTGGCGACTAGAATGTTACAAGTCTATTTCGCAACATCCCTTCGTCCGCTAAATTATATGTGCTGTCGGCTGATGAATTCCTTGAGGGCACTCCATAATTTTATTTTATTCATAAATTCAGACATAAATTCTTATTATTTAAAATATTTAAATTCGATCTTTAAGTCTATTTTTCATTTTTAATTTAATACTTCACATCGTATTTTTGTTAGATTTTGTAAAATAATCAGCATATGTGGATATGGTGGATATATTATATTCAGACTTTTGAAGTGAGAACCGTATAATCACTGTTTCTGTCTAAGGTCCAAATAATTTCATAGAATATCTGGACTTTTCTCAAATCATTTATCTTTTAAATGCAATTAAAAATGGTATATAATTTCTACATCAACCATCGCTAAAACTCATCAATAAAACGCTTTAAAGGAAAAAAAATGATAAGTGTCCAACTAGGCACATTGACTATCTTATGTCACATATTTTATTGGTTTTTTTCAATATTGGTTCCAATTTATTTTTATAATTAATTTTTTAATTTTTGATAATTATAAAATTTATGATATATTTTTTCTCCAATGGTGTAAGGTTTTTAAATAGACCAATGTACTATTTATACTTGAATTAATAATTTTTTCTTAAGATTATATTATTTATGTGTTTTAGTGTATTTTGTTATAATTTTAATCTTTTTAATTATATCTAATATTTTATGTCTTCAAAATTTTATTTTAAGGGCTGGGTTTTGATAGTATTTGAATAATTTTGAATTGATACCTAATCTTAATGCATCGGTCAAAAAGACAAGCCCAAAATTTTTGCTAACAATTAAAAAAAAAAAGTTATTTACACGTTCAAACAGTCACTCCTCTTTAGATTACTCATATCTAGAAAGGAAAAGGTTTTTTAAACTCATAAAACAAGAGGTTAATTTACCGAAAAATATTTTTTTATAAAATATAATTATAAAATAGAAAAATTATTTTATCTATTTAATGTTAAATATAAAAAATTTGAAAAAAAATAATATTTCAAATAAGAATACATTTTTTTCATTATAATAGATCTAGATATCATTTTTTAATCATAATTATATTTAGTATGTCACTTCTTTAATAATATACATGTAAATAATATTTTTTAATAAAAAATATTTTTTAACTAAGTTTAAATTAATCTACTTTTCAAAAGAAAATAAAAAAGGAGAAAATACATAAAACACCCCTAAGTGTCAAAATTCATACATAAATTTTAAAAACCTATAAATTACCGTCCTCAACTTAAAAAAAAATAAAGAAGTTAAATCCCATTTACATTTAATGGCAAGGAGCATATAACCCTTTTTTTTTTTTTGGTCTTATTTTTCTTCTTTCTCGACCCTTACTTTATTGAGAAAGTCTTTCTTTCTGTACTATATCCAACATAAAATCACATAAATGAACACTTTTTTATACTAATTTAATCATTGGTCCATTTTATATTTATCGCTTTGGTTTTGATTTAATTCTACAATTATGATTGTTGATATAAATGAATTTTCTGATTAGTTTATAAAATTATATTATAAATTCAATAAGAAATATAAAATATTCTAAATTTAAGATGATTAAATTTTTCTCCTTCAACTTTAAAAACTTAAATTGTGGTATTACTATAATCAACTTTATTATAATTATATTTATCTTTTTTAATTAAAAATTATATTTATTAAAATTTTTAGATGATGAGGACAAAAAATTAAAATGATCATCAATTAAATTGGGTGAAATAATTTTGTATTTCTATCTATAAATGACATAAAAAAAATTTCTTATCAAGAGGTGTTGTTAGGAAACTTTACATAATTTATGGGAAATAGTTCTACTTCCTTCTTTTTAGTAGTTAGTAGCCAACCACATATATAATTCAAAAATTTTCTACTCCTTCACTTCCAATGCTATTTTTGTTGGCCAAAGGATAGCTCATAAATTACAAAATTTCTCATTTCATCTGATTATGTAATTTTTTTACAATTGTTTGAATACAAATTACAAAATTATAAAATGTTGGCTTATCTCATATTTTTTCATACATAATTTTGTAATTCATTTTTTGATATTTAATTAAAATTTTATATGTCAAATCTAATTTCTATTAATTATATAACATAGATTTAAATAAGAATCACAATATTATAATATGTTAGTTTATCTCATCATTTTTTACACATTAAGTCTATGTTATATAATTCATAGAAATCAAATTAAACATAAAAATTTAATTAAATGCTTAAAAATAAGTTACAAAATTATGTGTGAAAAATATGATATAGGCCAATTTTATAATTTTGTGATTTTTATTTAAAAATTTAAAAAAATCACATAATTTAAAAAATGAGAAATTAGAAAATCCTACAAACTATTGTTTGATTGGCTACTAATTACTAAAAGGAAGGATGCAAAACTATTTCTTTCAAATTATATAAAGTTACTTAATAATGCCTTTTTAGTAAGAAGATCTTCCTATGTTATTTATAGATGAAAATACAAAATTAATCCTACTTAATTTAATTAATGACCACTTTACCTTTGTATCATCATCATTTGAAAACTATAATAAATATAATTTTTAATTAGAAAATATAAATATTATTTTAAAAAATATAGCTATCTAAATATAATTGTTATCTTTATTGTTTATTATTATAATATTTAATTATAAAAATAAAAAATATATTTCTTATCTATTTTATATAATTTTTTTAGAATCAATTATATATTATATTAATTATTTAACTAATATTTTTCTTCATTTAAATTGTATTAAAATAATTTTAGATATATAAATGAGAAATTTTTATTTTTTTAATTTCATTTTACTTTTTTATAGTAAATTAAAATAAAAACTAGATACAATTAAAATTTATTAATATTTCTTAATCTTTATATTATAATTGTAAAGGATATATTAACCATTTTGATAATACTTCTAAAGAAGTTTAGAATTGAATCAAATAAAATATCAAAAGTTATTTAACAAAAAGTATTAATTTTTTAATGTCAATTAAATAATTTAAAACATTTTTTGAAAAGTTGAAAAGGGAAAATTACTTTTTAGGAAGTTTAACTTCCTAGAAGAACTTATATTTTATATGAACCAAACCACTTATAAATGTATGAAGAATATTAATTTCAAGTTTTGTGTAGTTAATGGATGATATCCAATTTTTAAAGTTTAAGATAGAAAATTTTAATTATTTCAAAATTAAAGAAAATATTTTACATTTTTATTAAAATTAAAAGTTTTCAATTTATTATCTTTTTACCCATATGAACTTGAAATGCTAAAGTTGCTGTTTTTATTTTATTTTCAACATAATTCATTTTGCTTATAAATTAAAACATTGGAAAGGGAAAAAAAATGAAGGCATCAGTGGCCAATGGCTATCATGATATAGCCTCTAATAGCCTGCCATTTGCATTTAATGAAAGTATGTCTTTTTCTTTTTTTCTTTTAAGCTAAGGAAGGTAATTCGTAGGATTTTAAAATTTGTACGAATTTTAACACTCACGTCAACTTCAAGGGTATTTTATGTATTTTTTCCTTTATTTTATGTGCAAATTAAAAAAAATAGGCTCTATTTTTTCAATAAAGGATATCTTATGTAAAAAAATTATTTATTTATATATAAATGGATAATTTATATGATTTTTTAAATATTTTTATTAAAAATAATATTTAAAATCATTTTAATTGAAGAGAATGATCTCTTTTTTTATGATAAAACAATCCTCTCTTTTAAAAAAATTTATCTTTCATAGGATTTTATACATTTAGTATTATATATATAGAATTTTTTATAAATATATTTTTACAAAGAGTATTTTCTAAAACAAACAAAGTAATTTAATATTTAAAACCTTACTTTGCCTCTATTCTATCTAGAAAACTCTAATTGTAGTAGTTAGTTTAGTAGAAAAACTTGAGGCCTCTTTAAGCTTGTTTCCCTCACCTTTACTTACTATATCCGAAAATGGCTAGTCCAAACAATTCTATCAACTTAAAGGAGTTAAGTGAGGAAACTTTTGAGTAAGTAAAACTATCATGATCCAAACCTAGTCATGTTTAATGTAAAACTTGTTGTTCGATTTTCACAAGTTTAATCTTTGTTTTGCGCTATCATGGACAAATATGTGTGGCAATTTAGGATGATATTAAGCATTAGAAGTAGAAGATGAAATTTTAAATATTTGAAGTAAGATTTATTTATCAAAGGAAGTAGGCATTGACCTCTTCCTTTATCATCCTATATATACAAATAAGGGCCTAGAAAATATTTGTATCTCCAATATTTAATACTACCTAAATCATTTTGTAAAATCTATCATGAGCTTAACTCTGAGATAGTGGTGGAGTTAACTCAGCATAATATCCGTAAAGATAACATAAAGAGAGGTAAGTCTAAGACTTTATGAGTAAATATTATACCAAAATTAAACATGATAATAAATATAACTTACCAATTGATTTACCTTCCTAAAATCATAAATATTTTAATCATATAATTCTCATTATGAAATCTATTAGTAATGACATGTCAATTTATAATCATTTAAGCCTATCAAGGGTCTTACTTAAATGTAAACATGCAGCCATACAAAAACTCACTACATCATGTATGCATCAACAAAATAAAGGAATGCAAGTAAATCTTGTTAGTTTCTATAAGTCATTTTTATATTTAGAATAAGTCAATATCATACTTAAGTTACGTAGATTATCTCAAAGACATATAAGTAGCATAATTCATCATGTATCATTATTTATTCAAACAATAACACATATACATGCAAAAATAAAATTTCTTATACTCAAACAATGTCAAATCTCTATGTACCTTTCGCATTATCCTTATCCCTTTATAAACTCCAACTTTGTCCTTCTAAAGTCTATCTTATCTTTCATAAATTGGTTCCGGTCTATAATACATGAATTTCACAACCTTCCCCATCATTCTTTATCATAATTCACATCATATTTAGTGTCTTCCTCATATTGTAGCTCAAAATTTTATAATTTATTTTTTGTCACAATGATACTATGCCTTAGTGCATGGTCATGCATAACTTAACTCAATTTACAATTACATAACAATTCTTATTCATAATGCATATCTCAATTCCTTATTATTTAGGCACAATTTCATTCGTATTATAATCATATATTTCCATATCATTAGTCTTAACCATAAATCATATTTAATGGTATAATGTTACTTAAGCTTCAATGTATAGCAATATAGTTCAATTCATTTTATAAGCAATATAAGAAATATAATATTAACATGTATGATATGGCACAACTCCTTAAATTCTCATTTTATGGTCATAAATTCATGTAATTAACATAAAATTATCTTATTCTATCTTATCTTGATGTTTAGGAACCATACATCCCATATTAAACCTTGGTACATCATGATAAAATAAGGTAGATTAGGCATAGTCAACTATGGAAGACCTAAAAGCAACTTTGAGGATCATAGTCAATTATATAGTCGAGTATTAGGGTCCAAAGGCAATTCCAAATGCTTATTCAGGTGTCTAAAGGGCAATTATAGACATCTACAGTCAACTACCAACATCCAAGAAATAATTCTTGGCCTTATAGTTGACTATGCTCACCTAGGTTGCATGATCTAGAGCATAGTTAACTATTACTTGGGATTTTATGGATTCTTTAAAGATAACACTGTTCACTAGAGAAATTAAACCCTTAATGCATTTAATACTTAATCAAACCTTATAAAATCATAGATATAACCTCTTATCACTTCATTTGGGACATTCTCATCATTTGATTCAACAAAAATGCCAATTAACACTTTGTTCATGTAGTCACATTCATAATTAAGAATAACCTAATTTATATAACTTAAAACTAAAATCTCTTAAAATCAATTAATTTGAGTTAAAATGTTTATACATCTAATATAGAGAAGGATGCTAAGAGGTAGATTTGATGCTCTCTAATCCTAATCACACAAAGAATTAAGAGTTCGTTTAGTTAGGGTTTCAATTTTCCTTTAAAACTAAAATAACCTTAATTCTTATCAAACCAAGAGGAGATGAAGAGATAATCTAATAATGTGACGTTCTTATCTTGATTAAATGAAAATTTTAAGCAAAATTACACCTTTTCTTACTTGGATAAAGATTGGAGAAGAGGAATTTAATTGAGTTGAGAAAAATAGGAAGAGTGTTAATGAATAATTTGAGGAATTTTAATGTAAAATATTTTGGTTGGCTAATTTGTAACCTAAAAATGAGGAATAATAACTTAAAACCTTAAGATATATCATTTGATAAATTTTTCTCATCTATTTCTTATAAAATCTTTATTCCAAAATTTACCAAATCATTAGTTTTCATTTTACGCATCAATTCATTCATAGTTATCCATCAAAATTTCTCTTTTACACATACAAATTCTATTTTAAGCAAGATCATTCAAGTTATACTATTTATTGTCATCATAAAATAAAATTCTAAATTACTATATTTTTAAGAAAGTCATAATAAAAACTCGATTTGGTAGGGAATTTTTTTGCAAGAGAGTATTTC